>JAJLXA010000004.1:1072716-1480128 GCA_030571075.1 Yamadazyma endophytica
AGAGTAGTGAATAATTTCGATGAATTGAATCTTTTTCTACGGACGTTCATAGAGTGGTACTTTTTCAAACACTGGCAAGGTTCATTTACTGAAAACTTTTATGGATTGAAGCGAGTAAGCCAAACTCCATTAACAGGTAATAAAAGCAAACTCACACAGCTTGTGCCTTCCATGATTGAAGAAAGAAGATCTCTTTCAGGAATACAAACGGCTATATCCATATTTGAAGTTACGGGAGCTTCCTACTTGAATGAAAAGTTCAATTACTGGTACGAACTTTGGTACCCTAAGATGATAACAAACCAACTAGTGCCAGACGACCCTACATCGTCTTCTGACGTATTTCAGACGAAACTCAAGATTTTGTTTGTTAAATACTATCCGTATTTACAAAGTGGAACCAGATTGTTTAATTTAATAGCAACTTTGATGTATTTGAGTGGAGAAAGTAAATCTCCGAGTTTATTGACGTACTTGTTCAAAATCAATTACTCCAGGCTTAATCAACATGACTATTCGAAAAATGAACCTCAAGCAATGCTGACTGATCGTAAAAAGCCAAGCAGAATAAGTCCACCAACAACTTCCGAAAATTTAATAAACTTTTTGCTTAAATACTTTGTCAAACCCTCAGGAAGGTTTACTAAATTGGTTTTGGGTACATTCTTCCCGGTAGCAATTTTCACTCTTAAATTCATTGAGTGGTGGAATAATTCCAATTTTTCACAAAGGATAAAAAAGAATCAAGGTGATGGGCTTGATCAAGCCATTCCTCCTCCATCTTCCATTTCAAATATAAAAGAGAAACCCAAAAAGGTCTATAAACCCAATAAAGAATGCCCGCTATGCAAAGAGGAAATCACAAATCCGGCTATTATAGAAACGGGGTATGTATTTTGTTACACTTGCATTTACAATTATCTTGCCAACTCGCATAAAATTGTCACCGAGAGAGCAAAGAAACTCGCTAGAGAAACAATAGAATCTAGCCACAGTGATGACTCTGATTCGGAAGACTCAGAGACAGAAGAAAACGATACGAATAATGAGAAGCAGAAAAGTGTAAGTGATCTTTTCGATATAAACAAGGGAGGAAGATGTCCAATAACAGGAAGGAAGTTATTGGGGTGTAAATGGAACTCTTTGAAAGAAGAGTGGGATATTGAAGGTATACGTAGACTCATATTTTAGGCTAATAATATAATTTTAACTTTTGAGCCATGGTGGACCCCAGGTTCTGCGAATCGAAAAAAATTTGATTATGTCTGAAACTAAAACATTAAAAGCCATCAAATTTGATGCCTCTGATGTGTCTTTGAAGATCCTCGACCAGTTACTTCTTCCATATGACACTAAATACATTGATATTTTTTCTATAGAAGATGCTTATGACGCTATAAAGAAAATGCAAGTCAGAGGTGCCCCAGCTATAGCCATCGTGGGTGCCTTCTCAATTACTGTGGATGTGTTTCACTATCTCGCCAAAGGCGGTCATGAATTAACCATCAAAGACTTGAAAGATAAGATCGACTATCTTGTTTCATCAAGACCTACTGCAGTGAACCTCTCCAATGCTTGTGAGGAAATTAAAGCATTGTTATCACAATATGATGAGAGTAATGTTGTGGGAACAAAGCAATCCGATGCTATCAAGCAATACTCTATTAAATTGTACGATGATGATTTAACTAACAATTTCAAAATCGGAGAAAACGGCTTAAATTATATTAAGAAGACTTTAAGAGATGAAAATTTTGAAGGTCCATTTTCAATTATGACAATTTGCAATACCGGTTCATTAGCCACATCAGGTCATGGAACCGCTTTGGGAATTATCAGATCTACCTATCAAGCACTTTCAAAAGATAAAAGCAACGAAAAATTTTATTTGGACCAAGTCTTTCCTTGTGAAACAAGACCTTACAATCAAGGTGCAAAACTCACTACCTATGAATTGAACTATGAAAACATACCATTCACTTTAATATGTGATAATATGGCATCGTCTCTTATCTCCGGCTTAAATCAAGGCGGTGTTGTAAAGGATATTAAAGCCCCCGTCAAATTTATCATTGTAGGTGCTGATAGAGTCGTCAAAAATGGTGATACCGCCAACAAAATTGGTACATTCCAATTGTCCACGATTGCGAACTACTTCAACTCTATTGAAGGAACTGATAAAATCAGGTTCATGGTAGCAGCTCCAATGACAACTGTTGATTTCAATACCAAGACAGGAGCTGATATTGTCATTGAAGAACGTCCTGCTGAAGAATTAATCAATATTAAAGGACCAGTGCTAGAGAATAACAATGTAGGTGAAAAGAAAGTTATTGGAATTGCAACTCCAGGAATCTCTGTTTGGAATCCAGCATTTGATGTCACGCCTCATACGTTGATAGATTGCATCGTTACAGAGAAATCGGAATGCTTCACCAAAAAAGATGGTGAATTCCAAATTAATTAAATTTATTATAGACGTATTATATTGAACTATGCTATTTCTTTTTCTTGTTTTTCTTCTTTTTGGGACTTGCCTTAGAAGACTTTTTAGTTGTGTCTTTTGAAGGTGAGTCTGACAGGGTTTTCATTGCTTGTGTTTTGTATGACTCTTGTGTTTCTGCCTCTTTTTCTTCTGTTGTATTCTCTGTAACCGACTTGTCTGGTGCTTCCAAAACAGCAGTTTTCAATTCTGGTGCTACAGTTTGCATGGTAGTCGATGTGGATTTATTGTTTTGTGTTGTTGTTTTGCTTTTGTCCGCAGTTAGTGGCATGGGCTGGGCTGTTTCACTTTGGACGTTAGAATCCACAGAATCCTGTTCATCTTGGATATTCTTGCTAATGCCTTGAGCTGATTGTTCATCAGTTGAGGTAGAAAAAACACCTTCTGGCTTTGTCTCCTCGACTTCCTTAACCTGCATTTCGGTGGTCTGTTCTAGTTCTTCATCTTTGTTAGTAGGCTGAATACTTTCCCTGGAGTCACCATCTGCGTTTCCAGATTCAAGATCCAGGGTTTTCTTATCGTTAATCTTAGTCTCGACTGTCGAATCCTCTGGGACTACTGGCTCCTCTGGGACTACTGGCTCCTCTGGGACTACTGGCTCCTCTGGGACTACTGGCTCCTCTGGGACTACTGGCTCCTCTGGGGCTACTGGTTTCTCTGGGACATCTGTGTCCTTTGATGATATTTTGATAATCTGAGCTGTCTCTGCCTCTTCTTGAATTGAAGAGATGGATGGTGTGAGTGCAGAATCTTTTGCAGGTTCAAGATTTTGGTTCGCTTGCTCGTGAGCTTTCAAAGAAGTGCTTTGTGGAGCTTTTGATTCGTTTTGCCTTCTCTCGCCTTCAATATTATTTCTCATGACCTCCTCCATTCTTGTGTCTTCTATTGTGGGTAAAGCATTCAAATTTTCCCATATGACCTGGCCACTATTTCCATAGCCTGGCAAATCACATAACCTCACTCTGAAATAATCGATATCCTTGAGCAATGAATGCTTCTCGTTGAAGTCTTTGAATTGTGGTAGCTGAGTGCATATACATTCGACAATCAACTTCTTATAGTTATTGAAAATTTGCAGCATTATGAGAGATGTTTTTACTTCTGGTAAGTACTTGGTCAAAACTTTGGTTACAGTGGCTGTGTCTTTTATGAGAGTCTCCATGTAGGAATGACACTGAGCAGGATGTTGAATCGGCTTGGAGAAGTCAATTTTAAGCAAAGTTTGACAATGAGTTACAGTTCGGTCATACATTATTGACACGAGCTTAGAACACAACTCATTTTCATGATCCTTGTAGTTACTGATCACACGAGAAAAGGTCAACTCGTCTGTCTGGTTTGGTTGTGGAGAGCTGCTCTTCGTCAAAACGCTCGATACAATTTGAAGCTTTTCGAGAAATCCCAAAAGGAAGCCTATAACTTGGATAGCAAGTGCCAAATGTTTTGTAGTTATATGTTTTAACCCTGCGGTCCTCGTGGCACCCGCATTAAGGACAGCTTGTGCTATTTTGTTATTCATTAGCTTGAAATAATTCAAAAGATGATTTTCGAGACTTGATGATTTCGATGGCCATATAACTGAGATTCGTAAATAATCTCTAATCTGTTTCAAAGCAACGACGACGACTCTTGCGATGAAATAAGAATTACCATTAAATTCGAGTTGTCCATTCTCATTCCTGACGTTAGATGGGTCTGCTTCGTACTCCTTATAGTCATATAAAATCAAGTCTTCCTTCCAATCAAACAGAAGTTTCTCACTCAGTTCAATTGATTTAACGTACTCGAGAATTTCATTCAACAGATCCTGTCCTTGACTGAGTAACTCTATATCAGTGGTTTCCTTCCAAGTTTCCTTGTCACAATCATACGCAATACTCTTGATACAGTTCAGATGATACCTATGAACAAAATACGTAGTGTGATTTCTCACCCAGTCATTTAAAGAGCTTCCAGCACCACTTGCAACGTAGCCAGGATTTATAAGCTCACACTCTTGTAAATATATAGAGCATAAAGAATGAAATCTCGCATAAAAAGTAACAGACAAGTCGGCAATTTGTTCCAGTCTGACGTTGATAATCTTTGACAATCTCAATTGTGTGAGCTCTATAGCTTTGTTGATAGCCAATGTCAAATCAAACGCCATTACATCCATATTTTGGAAGTCTGTAGGAATAGATGAAAGCGCCATATCTAATAGGGTCTTCTGGTGTATCGTTAGTCTACGAAGACACTCTGAGAGCCCGCAGAATATTTTGACCAACATTTCCTCAAACTCTCTAGGAGATAATGCCTTGAGTGCAGTTGAAAGCGAACTCGATGTCGAGCTAGGGTTAGAACTTTCTTCTCCAGGAGGTAAAGACGACGACCTAGAAGGTGCATTAGACATATCAGCCAGGGATATACCTGTCTTGGGTAAATGTTGTTTAATAATGTCCTTTATTTCTGCAATGATTCTATCTTGAAAAGATTGAAACGATTGTACTAAATGGCCCGATTTTACAAGGTTTTCCACATAATTTCGTAATGCAGCTTTCTTTTCATCGTCCATACTTTGGTATTGAAGATTTAAGTCGTGACGTTTTACTTTAGCCACGTTGGAGTACATTCTGTTAAGTGTGTCGACATTAGAAATTGAATTGTAATGCAGTCTTAGGTCATTGACTAACAAGTCGTTGAAATCTGAAATATAGCCAACTGAGCACTTATCTTTCAAAACCTGTATGTCATTTTGAAGATTATAGAGTGCAGGAAGTTTGGCAAGGTCTTCAAGTGGATATTTCAATTGAGGGATACTTAAAACTTCATTTCCTCTCAAATATTGCTCAAGGTCTACGATTTCACTTAAACATTGAGCATTTGAGCCTCTGTCATAAGACTTCTGTGCAACCTTAAATAAATCGAGAGAATATTTGATTTGTATCATGGAGTTCTCAAGTCTCTCAACATTATTACGTTCTTGAATCTTTAAGATAATGTCGAGACCAGCAGTATACTCTTGATCATCAAGAACATCCAATTTCTTTTTTATGTCCACAAACTTATCGAGGCATTGATCTGATTGAACCAGAATTTGTTGAATGTCGTCTATGGTGTTAAAAAATGAGCTTGAAGACTTGGATATCTCTTTGATCAAATCAATTTCAACTATGTCCAAGTAATGTGATAAATTTTCTTGTAGCTCGTTGTTTATCCCTGGAGTTCTAGCGGCGGAGTCATTGTCAAACTCATCTAGATCAGGAAGGATGTTGTAATCCCCAATTACCTTCTTGAATATTCTAGGGTCGTCAAGACGAAAATTAGGGTCCTTGTAAACTTCGGGTATGGTATCATCTTTGTTTTGGGCAGCTTCAACAGATTCGGTGTATTTTTCTGATGCAAACAGATCCGCTGCCATAAATTGCTGTAGGGTGTCTGCAGTCAAGCTTTTATAGCTTTCGTCAAATTGCTTATAATCATCTTCAATGTCAGTAATTATAGAGCTCAGTATCTCTTCTTTTGATACCCTATTTTTCAACTTATGCAAATGAATTTGTGGAATATCTCGAATTGTTGGGGTCTTGACGTTGTAAATCGTCGTTATCCCTCCATTCAAAGTCACCTGTGTTTTGATGGCTCTTCGCCTTTCACGAGCTATGTCCGATGCAATTGTAAGCTCATAAATGGAATTGGGTCCTAATGGTGAAACAGTGTTCGTATCTAAGGGTGCACCATCATCAGTTATATTATACATGGGGAAATACGCCAGAGACAGAAAGCTACTTTCTGCATCAATGCTGTTTCTGTATGATTTATGCGGCTGTGAAACGAAAGATCCAGAAAATTCCGACGAAGCATCCAAGTCGTCATTTAAATTGACAGTGTCGTCCATTGATATCCGACTGGATTCGTGCATTGGAGCCAAATCGTCGATCTGTTTAAGCTCTAGTGACATTGAATTGAAATCTTCCAGATCGCGCGTCCACGTGACAATTCAAGGTTTCTAGGACTTGGTGTGTCTCGAAAATTTTCATTACTAAGAATGTCAGACGTTAAAAAAGAAGATAAACCAAAGCCCTGTTGCGTCTGTCTTGACGAAAAAAAGCAAAGAGATGCTTGTTTGTTAGCAAATGGCCAAGATAGTGGCAAATGTGATGATATTATTGCCAAATACAAAGCATGCATGAAAGGTTATGGTTTCGAAATTCCATAAATTGTGAGACATCCAACCCACTTGTAAATAGATTAAAAGATATATGTGAATGTAAATATTAGATATAACATACTCTGAATGGTGTTTGCGTAAATTCTGGAATTCGAAATGCACAAATGTATATTAATAAATTACTTTAAATTGTATGTTACACGGTTTCCAGGTCATCGTCGTCGTCAACTGAGCCGTATTTGACTGTATTAGGGGCCGGCATTGGTGTGGTTACCTCGACGTCTACGGTTCTGGAAAAGTATGGGTTTTTGATGATATTGTCCACTAATACCAACTGCAAACAATTCATGAATATTGGAATGACAAATATCACCATGATAATTTCAAACTCATCGGGATAATCGTGGAGCCACACCAAAAGTATATGACCAGTAATCCATAGAAGCTGCTTTTCGAATATTGTCATAATTAAAAACAATAATGCCTTGGTAATCATCAAGGAAATGTAATATATGGCCAATTGCTTCAAGTATGCCTTGATACTAGGGTGGTCTGGGTCCCCATATTCCCCTGACTTGATCTGAGTCATGTGGAACCACTCTTTGCATACCCTATTAATCATTTTAAACACCAAATAAAGCACGTAAACTCCTATAGTACAATCAAAAACGATATTCAAGAAGTACCAGTTGCAAGGATCATCATCACTGCCATCATCCCAGTCCAGGTCGTCTAAAATGGAGGCACTTGGGGCGGAATCAGGCTTCGTTTTTAATATTGATAGTATCACATTAAACACATGAACACCCATAGCTCCCAATAACTGCTTTGAAACATCAAAAAACCAAACAGGCCAACTTCTGCGTTGAGGTCTCTCATAGAATCGCTTTACTATGAGCGAAGAGAGACAAAGGAGTCCCAAAAACGCTTGTGTTAATAATGAAAACGTGCCGACAAGTTCACATTTGCTATCATCATCGGGGATTTTTGGATCATTGGGCATAGTTCCGAAATCCGAAGATCCCTTTTTGGGTGCAAAAGCATCCCCTTGTTTCAAGTTAGCAATAAAGAATGTACAAACATAAAGGGAAACATTGATGAGACCATCAACTATATGATTCCCCTTGCAAGACATAGCAATGAGGATTTAATTTTTTGAGATAAGAGATAAAATGTAGTGATGCGAATTTTGGGTACGACATTCATTAAACCGTTTTATTTTAATTATATACATGCGTTATTTATCATCATGTTTCCAGTTTCCTAAAAAGTGATTGGCTATTCCTTTTGCTTGACCTACCAAGTCGGTTTCGTTTTGGTTTTTAACTTTACCTGCAACTTGCGATAATGAGTTGTAAGATGGGGTGTTGGAACGTTTCGAGCTTGCATCGTGGACGTTCTCCACGAACTCGTCCTCTGATTCTGAATCTGAATCAAAAGAGAATCCCAGTGCTTTTTGTGGTTTTTCGGGCGGTGGTGTAGTATTACCCGAGAAGGCATTAGCTGAAGTTGTATGCGGTGGTAAAGGTGATGACTTGGAATTGAAAAACAGATCAGCCAATGAAGCTTTGTTGGTGTTTTGTTCATTATTGGTGTTGCCAAAAAATTGACTTGAAAGTGAATTCGAAGATGTTGACTGTTTCAGCAAATTTATGGAGGAATCATGACGAGGATTGATAGATGACACCATGTTGTTCACTGGTGTGAACGTGGTGTTTGGGTTGTAGTATTGTTGAGCCAAAGATTGACTGGAGTTCCGGGTCGAAATGGATAACCCTTCATCTTCATCATCGCTTGAGCTGCTATCCTCATTATAGTTTTCGTTAGAATTATTATACATGGCGTTATTTTTGGATATTATTTGTGAGTCAATTATTGGAAGACTGTTCAAACTGGTGTCTTCCTCGTCATTTGATGGTACTGCAAACTGTGCTAAATCCTCAGGTAAGTCTACAACATCGGGTGAGGTATCACCATAGCTTTTGTCCCCATAAACTCCATTGCTTGGGTCCACTGTGTAGACAGAGTTATAATCGTAGTAGTAATCGTATCCTCTGGAGCTATTAACATTGTGCGAGAGACTTGATGTGTAAGGATTATCCTCATCACTGGACTCTTCATCCAGCCCGTAGTTTATGGTTGTAGAAGGAAGTAATTGAATAGTTCGGTACACCTTAGAATTCGTGGTGGAAATGCTATCACTGTCATCTGTTTTCTGTGACTGAGAAGGCTTCAAGGGCCTGCTTATAAGTTCTGGTGCAGATCCGGAAGATGAAGGTGATCTAACTTTGATGAAGAAGCCGTCATCGGAGGAATCGTCGCTGAGGTCGGAATTGTATTCATCTTCAGAATTATCTATGGCTTCTTCTTCATCATTGTAGTTATGGAATGCTGCATCATCAGATTCATACTCATCTTCGCTTGGTGCGTCCACAGCTATGCATTGTTTCACTTCATCATTGAAATGAATATGACGTTCTTTCTTCAAGCTCGAGCTCAAAGATTTGGTATCAGAAGATGGCTCTTCGTTGTTAATGGAGAGCTCCAGTATATTTTGCAAGCCTTTAAGATCCACGGTACTATTCTGATTGGATGAAACCCTATACTGCGAGTTTAATTTTTGAGAAATAGCATCGTAGTCATCAAATTCGGGAGGCTCGTTTGACAATTGACGCCTATGCTGTTGGTAGTGTTTCAATTGCTGTTGCCTCTGCTGTTCTTTTTTGGCCTTTAACCTTGTCTCAAGAGCCTCCAACTTGACCAAGTTTGCATGCGATATCATAGTGTCTTGCACCGATCTCTTCTTCAAAATACCCTTCAGTGAATTTCTATTTGGAATCGAAATATCACCAGCAACTGCCGAAGTAGCAGTGTTAGAATGATGATGATCCTCGTCATCACTGCTTTCATCGTCGTCCTTTAAAATAGGCCCGTACAACCACGTAATATCATTTTCTTTCAGCCAGTTCAATTCTTCGGGGTTTATGGTTTTCAAATTTGATCTTCTTTGGGCCCAGGTACGCCAACTAGCATTTTCAAGCCTTGCAGAATTCGCCACATCTTTTCTCTTCTGTATGACATATCTCCAGGACTTGGAGATATCAGACACATCCCATTTGTGACTAAGATAGTCAACATGTTGGGAGGGCTCGATAAAAATGTCAGTATCATCATGGGGAATAAATTCCGGGCTGGTGAAACTTGAATGTACATTCTTGGTTACCTCTTCGTTGTTTCCTGCTTCCTTTGCGTTGTCAACTTTGGGCAACTCGGTATTTATGCTCAAAGGCTTCACGGGTTCTTTCCCGGCCACTTTTTGTTCGGCAGAGTCTAAACTATGAATGGAGTCGAACGTTTCAGCGTCCTGTACTGCTTGTTCAGGCGTCACCGCATCGGACGACTCCAGCGTTTTCTCCAAGGGATTGATAAACTCGTCTAAAAGCCCCAAGGACCTTGTCCTTTTCAATTTGAAAGTTGTATTGTTGAAGTGGTCTTCATCTTGGGCATCCACATGTTGAGAGGTGGTTGCTCCGCCGGAAAATACTTCGCTTGATTTCGACATCCTACGATAATTATGCGGATAGATTACCGTGGGAATATACAATAAAAGTGAAAGGTATGGAGATTGTTAAAAATCTACTGAACGAACCCCCAGGTTTGAAAAATTGAGAATTTTGTATACGGAGAAGTCAAAATGTGGGATGCCTCAACCGCATGAGATTTAGGCCGACGTTAGGTCCATCCGCGCACCGCGCCGCCCAGATTGGGCCAGAGTCGGGCATATATGAGCGCGCTGGGTTCGTACAAATTCGGAATATATGAACAATAGGAGCAAGCCTTTTTTTCTATAACGTCATTGAAATTAAGAGCTAATTAAACGAGTCAAGATACAACGTGTTTGGGTTATTGGGGTATCTAAAGTTAATCTGAGCTAATGCCCAGGCGTGCGCACGGGCATAGTCTTCCTAAGCCTTTCGTTCATTCTCTATAGACGGTCACGGAATTATTAGGGTAGTCAGTTGTACCACACAATACTTACCTAATTAGGGTGTTTTAACCGATTGGGGTTTGGTTCTGGAGTCATCAAAGGAGTCATCGAATAGTAGTTGACTATGTAACAAGGTTCTACACGTTTCATCGGCGCGTGTAACGTTTCATTGTAATGTATTGGTTTGTAGATGATGATATCGCAAATTTTGCAAGATGTGGGTAAAAATAGCGAATATCACAAAGCTTCCCATTAGACAAAATGTGTTGATCTGTGAAATTAAACTATTATTTAATCATGCAGAAATAGATTGAATTTTGTTTGACTAATTAGGCATCTGCTATATACTGTAAAGCAAAATCTTAGCGAAAACCCTGTTCAAATTAAAAAAATGGGGTTATTCCGACATGACGGCATTTGAGTATGAAGGGTATATGAGCACTAATAGACTAATAGAATTTGAAAACTTAATACCGCTAGACGAAGAATCAGTAAGATTTTGGTTCTATGGTCTAGCGGTATGACGTCTCTCTCACTCAGAGAAGGTCTCGAGTTCGATCCTCGATGGAATCATTTCTTGTTTTTTTTTAGTTTTCAGTTCCAGCTAATTGTTTAGGTTATGAAGCACTCCAACTTACGTACTTCCTCTTGTAGAGACCTGATAGAATTAACGAGAAAAAAGAGATCAAACTCAGCAAAAAGTTAATAAAAATGCGTTTATTCATTCGTCGTCACTACGTCCGTCTCCACTTCCACTCTCATCATCGTCATCTTGATTAGGATTGACCTCTGACCATTCAATGTAATTCTTCTGTATGGTTTTTTTGCTGTCTGGAAGAACCAAAGGATCAAACGGAAAATATGCCTCGAGATCCAAAAATTCTTGTTTTTGTTTGAAGTTTCCAACAGAGGAAGGCAACTCGCCATTCTGTGAATTGTGAATTCTTTCCCTCTTATTGTGTTCGATAATCGAGTAACAGTAGCACACATTCAATTTGGTGGCCAAATTGGCGAAAATGAAGCATACAGTCTCGTCTATGAACTTCAAAGGGTTGAATTTGGTGATAATTACTCTCTGGAAGAACTTGTCGATTTCACAATCCCATTGGTTTTTTTCGTTGTCAAACAACATTTCATGTCTGAAACAGAAAATGTACATCAAACCTTGGAAGGTCGCATAGAATAATTTGAACCTTTCCATACCAGAATTTCCATTCTTTGAATGTGTGATCTCAAATTCTCTTTCTTCAATATATTTGTTCAACCAGCCGATTAAATAACTGATCACAAAAACTATTTGATGCTTGGAGAGATTCTTGGCTCTAGCAATATAAGAGGAGAGATATTGCAAGGATTTCAATCTCTTTTCTAGTATTTCATTCGCATTGAATGCAATGTCGACCAAAAGTACCAAAAACGAATCAGCTAGCTCCAAATGGGACTGACTGATATGAAATACCATGAACTGAATCACTTTTGTGAAATGTGTTGGTAAAATGTGTGTTTTGAATAAAGATGTCAATGTATTGAAAAGATAGATGCCTTTTCCATTATCCAAATTTTCTTCGGTAAATGAAGCCTCTGTTGCGCAAAGCAACAAATTTAGAATCTTATCAAGCTTCGTAACCAAGGCTCTGATGTCCTTAGTATTGGATACTGGGTGGATGAGATATTCTTCTTGTCCATGTTCGTCTTCCGAATCGATATCGGAGTCTATGCTGTCATTATCAGAATCTGCGTTTGTATCCATATCCTGAATCAAAGAGCTTTCTGGGTCATTGATTTCGTCATCTCCATCTTCATCGTCACTATCACCATCGCTTTCATTTTCATCATCGCCGTTAATTAGAGTATCAATTTCTTCATCATCTAAATCATCTAAGTCATTCTGTAATTCCACATCTAATTTGATGCAACAATCGGTAATTAAAAGCCAAACGTCGTATTGAAGATCGTCACAATATTCCAAAATGGCTAAAAGATTACTGGTGTAGTTCGTGATAATTATATCTGTTGCAGCAAGATGATGAGGAAAATTAGATTGTAATATCAGGGGTAATTTGTTGATGAACGTGGGGTTGTATTTCATGATATGTTTGAGAATGCTGTGGTGGGTTTGTACAAATTGACTGTCTTCACGAATGTCTTTGAATTCCAGGACAATTTTATTCACCACCTTATTTATGAATTTGGGCATGGACAGTATCAACACAATCAAGAATTGCTTATATATGTCAGAAAACTCGTTGTTGTTAAAGCTGAGCCAGTCTAACTCAATCACAGATTGAATCAAATGATGGCATGTGTTATTGTCTAATTTATTCATATTTGTCACTAAGGCTTTTAATATTATGGAGAGATTATTAATGCTGATGGCTTCCGTGTGGTCTCTGCTAAGTCCAACTTTGTTGATAAGAGATTCCACCTGAGCGTAATCGTTTTTTTCAGCTGCATCCAAAGCCGTCTTGACGTATAGGGAGTACCATTGATCATCTAGTAGGGATTTGCTAGGGTTTAACTTCTTCAAAGGGGGTTGATAAGAGACGTCATTGGAGGACCCCGTGGACGACTTCTCCAAGTCCAAATCTATGTCCTCTCCTAGAGACCTTTTGCGTGTTAATGGATCATGAAGTGACATAATCATGCTATGTATTAAACCACAGTAAAGTATCTAAGATGAGATGCCTGAAAATTTTCTCATGGGGTTATCTTGCCGCGACACTACGCAATCCCGCGATGCGGCGCAAAGGTTCCTACTGGTACTACTATGGCTCATGTAAAGGTGCATTCGTTGGCCGTGTTCAACGTTTTGAATGGATCTAAGGATGCAAAGAATGCAAATGTGGGCATAGTGCTAGGTCATAGGCGAAGTCTGGGAGATCTTGTAATAACTACAAGCTTTGAAATTGTGGCTAAAAATGGTGAGATAGATATGGCGTACTATTTGGATCGTCTAGAACACTTCAAAACTACCTTGCCTGACTTTGAAAACCTTGGGATGTATCAGATTAGCGAAAGCACAACACCCAATTCATTAACTGCATCATACAAGACGCAATTAGGGACCGATTTGGTGTTAATGATCAAGCCAAATGTGGAACACGACATAATACGTGCATTTGAGGGTGATTTAGCCACAGAAATACCCACACTGATTGTTGTATCAGAGGTGGAGGAAATAGCAGTGGCCACAATTAGGAGAAACTCACATTATTATACGCAAGAGAATTCCAATCAACCTGTCGTGGATGGCGATACTCTTCTTAGTTTTAATGAGAACCTACAGATTGCTTTAGGACAATTGGCAGAAAAAGTCACAGCGATAATCAAATATATTGAATCCTCAGAGGACACAAGTGTAGAGAGCAGAATTGAGATCAATAATCACATAAATCAGATATGCAAGAGAGTAGTGTATTTAAGATCATCACCCAAATTTGAGTTGGACGATAAATACCAAGCCACGGAATTGGCCCTCTTAACCAATCAAATGCTTCTGCTAGACAGACTTAAGGCGAAATTAAGGAGTGATATGAACCAAATTGTGATTAAACACACAATGCGACATAATCATTAATAAAACGTACATTACTTTTATGCAGCCGAAAATATAAAGTTAAAACGGAATGAAGTTTGAAATATGCTCACAATCTGAAGGTGGGCGTTTAGCAAGTCAGGGCTTCTAAAAGCACGAATTCTACTTCAGAACATTGACCGCCAATGGATTGGTCATAAAGATTGTAGAAGGATCCAGACAAACATTTGAAGAAGGTGGTTTGCTTACCCAAGGCTAATTTATAACCAGCTTCTCTCTTGTTTTTGGACTCTTCCCTGGTTTTGTCATCTTCGGTGTAGTCAAGTGGAACAACAGACCAACCTGCGGCGTAGATGGCCCCAGCTTGGGGTGGTGGACCGTCGAACTGGAATTGTCTGTTTGCAACAATGGATCCAATTCTGCCTTGAGAATCAGTCAAGACTCCATCCTTTAATTCTAATAATAAAGAATCGGACTTCACACAGGTTTTGATCATACCGCTGCTACCTGAACTTGCAGAGTCAGTGACTTGTCCGTCACTCACCTGACCTGCTACACTAGTGGTAGCTTGTACCTGACCATCTTGAATTTGACTGGCGGCGTCAACGGTTTGCTGTTGAACTTGTCCATCACTAATTTGATTGACGGCACTAGCAGTTTGTTGTTGGACTTGACCATCACCAATTTGATTTACGACGCCGGCAGCGGTTTGTTGTTGAACTTGACCATCACCAATTTGATTAACGACATCAGCAGCGGTTTGTTGTTGAACTTGACCGTCACCAATTTGATTAACGACATCAGCAGCGGTTTGTTGTTGAACTTGACCGTCACCAATTTGATTAACGACATCAGCAGCGGTTTGTTGTTGAACCTGGCCATCGCCAATTTGGTTTACAACGTCAGCAGCAGATTGTTGTTGGACTTGACCGTCACCGATCTGGTTGACCACCTCGGCAACGGAGGTTTGCACAGGTGCAGCAGTTTGTTCCTGAACTTGACCATCGCTGATCTGATTTACAGGAGCAAGGGTGGTGATTGCTTCTGAATTGGCTTGAACCTGACCATCGGAGATTTGTTCAACATCTCTCCTCTTGATTTCTTCAGATAAAACAGAGAACGTCACAGATGCACTGGCGCTAGCAGCACTAATGGTTCTCAATGATAAAGCATAGCTTCCACTAAGAGAAGCAGTTGCGTCAGCATCTTTGCCCAAAGTGGCAGTGGGAGTTAAGGTTGTCCAAGGTTCGCTTGGTACATAAGCGGAGTGTGCAATAGATGCTAATGCTAAGGAAATTAAAGCAAACTTCATGATACAAAATTCCTACAAATGGCAAATAGTATTAATTAGGAAATCTAATTATTTTCTAGGGGTTAAAACGTTTATATACTACTCTCCAATTGGCAACTATATTATGTCATGTTTATACATTTACTATTAATAGAAAGTGTGCATTTAAAGCGTTCATAATTAATGTCGCCATTACCCAAAGCGGTTAATTAATTGAGCGCATGAGGTTCTATATGCAGGCACCTGCTATTCAGTACGTCAAATTTATGATCAATATAAGGAGGTAGGGCCATGAGGGTCTTATCTCGTAATGACGTAGTATACTACTATTGTTTACATGTACCTTATCTCTTGAAGTTGGTATATTTTTAGCTCGATAGCCACATAAAATTCACTCAAAGGCCCCTTTTAGTGGACGTCCGCCAAAGCATATGCAATCCCCTCTAACGTCATGTTAAATCCTGCAAAATATTTTGCCCTCTGTGATCATGTAGATCTTTTCCGAGGTGGAATACTGCTCCTACATCATGGATCTAAACCATTTACACCGCCACGGTACCGGGTTCTCAAAGCAGGCGAAGCGCTGCGGTGAGCATTGGCCTAGATGGCACTGGGCCCGGTGCTGGACCTTGTTTCTGTGCATCCGGGCATTGCTTTGGTGATTTCATTTTCCTTACGGAATTGCATTGTGGTTCGAACTCGGCGACATTTTTTCAAAGCCTTGGATCCGTATGGATCGGTACCGTGAATCCCATCACCTTATTTAATGGTGGCCTTATAAATCTGAAGGGAGGTTTTTTCGGTAGATTCGGAGTTAGGCTGTTCTGTATCCACGGAACTTCCTTAAACTGGTGCAGCTGCCCCGAATGTTAGAATGGACCAGCCATTATATCGTATATGTGGCGAAGGTTTTAAGTAGCCTTTTTCAGCCCGTTGCCAAAGTATTCCACAAGTTTTCCGTATAACCGTGGCATAAGCTTAGTCTGAGCGAAATTCTATCATGAATGCTATGAAGACTTTTGGCTTCTTTAACCAACTTGACTATCTTCACTCTTTTGGCTAATCTGATTATTTTGGCCCGCTTGCTCATTTAATGAACCAACCTTTTTCTTAAGACAAACGAAGAAGATCTCTTTCAGATTATCACGGGAGCTCTTAGGTTTGAAAATAAGCACCTTTTTGAAGTGAGTCAGAAGTCTTTTTTTAAAGGCCTGCCTCTCGGTACCCTCGAAGAATTTCATCACTAAATGTCCTCCAGGCCTGAGATACTCAATTGAATATTGAAGGACACTCTCACATATATCTAAGCTTCCCAAATGATCCAAACTCTTGACACCTGATGTGTTTAACATCATATCACTCAATATCACATCAATGGGACCAGTGAACATTTTACTTATGACAGTTTGACAACTCGGCTGCAAAAAGTCACCTTGAATGAATTGTGCCCCAGGAGGCGGAGGAGAACGTAACAAATCAACTCCAACTAATGTGAAATTTCCGTCGTATTTTTTCATTTCCTGTGCCACCACTTGTGACCAGGAACCGGGTGCACATCCCAAATCCAAGATATTCGTGCACTTACCTCCAAATAAATGGTACTTTTTCTGTATCTCCAACAACTTAAAAGCGGCTCTACTCCTATACCCCATTGTTTTAGCTTGTTTCACAAAAAGATCATCTTTCTGCCGCTGAGCCCACGCACTTATTCCTTTCGATCGTATAAATAATCTCAAGTGCTTCATGATTAAAGAGAACTCGCGATGCTCATCAGAAAAATCATTAAATTTTTTACCCAGCTACTTAAAGCACACCATAAAACACCCTCGAAGGTAATTAAAGATGTCTCAAGATCTACTTACCACATTAGTGGACAATCCAACAGAGATATTTTCCAAAAAGGTGATAAATAGTGAGTATTTCAATCGTTTAACGAAGAGTCTTGTGGACACCATCGCACATCATTCTAAACTCGATGAGATATACATAGATGGCTTGGATGCGAGCCAAGTGTTTGGACAAAGCAAGCTCATCGTGGAAAATGCATCAGAAGATGTGATGGCAAGATTAGCTGAGTTTAAGGAAAGCCAGGAGTTCGAAAATTCTGGCGATGAGCTGCAAAGTGAGAGCGATGAAGTCGACAATGAAAGCGATTTAGAAGAGAATTTAAAAAGCGGTGTAGAAGAGGAAAACGTATCAGATGCTCGAGAAAGCGTCTTGGAAGAAGAAGAAGACAGCGAGGAGGAATTTGGTGACGAAAAAGAAGGTGCTTTTAATGCATTTGAGGAAGAGGATCGTCTCAGCGAGAATGAAGATGAGGCTGAAGTCGAAGGGGAGGAACCGAACAACAAGGAAAAGAAAGGTAAAACCTCCGATGGGTTTGGTTTAAACGACGGGTTCTTTGATCTTGATCAATTTAGGAAACAAATTCTTGCCATGGAGGAAGATCCAGACCAAGAGAATGACGATGAGGAGGACGTTGATTATTTTGCAGACGTTGCAGAAGAAGACGATGAAGTTGATTACTATGACGATTTTTACGATAAACCGAAAAGTGTTGGGGACTCTAGCTCGAGCAAGCCAACATCAAACAAAAAGGAACTTTTAATGTCAGAGAGCGAACAGGAACAAGAGGATTTCGATGATCTCGAAAGCCTTAACGACGAGGAGTTCAATTTGGCCATTGGCGAAATGAGAAGGGATTTGGCTGAAAAGTCCACTTTTGAGAAGCAACAAGAGAAACTCCAGAAAGAAATTAACCAGTTGGAGGACGAGTTGGTAGCAGAAAAGAAATGGACCATGAAAGGTGAAGTAAGTAACAAACAGCGTCCTGAAGACTCGCTTTTAAATGACGAAGAAAACTTTGACTTTGACAGAGTAAGTAAGCCTGTGCCTATAATAACAGAGGAAATTACCGAAACCATCGAAGATTTGATCAGAAAAAGAATAAAAGAAGACGAATTCGACGATCTCCCCAAAAGATACCTAAACCAAGTTATCAAACCAGAGAGACAACGTGTGGAGGTTGCGGAAACCAAATCCTCAAAGTCATTGGCGGAAATATATGAAGACCAATACAAAGGGGAACCCGAAACCACCGAAAAAGAAGAGCAATTGAACCAAAGCCACCAAGAGATTTTAGAGCTCTACAACAACGTCAACTATAAGTTGGATTCATTGACTTCGTTCAATTTCGTTCCTAAACCATACGAGAGCAAGGTTGTCGAAGTGAAGAGCTCCACGATCACGATGGAGGATTCACAACCCGAATTCGTCAGCAACGAAAACAGATTGGCCCCTCAAGAGCTCGTGAAGAGAGACAAGGAGGCCAATGAAGTGGCATTGAAGTCGGGATTGTCATACTCCAAGGACGAATTACTGACAGAGGACAAACAAAGATTGAGAAGAGCTGCCAAAAGAAAGAAGGCCAAGAAATTCCAACAAACAAAGAAACAAAAAACAGAAACCGTCATGGACACCTTGGCCGGTAACAAGAACCTTACGATTATTAACAAATCGGGTGAAAAGACCGATCTTAGGGGTAACAAAAAGACTCAAAAGCAAGTTACAAGTAACAATTTGAAGCTCTGACGAGCCTGGAAATAGGGGTCAAAATTTAGCATAGCAACGGAAATGTACATAATAATTCGAGCCGTTTGGCTAGCGAGCCGTTAGGGTGAAATTATTTTCTTCGAATTCGTATATGTAATAACGCGCATCTTCTCGTATATTTCAGTGGTATTAGGGTAATATATTAACCCACATCCATCACACTTTGTAATCTCATGCTTTCTTTCAAATTCTTTTGTACACTTCTTGGTGTTCCGGTGGTTATCATAAAGTCATCAATCCAATACCTCACAGTAGGGACGGTTTTTTCCAAACACAATTCACAGTTTAACACATGGTATAAAAATGTCCACTATGCTGTCGAAAACCATTTGGCAAATAACTTTGCCTTAACGGATATTCCCATTGTGGTGTATCAGTCAATGGAAAGCATCATGAAGAAATTCCAAAGCAACCCCATGGCCAAAACCGGGGCCCTCAAGAACTTTGGGGAACCCTTCGGACCAAAAAGTCACTGGGTGGTCAACAACGGCGGTAAAGATGTCTTGTTATTTTTCCACGGAGGTGGATTTGCGTTGAATTGCTTTGATACTCAAATGGCAGGAATCATGGCTTTATACTACGCATTGAAACCTGAAACAAGAGACAAAATGTCTATTTTGGCAGTAGACTATACCTTGACCTTTCAGGAGAAATTCCCCAGACAACTTTACGATTGTTTGGAGGCATACAAAATGCTTCTAGACGCCGGATATGAGAACATTCATCTCATAGGAGATTCTGCAGGCGGAAATATGAACTTGACTTTGTCCAGGTTTATTGCTTATCCCGAAGAATCACATGCGTTCTTCCAAAACTACTCTTTAGACTTCACTCCCTTTTACGACATTAAAGTGCAACCTTCAAGCTGTGTAAATGTCAGTCCTTGGGTTCAGCCATTATATGAGAATCCTAGTAGAACAAACAGAGACACTGCCGGAGACTTGGGAGCCAAAGATGGCCAAATGGGGCTTTGGATGTTGTCCGAAGAGGATTTGGCTGATTTGCTGAAATTCTTGGGCTGGATCACATTCCTGAAATGTGAAGCCAAAGACCTCGACAAAATCAACTATTTCAAAAACGGCAAATGTTTGACATTATTTGGCGATCGTGAAATATTGTATGATGGTATTGAAGATTTTTGTAGTATCGTGTCTGAATTTGGTGATATGCAGGTACATATTGAGAAAGGTGGGTACCATGATGGATTATTTTATATAGAAAGCTTGGACTTCTTGGGAAATGGAGGACAGAGGGCCGTAGAAGGTCAGTTTGAGGACAAATACGCCATGAAATTGGTAGGCCAGTTCCTCGACTCGGTGGTTTAGGCCACACCTTACCCCGGATTTTAGTTCGACCCGGGAATCACCAAGGTGCTAACTCCATCGAACCGAACGGCCCCGAGGCCTATGGTTGCGAATTCTGGTATATAACTATATAAATGGATACACAGGCCGTCCCAATAAACAATTTATAAATCAGAAATGTCGATTGAAAAAGTTCATGCCCGTTACGTGTACGATTCCAGAGGAAATCCAACCGTTGAAGTTGATTTGACCACCAAAAAAGGCCTCTTCAGAGCCATTGTTCCATCTGGTGCTTCCACCGGTGCCTCTGAAGCCGTTGAATTGAGAGATGGCGACAAATCAAAATGGTTGGGCAAGGGTGTTTTGAAGGCAGTGGCTAATGTCAATGATATTATCGGGCCCAAGTTGATCCAAAGCTCAATTCCTGTCACAGACCAAAGACGAATTGATGATTTCATCTTGAAGTTGGACAACACTCCTAACAAGAACAACTTAGGTGCAAATGCTATTTTGGGTGTGTCTTTAGCTGCAGCCAAGGCTGGGGCTGCAGAATTGGACATTCCATTGTACGAGCACATCTCCAAAATCTCTGGATTGAACGAAGGTAAAGACAACTACGTTTTGCCAGTGCCATTCCAAAACGTGTTGAACGGTGGTTCACATGCTGGTGGATCGTTGGCGTTCCAAGAATTCATGATTGCACCAATCAATGCTCCTACATTCTCCGAGGCTTTACGTATTGGTTCCGAAGTGTACCACACTCTTAAGTCTTTGGCTAAGAAGAAGTACGGCCAATCTGCTGGTAATGTTGGAGATGAAGGTGGGGTTGCTCCAAATATCGAAACTCCAAAAGAAGCTCTTGATTTGATTGTTGATGCCATTGATAAGGCTGGTTATAAGGGCAAGGTTTCTATTGCTCTTGATGTGGCCTCGTCTGAATTTTACAAAGAAGGTAAATACGACATGGACTTCAAAAACCCCGATTCCGATAAATCCAAGTGGTTGACCGGAGACCAATTGGCATCTTTATACGAAGAATTGATTGAGGACTACCCAATTGTCTCCATTGAAGATCCGTTTGCTGAAGACGACTGGGAAGCATGGTCCAAAATATATCCAAAATTGGCCAGTAAAATTCAAATTGTTGGTGATGATTTGACTGTGACCAATCCTATTTTCATTAAGAAGGCAATTGAGCAAAAAGCTGCCAATGCATTGTTGTTGAAGGTCAATCAAATTGGTAGTTTGAGCGAATCCATCGATGCTGCTAAATTGTCATTCTCCGATGACTGGGGTGTTATGGTATCACACAGATCGGGTGAAACTGAAGACACTACGATTGCAGACATTGTTGTTGGTTTAAGGACCGGCCAAATCAAGACTGGTGCCCCAGCAAGATCCGAAAGATTGGCCAAATTGAATCAAATCTTAAGAATCGAGGAAGAGTTAGGCGATAAGGCAATTTACGCTGGAACTAAATTCCATAACGCCCAAAACTTATAGTGAATTGTATAGCTTAATTTATTAGTCTTATATTGTACCCAAACTATAAAGTATTTGTAAAACTGACGCATTATCCATTAGTGACTTTTTTGCCTTGTTCTGACATATCATTGGCAGTTTATTAGTCACGGTGTCCGTAAAGACCTTGTCATATTTGGAAACAAGTTCATTGGTACAGGAATCGATGGAGTTGAAGAAAAGCTCGTCAGTATCCTTTAAATAGTCGACAATAAAACTACCTTGTTTAAGCAATTCACGCTTATAGGTCAGGTCACCAGTCAGAACCATATCACAAATGCCGATAAACAACAAATGACTGTATTTTAAAGCATTGTTCCAAATACCCACTGAAGTATAGAAAGCACCGTGGGTGTTTGTAGCTGCTTTGGCCAATCCTGTTATTTTTTGCAGCCAATTCTTACTATCATCAAATCTGCTAATTATAACCAAAGCACTTAAGGCGGCACCAATAGTGTAGGTCAATTTCCCATTGTTTACCTTGTAGGTGTCTTTATCTAAGCCATCATAAAACAAATTGTCGGACGGATCCTGAAGGTACTCAAACATGTAATTGATACAATTAACAGCGAATTCGAGGTACCCCAGGATCTTTGTCACTTCATATAACCTTGCAGCAGCCAAAGCGGCTTCAGTAGTAGAAATAGAAGCAATGTAGTTACCATTAAAGTTCCACAAAACACCGCCTTTGGAGTCGACTTGTTTCATCAAATTGTCCACGATATTTCGTGCTGTTTGAAGATATTCCGGATTGAATGTAACTTTATACCCATCAATAAAACACCAAGCAACTTGAGCATTATCATCATTATAAATATCAGTGTCCTTATTAGTGGATGCAGAAAACAACTTAACTTGTGGGTTTTGATATTGGTATAGTTGACCCAAAAGGGAATTCACCTGATCAGTATCACCAGCCAATACCAAGCTTCTCACGCTGACCGCCAAATCCCATAGTGAAGGACTGGAAAGAGTGTTATCACATGCTTGATCATTTGATGAGATCATATTTGTGTTCAAGAACCGTTTCAAAAATGAAGCCTTAGAAGCGCTATATACTCCTTTGAAGTCTATTGAATCTTGCAAAGAATCTTTGACATTTCCGTATTTTTTCACAGAAATTGCACTGCTTGTAACAAAAGTATGCAGCTCGATATGTTTACTGTCCGATGTAAAGGGTGGTGATGTAGTAACTTTGTTTGTCTTTGAAGCTGGTGTAGCAAATGAAGAAGCTGATCTTGATTCTTCCTTCAGGAAAGTTTTCGTTGGTTGATGTAAAGTTTTCAGCAAATTTGAATGATAATTGTCCAGAGCAGTTGTATATTCAGGATAAATAGTTGTGACGCCGGGTATAACAGTGACATACCTAGTTCCTATTATATTTGTCTTAAAGATGGTTGATGTGATGCGTGCTGGTGCAGCATTGATTACAACTAACAACCAATTTAAGCACAATATCCAACTATATTTCATTCTTAGACCAATACAATGACTCAAAGGACACATCGAGCCCCTTTAAATAATTTGCAGCCATTTTAAAATGTTTCATCATGTTACAATATTGCGCATTAAAATCACTTTGAAACATTTTTGAAACATCATGAGACAAGAAGTCAGGCTGGTTTTGGCTAGAAGCGTCAAGCGTGCAGGCACGCATCTGTTTCATGCACCTGAGCTTTACAGGAAAAATGGATATCTGCAAAAGTTTGCGGACAACCCTTTGGTCAAAGGTTTAGTACGTACTCATAAAGATAATATTAGCTCCAGGTTTCCAAACGGAAGCCTTGTACGTTTAGTGACGAAAGGAACGGAATCAGGTGCACAATTGACAATAGAAGATGAATTTAAAGATCATAAAGAAATACAAGTGCCTTCATATGTTATAGGTAATAAGCGATTTTTTGATTATATAGACTCTCGCCAGCTTTGGTTCAGGTACATTTCGTTCAAATACAGAAACCAGAATCCTTCTCAGGTTGTACAAAGGACTCACATCGATCTGAATATTGCCGAGGGATACTTCAAATCACTTGAAGAAGCCGTCAAAGTTGATTTGACCAGGATTGATGGAACACAAGAACATGAATTTGGCATACGGCTACGCAATTCAGGTCCCCTTGTGGACTTGGAAGGAAAAGTACTATCTGTGAATCTTCCTGGAATCGAACAAGAAGCATTCGTTGGTTTTGAAGAGAAGGGGCTATGCACAAACATCGTAAGATTAATTAAGTATAATTTATAAATAGGCTCACAGGGTTTAACATTCACTATATCATTAAAATATATAAACCTAGCATTTTTGCTATATTTAAATTCTGCTGACTACCCGTGAAACCTCGTAGAATATTTGAGCTAAAGAAGCGTATCTCAATAAGGTGTTGTAGTCATCAGAAGGACACAGCGTCTTTGTTACAGTAGAAGTGTGTTGATCATAAAGATATCTTGATTCACGAACAAGAGTCTGCTTGAACGCATTGTACGCTTTAATCTCGGACCAACTTGTAGGTGTAGTAAGTTTGAGCAAATCTGCAAAGCCTGCAAAGAGCAAATGTGAACGGTCAACTATATCATTGAGGTGACCGTCGGAGAAAAATTGGGTGTTCAACTGGCCGTTACCAATAATTCTAGAACCATACTCTACAGCGATATTCTTCCAGTTTCTATCAGTGTCTCCAAATTTGGATAAATATGCACAAGATGAGATAAGAACGCCGATGGTGTAAGTCAATTTACCAGTATTAACGTTTCCATTTTCATAGATCCCATCTTCAATGAATTTGTCGTTGTTATCGACTAGGTGATTCAAAGTCCAAACGATGCAATCCTTGGCCAAATCGATGTATTTTGAATCGTGATTTAAATCATACAATTTCAATGCTGCCAATGCTGTTTCCAATGTAGAAATCAGGGCAATATAATCACCGGTAACAAGCCACTTAATCCCACCACCCTCTTCTTTGTCTTTATAATCAGCTAGGAAATCTACGATGTCTTCGTTTTCTTTCAAATACTTATCATCCTGAGTCACCTGGTAAGCCTTGGTGTACACCCAAGCTACTTGAGCATCATCATCGGTGTAAATTTCACCATTCTTAGCCATACTAGCAGAGTAGCCACCGGTGCTGTTTCTGTAGTTTTTTAAGGCACTGATTGCCTTGTCTATATTGTCGTCGTCTTCGGTGTCAACCAATACCTTGCCGGCAACAGCGACTTGCCAAACTACAGGCACTGAAGAACTACCACAATTGTCATTCCATGTGTACATGTCGTTGTTCCAGAAGAGAGAAACCAAATTCTTCTGCATGTCAGATTTAAGATCATCTACGTTGTAGTTTGGGGTATCGGTTTGAACAGACAGACAATCTGGGGTGTAATGCCCGAAATCATTGATGTCTCTTTGGGCGATATCAAGGTGACGCAAATCCAAAGGCGAAGAGCACACAACATTTAGCGATAGACATAGAGCCACTAAGCCAGCAGCACTATACATAACGAAAGACGGATTTGAACTGGAGCTCAAGATATAAAAAGAAAAAAGGGCCCTACAGGGTCCTTATTAAATGGGTTGCAAATTTCAAATGAAATGAAGCAATGTCGAGAAAACTTGCAAAAGATTCGAACAATATTCATATGATTGCCTAACTGAGATATTAAATTGATATCATTCGGGCGAAAGTTTCTTTGCAAGGCCAAAACAATAAAAATCAAGCACTGGACGGTATCTGCATCTGAGCACTTGTGTATAAAGAAATTTAACAATAGAAATTAACAATCAATGATGAAATCACTGCGAGCAAGTTTGGAATTTAAGGTTGCACAAACCACCTAACCGATGCTGGCTACTGCAGCCAAAATGCCAAATAGAGTCAAAATGCTGAATATTTTCTTTTTTTCTGTCTATAAATCACTACTGATGCATACTAAACCCGATACCTAATATTGCATTACAGAAATAAGCTTTGGATCTGATCTCAGGGCCAATTTCATAATTGAAGAATGGCGACTTGGAGCAATGGTTTCTCTCCTAGTACTGTCGGTGGCTGAGGCTCAGTCTTTGGAGCAAATCTTAAATCATTAAAACGTGGCAACGTCGCTCAAATAGCAACCGACCACTTATTGATTGAAATCAATAGAATGCCAAACCAGAAACTATCAACCAAATCAACCAGTTGGAGTAGGTCATAGATCCTGCACCAGAGTCTTTGGAGGTAGTGGAGGAGTCTGAATCGGAGGAGGAGGAAGGCACATCCAATTCTAAGGACACTGCCTTTCCCAAACCCAGGATCAAAGAAGACACCGATGAAGCTTCAAGGGTAGAACTGAATTCAGTATCATTGGTCATAAACACAACTGCATTTCCGTCGCTATCAAAAGCAACACCACCCTTCATTGTTCCGGAAAAGTCTCTCTCAAAGTAACCATCGATTTGTAACCCTGTTTCTATATCATCAGTCCCTTGATAGTCGTGAATAGTAGCGTACAACTTACCCACTTCGGAGGTGGTGTAGTTTTTGACTTCAAAAATATCAAACTCTCCACATCCAGATCTCCAACACGAACAGTTCACATTGTTGGAATATTGAGCGGTTCTTGGAATGTGTGCATTCAATAACCAAATGGCAGGCATGTTATAATTTGAGGAAGAACTTTTGCTGACAGTTGTTTCCTCAGGCATGGTGAATTCAAACAAAAACATCTTGGTTGTTCCGTAAAACCCATGGTAAGCTGGAATGTCACTTCTGTACACTCCACAATCGTTATTAATACCCGAATCTTCACAGGAAATATTGGAGAAAATCACGTACTCTTCGTCGGACTTCAATAAAGTGTCTTCTGCCGGAATAGTGGCATCACTGGCTTTGGAAACACCGTCAGTGTCGGCATAGGTCAAACCTTTACCTAAACAAGTGGAGTTCTTACCGGCTTTGGTCAAAAAGGTCACGTTTCCAGACGTTTGTTCCGATGCATCGTAATAGGCCAATCTTTCCCAATCCTTATTGTCGTCCCCGTCCACCTCGAAGTTTTCAGAAACATAGTAAGCAAACTTGTTCAAAACCATAGGACCCCTAAAATGCACCGAAACCTCCTCATTCATAGGAGAATTGGTTCCGGAGAACGAGGTGGTGTCATCACTCAACGCACATGTACACGAATCAGAGTAGATATCACTTAATTCACCGACATGCCAGTATGTACCACTGTAACCCAAGTTTTCAAACTCCAACAAACTGGAAGCTAACACTGCACTAGCTTTTAAGGCCAAACCACCAACTACAGACAATCTCATTTAATTACAAAATTTAAGGAATGGGAAAATTTGATGTCACTTATATAAGCCCGACCGCTGTGCCCGTTTTGGCTGCGGCTGAGGCTTGGCTGACACCTGCCAAAAGCCCAGCCAACGCACCGGGGACAACTTGTTGGAATTAAGCCACTCTAGTCAGGCACAAATGCTTGGCTGTGCCTCAACAAGGCTGAAAGGCTCTTATACCGGGCGGTACAGACCATTTTGTAGGTGTCCTATTTTTGGAGTGTTTGAACCGATGCGGAAAGAATAAACACATGGGCCATTTTAGGAAATGTTATTGATGCTTATGTAAGGATTGAGCTCGACTTGGCCAGGGTTTTGGCGGATTGACTAGGGGATGGTTGAGGACGTGGATTCGGTCATAGAAACGAAGATTCAATCATAATGGAAGAAAGGTATACGTAAGGGAAAAACGATCAGCTGGGAAATAAGGGCGTGGCAAGGGTCAAATATTCTGATCTGTCTTGGTTATGTCATACTATCAAAACAAATCGAAGAAACCTGCAGATCAGATAAGCCCATAACCACTTTCATTTCTGTCATTTGCTTAAGGGCTTAAAGTACCACCCAGTGGGTCCTGGTGTCGTGGTGTTTGTGGGTTTACGGTTTCACTTACAGCTTAGTCAGTTATACGGAGCTCATACGGAAATCTACAAAGCGGCAGTTTTCACGGCGGTCCACACCATGGAGCAGGTTCCGTTGCTTGTTACCCGAACAAGCGAACTGCTATTCTATATCGCTGTTGGCCCCTTTAGGATAGCCCCGATGTATTCCCCTAGTATGGTCCTAAAAGAAGGCTTTGGTTGCAAAAAAGGCTTTGGCTGCAAAAAAGGCTTTTGTTGCAAAAATGGGCTTTTGTTGAAAATTATAGTCTGTATGTCAGCAAAGTTTCACAGTGACACGCCTGCTTTGTTGAGTGTCCATGATATCAATTATGAGAAGCTGCCACTGACTAATAGTGCTCCCATAAGTTGGCTGGTGAAGAACAAGAATCAAAGTCTGAGTAGCACAATTCCCAAACCAGAAATGGTTCCGGAAGTCCTGTCCCAATTGGGAATTGGACCGATCAGTTTACAGGACTTTATACCATTTTGCCATAGTTTAGGTATATATATAATGAAGCCAAATCTTAGTTAATCAGAGACAAAAATGAGCTGGGCTTACAAAGCAGTTCAATTGAGTGTATTTGGAAGATTAGTATACAAATTCTCCGGTCACAAGTACTTCAACTACCCAGAAGAACAAGACGATTATGTTATTCCCAAAGAGTATACTCTTAGTGATCAAAAAGTCATCATAAAATGGGAAGAGGGTGACAAGGAGTATCCAAAAAACTGGGCTTTACGATTGAAATTGCTCGTACAGGTTCAAATGTCTATTTTAATGTTCGCCACTTATATGGGAGGCCCTCTTTACACACCTGCAATGGGTGAGGTACAAGAGGAGTTTGGTATAGGCTACGTGTTAGGCACCTTTCCTTTGTATTTCTACATTTTGGGCTATGGGATTACTCCGATGTTCTTCTCGCCAATGTCAGAACAACCTAGCATAGGAAGAACGCCGATTTATGTAGCCACAGGCGCTCTTTTTGTTCTCGTACAAATAGCTTGTGCTACTACACCTACATTTGCAGGATTGGTGATAGCCAGATTTATATCGGGATTATTATGTTCACCTTGTCTCTCGGTGGGTGCAGCATCTTTTTCTGATCCTTTGCATGCAGCCTATGTTCCAATGGCGTTGGCTGTTTGGGGTATTTCTGCCTTTTCTGGCCCTTCACTTGCTCCCATTATTGGTTATGCTTTAAAGGAGTTGAACGGATGGAGAACCTTGTTCTGGTTTTCTTTCGCTTTAAATGCATTTACTACTATTATTATTTTTTTCATATCGCCTGAGACCAACGAACAAACATTGCTCTTGTGGAGGGCTCAAAGATTAAGAAGAATAACAGGAAATCCATGCATACTATCATCTTCAGAAGCAGAAGACGACGGTGCCTCTATTCAGAAAGTCTTGTCCACTATAGGTATAAGAGCATTCCATATTATGGCGGTGGAGCCAATTGTATTTTTCATGAATATTTACCAGGGTTTATGTTATGGATGCCTTTATTTGTGGTTCGAAGCGTTCCCATTGGCTTACGGAGAAGTGTACCACTTCAAAGAGGTATCAGTGGCCCTTGCCTTCATAGTCATCAATGTGGGGGTTTTGGGTGGAGTCCTAATGTATGATATTATCATTTATTACACTTATTCCAAAGATAGTCTCGCAGGGCGCCCGGTTAGACCAGAAGCATTCCTAGTCACTACCTTCATTGGTGCCGTATTTATCACCCTGTCGTTCTTCATTTTTGCATTTACCGTCCGTGAAGATATTCATTATTTTGTTTCCTTGGTGGCAGCATTCATTTTTTCTGCTGGATGTGTAAACATTCTTCAAAGTAACTTCAACTATTTGGGTGCTATGTATCCAAAGTACATTGCCTCTGTATTTGGAGGGAATGCGTTAGTAAGATCATTGATCGCAGGGACGCTTCCAATGTGTGGAAGAGACCTTTTTAAGAATGTGCACATTAAAGGTTTCCCAGTTGCTGGAGGGTGTGTAATTTTGGGTTCAATGTTTTCCATTTTGTGCCTTTTGCCAATCTTTGTGAGGGTATATGGTCACAGAATGAAGGGAAATTCCAAGTACATGTCCTAATTTTTTGCTCCAACTATATATATGTCAAATTGTAATAAATATTAATAAAGAAACGTGGCGCATCTTAGCATTCGTATCACCCTTCGGTGGCAATAATGATATCCTATTTGTCTTTTGATAATCGCACAATCTGCCAAATGCGAATTTAGCCAAATTAGGCAACTATGGAAGTAGAAGCCTTGAAGTACTCGCATATTTATGCTTCAATAGAATAGACCATTACGGGAAGTGTTTCTTCATGCTCAAATCAGATAAGCATCTATATCACTGTACTCGCTGGTATGTCTCATCAATTATCTATAGAAGATCGACTCAAGCATCTTTAATCTCTACTAAGCTGGTTTGTTTAAAGACGGACCATGTAACCAATATTCCAAGCACAAGACTTCAACACCATAGTATTTTATTCTAAATACTATTGCCATATTACGACTTCTTCCAAGAGGCTTAACCAGCTAAATTGCACGTTCTATTCAGGTTCGGAGAAATCCAAAACGGGCAACAACATCACATTAGTAATCACTAACTTCGAAAGCTAATCGTGCCACGTATCCTACACATAAGCACCTTCTTTATCACTTCCTCTTGAAGTTAATCGCAGATTGGTTGAACTTGTTCTTCCGTATTTTCTCCGTCGTGCAAAGTCATGATTACATAAGTTTTCGGGACTTAGAGTTTTAGGAGAGCGTTCCGAGCCTTTTCGGTGGCTTACTATTCGGGTAATTCCCATGATTTAGAAATCCGGAGAAGGGAAATATAAAAGGCACACAATTTGGCTCTTCTACACAACTAAATAATGCCAGGAAAAGTCTTTGTTTCAGGAGCCTCAGGATTCGTAGGCTCACACACCGTTAAGCTTCTTCTTGAAGAAGGATATACCGTTATCGGCTCAGTTAGAACTAAAGCCAAGGGTGAGGAATATGCCAAGTTGTTCAACACTGACAAATTTCTGTTCTGTGTGTTGGACTTGACCTCTGAAAACTGCTTTGATGAAGCCTTTGAAGACAAAGAGATCGACACTGTTATGGCTGTCGCTGCCTCATTCAATATGAGCGACGACTACGATGCGATGGTCAATCTGTCGGTTAATGGTATGAACAGTTTGATCCATGGATTGAAGAGTAACCCTAATATTAAACGTGTGATCAACATTGGTACTTACATTGATCACTGTCCAGTGCATGACTTCGAAAACCCTGAAGTCAAAGTCGATGAAACCGTCTGGGCTGGACATACCCTTGAACTTAGTAAGACAGGTGGTTTTTACCCTTACTGTTACGCCAAAGAAACAGCCGAAAAGCTCCTTTGGGAATTCATCAACAGCCAAACCGCTATTGTAGGTGTGAGTGTCAACCCAGGTTACATTTTCGGCCCACAAGCTTACGATGAGATTGCTGCTCGTACTAACTACAATACATCTTCGGAAATTATCAACAATGTCATCTTCGGAGATAATCATTACGATGCTAGAGGTGTTTTTATTGATGTTAGAGATGTTGCACGTGCTCAGGTTAAAGCTATGTCTTTTTCTACCAATGAAAGATTGCTTCTTTACCACAGAATCTTCTCCATCCAAGAAATCACCAACTTTATCCACGATTCCTATGACATCAAGGTCAATGCACCAAAGAAAGAAATCGAGCCTTACACGTGGAATCAATCCAACAATGATTACACCAAAAAGACTTTGGGATTCGAATTCATTAATTTTGAAAAGTGCATTAAAGACACCGTCGACCAAATTATCAAGGTTAAGATCTGATAAATACTTCGAATAATATACAATAAAAAATATTTATTCTCTACTTCTTCATATTAGTTTCCTATATACTTACTCTTTGGAAATATCTCTTCCAAAAAGACTGACCTTAGCCCAGTCTAAACAGACTAAAATTTGGTTCTTAACCGATAAACACATGTAGATATAGGCGGATCTCCAGAATAAGAAGGTCAAAGTACCTCCAGTAGTAACATTGGACCAATCGCCCCAGACCAAATCAGCAACCGCTCTTTCGGATCCTATGTAGGCCAAAGAACCTTGATGATTGTACTTAAAAATAGGCATCTTTTCTTTCAAAATAGACAATTTCTTGGATAATCTCTCAACACTTTGGGTTTCTGGAACCTTGCTGGAGGCCAATTGGTACTCAATTGTGTCGATCTCATGTAATTTCTTGAACAAACCACCTAAGTAAATACCTTCTTGGAAGGCAACTTGGGCAGTAGGAGCAAATTTGGTGAAAGTACAATCGCCTAGAGCGTAAATGTTCTTGGAACCATCAACCAAAAGTCTTTCGTCGAGCAAAAGACCTCTTCTGGCGTTCTTTTGTTCCTCGATCTTGGAAGTCAAGTTACGAATAATTGGTCTTGGTGCATTACCGGTGGCCCAAATCAATAAACCGTATGGAATCTCAGTCATTTCGGTGGAACCATCTTTTTCAGACTTAACCAGAGCAATGACGTTTCTATCAGTGACTTGCTTGACCATAGTGTTGGTCTTCAAGTCGATATTGGTGTCTTGGAAAACTTGTTTGGTGTAATCAACCAATTTCTTGTTGAACATGTTCAAAACGTTAGGCAAAGCTTCAACCAAAGTAACCTTGATTTCACCGGCAACTTCAGGCATCCATTTTTGTAAATCTTGGTCGATGTAATCTTGTAATTCACCGGCAACTTCAACACCAGTTGGACCACCACCACAAACAACAACAGATAATAATCTCTTACGTTCAGGATCGCCCTTAGGTAAGATGTTGGCAGCTTCAATGACGTCCATCAATTGTTTTCTGATCTTGATCGAGTCACTCACTTCCTTCAAAAAGGTGGAGTGTTCTGCAACACCAGGAATACCGAAAGTAGAAGGTTGAGCACCAACACCAACAACTAAGTAGTCGTAGTTCAAAGAAGTGGTGATTTCCTCTTCAACACCACTCACAGTGGATTTGGAAGAAGAAGTATCCTTACCAGAGTGTCCGGAGTGTACGGTGGTGGATTGCTTGATGGTCAATTTATTGTTGACTGGATCGATGTCAGTAGCCTCAGCTTCCAAGTAGATAACTTCACCAGGAGATCTTCTGGTGACGGATCTGATGGGCTCGATGATAGATCTCAACTCAACGGTACCGGTAGGACACGAAGGCAACAATGGGGTGAAAAGGAAGTAGTTTCTTGGACTCACTACCACAACATTGTACAAAGAAGTGTCCAAATTCTTCAACAAACTCACAGAACCCCAACCAGTTCCCAAAATAACCAAAGTCTTCTTTCTTTGGCCATTTTCAAACACAGGCATCTGTTTGACCTGGTTGCTTGGTTCCTTTTCCTTATAAACTTTGTAACCCACGTAACCAACAGAACCCAAAACAGCCAACAAACTCACTCTTTTGGTGGTTTTCCAGGCGGATTTCAACTTGCTAGGTTTAATTGGTGCTTGGGTGCTTTGGTATCTCATACCCTGTCTACCCACGTTAGCACCAACGCCTCTGACGAAACTGTTGAATCTTAACATGTATGCTTAAGAGGAAAAATTCTTCCGCTCGAAAAAACTCCGTAGAACCAATGAGATAAGAAAAAGTACTGAAATGGCAGGCTGTAGTGCCGATACGTTGGCATCGGCGCTAGAGCTCAAAGAGGGGAGAGGGCGTTCGGCTGGTGCAAGGCTCTAACATTTAAGCTTTGCACAGAAGCTTCCTGCAATTGCTCAAACCGGGCCTCACCTGATGCACCACACCATGGAGTATGTGGAGGCGTGGGAAGAACCCACCACGGCTCGGTGCTGGGGTGATGATGTATACGGTGCCGCTATGCATCACCACCACACACTCCGATATCGTTTTGGCAGAGAACGTCTATTGTACAATTGCTATTGGCCAGTGTTCGGACTAGTCTGCCGCTGGCCCTTAAGCCCGAAATCGACTATTGGCGATGGAGGTGTTTGATGGTGCGTGCCAATAATTGGCTGGCCACAATTGGGCGCTGCCAACTCCGAGAATTGGTGGTGATTGGCTGCGGACTTGGACTGGCGATGACTATGTATGCGTTGGTATTGGTTTTGGAAGAGATGCTGGGGTTGCTGTGGCATGGAAGCTTATAAGCGCCAGGGCGACTGTGGACCTTCATGTTTGCTAAATTGCACCGGCAAACGAAACCAGGGGCGATTTCGGGACATGGCGGTACTTTGTGTAAGGGCATAGTGCCACTAGGAATACCCGTGGAGTACATGGCGCCGTTGAGGCATATTTACGTTGTAGGCTTGCAGTAGCCCATGGTTATCCGTTGCGGCACGTGACCAACCAGAAGTGAATGCTGGGTTTATTCGGGCCACAGGGGGGCCAGCGACGTCGTTCAAGCGTGTGGGAGGTCAATTAGGGTGTGTGTGGCGATACGAAGCGAAAGAGAGTGGCCTGGGGGTTTCAGGATGGTGCTGATAATCGTAGCCTATCGGTGCTAAGACATCACATCGCATTGTTGCAAAAGCCGGATCAATTTCAGCCAGATCGAAATATCGGGATTTCAAGGGCAGGTCGGAGTTACCATTGAGGTGAGAGGGGAACGGCCTGTGGTACGGCCTGAAGTGTTCCAGAAATTACAAAGGGCAATGCAGGGCCCAAGCACGGATTTCGATTGGTGAAGTTGTGCGATTGTTTGAAAGGGCAGATTTGGGTCAATGAATAGCTCGTTACTTGGCCATGGATTCGACGTTAGGCTTACGTAACCTAGGTGTGTCGAGAGCCAAAATGAAAAGTTTGTTTCTAAGCGATTTTAACCGATATGAAGGTCCTTTTGAGCGAGCACCCGCTAGCGTGTAAATCTACTGTAAATGGACTATTACGTAATCTTCGAAATGGAGATTGGTTTGTCCAAATGGGTGATTTCTGTTTTAGAATTCGGCAGGGCGTCTTTACTTTTTCAGTTTGCAGCCTACTTGGAATGCTTTTGGTTTTTGCACATTTGAAATGTTGTGTAGCAGCATCGTACAACTTTACTTGACCTCATTTGGCCTTCACTTGACCCTCTTTTATACCATTTCCTTCACCCTCTTATCACTACACCTTTGTGCAGTTCTGCTTATGGCGGCGTATACTAAGAATACACAGTATATACATGATATAAACACTCCTTCGGTGTCGTATGTACAGATAATCATTGCTGCTCACACTCAGGTGTAGCGTCGTATTGCGGACGGTAATGCTGTTCTTGATAGTAATGTTCTTGATGCTGCTCCTTTTGCTCCTCTTCGTATGTTGGTAAGCTGAGCTTATTGATGGTTTCAAACTCTGAGAAAACATCTTCGTTCTCTTTCAAGTCTATCAGCAGGAGTCTTTTGGCCAAATTGCTAGGCAAGACATTACGTAACTTGGTAAGATCATTCTTCTCCAAATACCAGTTATCTTGAGGAAACTCAATTTCGAGTTCTATGTACAAGTCGCCTTTGGAGCTGCCGAACCAAGATTGTTTCTCCACAGGCATACCCTCCTTTGCTATTTTGATGTAATCACCCGGCTTGAACACCTTTCCTTTGGGAGACGTTACTTTGATAGATCTTCCGTCAAGATGGGTCACTACTGTTTTAGAAAATCCACAAAGGGCATCCACAAGTAGAATTTTCGTGCTGCAGTAAAGATCGTTACCTTTTCTTGTAAAAGTCTTGTGAGGTTTACAGGTGTACTCCAAAACGACGTCTCCTGGTTTCTTTCCTGGCGCCTCGTCACTTTCTCCCTTCAAAACCACCCTGCCGTTGGATTTGGCGCCTTTAGAAATCTCAAACTCCAAGATCTTTGTTTCCTCCATTAAACACGTCCCTTTACATTTCTTGCAATGATCTTTGGGTCTGACGGTCTTCCCCGTACCTTTACATGCACTACACTGGGCTTGCACCTGCGTGGCCAATCCCGGGCCTACACGCTTGATTTTAATGGTGCTACCTGTCCCATCACACGAAGAACATGTTCTGGTCACGGCATTCTTTTTGGCCCCGGTACCTTTGCAATGCGTACAGATGATATTACGTACCGAGGTGGATCTTATAGTCTTTCCGTTATATAACTCTTCAAGCGTGACTTCGACGTTCAAAACTGCATCTTCGGTTTTGTTGGACCTGGTGGGCCCACCATTCATTCCATTGAAGAAGTTGGAGAAGTCATCTCCTCTGTATTGGCCGTTTTGCTCGCCAAAAAATGTGTCGAATGGGTTGCTGCTGTATTCGTATCCATTGCCGTTCATGGGGATATCTTGTTCCGACCCATAGAGGTCGTAATTGGCTCTCTTGTCTTCATCGATGAGCACCTCGTACGCATGAGAGATGTCCTTGAACCTGATTTCAGCCTCAGCTCTCTCTTCTTCAGTGACTTTGTCGGGATGATACTTGAGCGCCAACTTCCTGTAGGCTTTTTTGATGTCCAAACTCAGGGCGGACGAGTCCACGCCTAAGATCTCATAAAGCGACATGTGTATAGAAATTCAATGATCGCGCACAGTGTTTAAAAGAGCATCACAAATTTGAGAGAACAAGAAAGAAAGGCATCGAAGAAGTTAGCTGCCGATAAGCGTACAATGACCGTCCATCTAAGAAGCTGACCCACCCCTACACTCATCTTAAAACAATCCAGAAACCAAAAAATTAATGGCGACACGAGCAGGGTTCGAACCTGCGCGGGCAGAGCCCAAGGGAACCTGCATCCCTCGCCTTAACCACTCGGCCATCGTATCGTCAGTACTGATGAATTTGGGCAACTTTGGGCTATAGCATGCAGAACTTTTGTTTTATCTCCACAACCAGAACCCGTTGCAATTTCTGGTTTTCGCCATCTTCAACACGAAATTCACCTAAGCAGCCTTCAAAACCAAGCCCCCTATATAGTGGCGTTTTAGATGCTCTTTTATGGCCCTTTCTGGAGCCACACCAGACCACCACCGCGCCCGCACTCGCGGTCGGGCAATACGCACTCGAGGGTCAACGAAAAGTAACAATTAAATAATGGTACGTTTCTTATACAAGCAAGCCAATCGAACTTGCTGGTGATTACCTATCAACACAAACTAACACAAACAGTCCAGATCAGGGTATGTAGGCCAAAGAGGGCCCAAAATGCGCGGAATTGGGCGTACATTGGTGGCGGATAGAATGGCGTTGAGACTACGTGGACTCGACGACATTGCATTGAGCTCAATCAAGTACTAACATATGTAGTGTGACCGTTGCAGATGATGCTTTAAATGCTTTCAACGACCTTAAATTAGGTAAGAAACACAAATTTATCATCTACAAGTTGAACGATAGCAAAACACAAATTGTGGTTGATGAATTCTCCAAGGAAGACGACTACGAAAAGTTCATTGAGAAATTGCCAGAAAACGGTTGTAGATACGCCATCTACGATTTCGAATACGAAATTGGTGGTGGTGAAGGTAAGAGATCCAAAATCGTCTTCTACACCTGGTCCCCAGACACTGCCAGTGTTAGAGACAAGATGGTTTACGCCAGTTCCAAAGATGCTTTGAGAAGAGCCGTCACTGGTGTTTCTTCTGAAATACAAGGTACTGATTTCGATGAAGTCAGCTACGAATTTGTATTGGAAAGAGTCTCCAAGGGTGCTGGTTCTCATTAAGTATTCTTAGAGTCTGGAAAGTGACGTTAAATGGCATTCGAAGGGCCTGTTTGTCTGGTGTTTAACGACAGCGGACTCACATGGGCTTTTGTTGACCACAACACTTCATTTTCTAGTTCCGGTATATATTAAATACATCTACGTAGTTTTTCATTGATCCATTAGGCTGTGCTCTTATATTCTTGAGCGCTGATTACCACTCACTTTCCCCATTGGCTTTCTGAAAGACGTAATCCTTTCCATTTACATTGGCCACACCTTCCTTCAAGCTGCACTTCCATTTGTTTTTGATTCTTTGCACCTTGTCGTAGAGACACAACATGATATGTCCGTCCTGATCACTGTCTTCGTCACTTTTATCCTCCAAATCATCATCCAAGTCGGAGTTGATGTCATCGCTTAAATCACCCAAATCGTCTTCGTTTTTGAGTGCATCTCCATCGGTTTGTCTGAGTTTCTGCAAAAATTGCTTGGGGTTTTCTGTGGTGATTTCAATCTCAAATTTCCCATCGGTTTGGTTAGGCAAAATCAATCCTTCATCGTACTCCTGTTTCAAATTAGGTATCTGTATGCCCAAGTCCTGACTGTTGTTATTGTAAATGTCGTAGCTATTAAGCAATAAGTCGTCTTGTACTTGGTTGGGATAGCTCAACTGTTGGTGCTCTTGGTCCCATGAAAAGTTTCCAACTTGTGACTGGCTCAAGTTCTCGCACCAAATTCTTTTTAGTTCCTGCAATGTTGACTCGTCAACACCGTTATTCTCGAAATCTTGTCTGGAGTCGTTGATGACCTCTTCTATTACTGCTTCGTAGAGCCTTGTAGCTTCTATGTTGGACATGTTGTGCGGAAATATATGACAAGGTGCGATACATTTACTATACAAAGCGCGCAGGAGGGCGACGCAAGCGCTGGCGCGAGACCTGGCTCCATTAGCGCGGTGGGGCGGCCTGGGCCCAGGCTGGGGTAACATCGACACCACAAAGAGTCTACCTTACATCAGTTGTCTATAAGCTTGTGTGCGCTAATAGGAATAAGGTCTTTTATGATGATGTTTCTGATAGGAGGTTTGACTCGATTACCTTCTGCTCAACTTGCCACCCAAAGGTCTCATTCGTTTGAGCTGGTCGATTTCTTGACTTAACAATTCGATTTGTTTGTGTAGGTTCAGAATTTCGATATTTTGATTCCTCTTATCCATGTTCAAGCCATCTATTTGTTGTTTGTAGGTTGTCTTCAACGTATTGACCTTCAATTCGTGCTTCTTGGAGTACTCCTTATACAAGTGTTGGGCCACGTCGGCAATTCTTTGATCGGTCTTGATACGATTTTCCTCCACCCGTTTCTCATACTCAGTTATTTGCTCTTGAAGTTTGGACAAGTCATCGTTCTGGCTCGAACTTTTAAGTGTGTCGATTTTCTGAGTCAATTCACTGATCTTCTTGGTGTCACCTTGTATGACTTCATCTTTCTCTTTGTTAAGTTCTTGTTCGTTAATCAACTTGTTTCTGAGTTCTTGAAGCTCGGACTCTAGTTCATTAGCAAGTGATTCTTGTTGTGTGATCTGGGAACGTGCTTTTTCAGATTCTTCCTCTAATTTCTTTATAAGCTCTTCTTGTTTGCTGATGAAATCATCAAATTCAGACTGTTTGGACGATCCCAAATCCGTTACTTTCTGCGTCAAAGAATCGTTTTCCAATTGAAGGTGTTGCACTGTTGATTTTAATTCAGAAATTGTCTTCAGCGTCAGAACGAGGTCTTCTTCCAACAAGGTATTCTTGTTAGCACTCTCTGTAATTTTGTTTTCCAAGAGGTTGCATTGCTCGAGTTGGTTGCTGTTCTTTTCTTCCAATTCTTTATTTTTGGACTTTAATTCAAAAGATTCGGTTTCGAGCTCAAGTATTCTATTTTCAAGCTCTTGGTTTCTGGTTTCAAGTTCCATAGTCTTAGTTTCGAGCTCCGTGACTTTGGTGTTGGTCTCCGACTCCAAATCCTCCGTTTTGGTCAATAAATCAGAAAGCTTGTGCTCGAGATCCTTGTTAAGTGCATCTAATTTCACATTGGTAGCTTGAGATTCGCTCAATCTTGCTTCTAGCGTATCCTTCTCCAATTGAATTCTTTCCGACTCCTCTTTGATGAATCTTATTAAATTTTGGTTCTTTTCATTGTCTTCCTGCAAAGTTGATATCACCTTTTCCATGTTGTTTTTAGATTGCAATTCTTCTGACAATTCGGAGACTTGCTGAGTTCTAATAGTGAGTTGTTTACTTAATTTGGCCATTTCATCATCGTCAAACTCCAATTGATGTTGTAACAAATAGAGTTTGTTATGGAGAGCTTTATTATCACGCTCTAGTTCTTCTCTTAAAAGCTTGTACTTTTCCTCCACTTCTACGAGCTTTTTCAGCTTTTCCTCGACTTCACCTTCATACTTCTCGGTGAGATCTTGCATTTGCTTTAATGTAAAAGAAGGCCTCGTAGCGTTCAGTACCTTGAAGTTGATTGTGGGTTCGTTTTCAAGTGCGTCTTGCATACTCAAGTTGTGTGGAGCCAGTTGAGGGCTTTCTTGAACAATATTCCTAGAGCTTTCGTGAATGCTGTTTGATGTGTTGTCAGTTTTGAACGATTTTGGGGAATTCTTTGCACTCAATGCACCCACAAAGTCGTGCTTTAAAAAGATATCGTCGATCTTTTCCAGAAATTCTTGGGGGATTTCATGTTGTGAGTCGTTTTGGTCTCCAGATTCACCAGTACGACGTCTCTTACGGATAGGCGAGGAGTCCGGTAACATGTTCTCTTTATCTGAGTTGTTTTTAAGGTCGGTTTGCATGTTTCTGGATGGCGAGGTGTTTGGGAGAATCTTCTGGATGGGCCTTAAAGCCAAGGAGGGGGTTGTGTGGGCGGATTTGGATTCTCTCGTCGCTGAGGCGGTGTGGTTCTGAGGGTTTCCTAGACCATGATAGTGCTTACCTAACATTGTTGTGGGACTAAGATTAAGCTCGCCATGACTGTGGTCGATGTTGAAGCTGGGAATTTTCACTGGGGAAAAGTCTTCTGCCATATTAGACGTGTATGTTTATTGCGCGGTTTAGATCATGGAGTATGATGAGGCTTGAAAGGTGCGTAAAATGCGCGCCTTAGTGTGGCAAGCTAGCGAGCAAAATTGGATTCTTAGGGCCGGAAAGCGATGTTTTAGGGCGCGGAAAATGTTGCCTTAGGGCGAAGGATGGGGTGCGAACTAGGCCGAAAAGGCCCCAGTGAGGTGATGCACGACAGAAAACGGCGTAAAGAAGGTTTGGCAGCTTCTGTGAAATCTATGAGTTGGGTCTGGCAAAAAAGGTAAGCAAGTCGATGTACATACTACGGTAGCCTAATTTATGTTGACAGAGCCGCTTCTAAGAATGCGGCTTAAAAACTGTGCTTATATTACATAAATTGTGTGAATTTCACTGGTTTGAAACTTGGGTGAATTTGAGGTTACATTTTGAACACCTGCTTCATTTCTTATATTACGTAATTTATTGCCATTAACTTACACGAGGTTCTTTGAACAAGATATTACCGTTTGACCCGGCCCACATTGAAGCATCTGCTAGCTCAAGCTCGGGAACGCAACGTCAGAAATACGCAGCCCATAAACACTACGCATTTTCGTGCGCTACTAATGATCATTTATAATTATCTCAATTACATCATGTGCGAGATTTAGTCAATGTCGTCTAGCACCCCCAGCCTGACAACATCTTTTGCAGGCACACGCCTGGTCATAGTACAGGCAAAGCACGTAAAAGCCACAAAAACGTTCGTCTGGGAAGCAGACCCTGCAAAACCGGATTAATGAGAATGACGTTCAATACCTCTTATCTGAGACAATATGCTTGCGATCTGTAAATCCAAATTGAGAAAAAGAATTTCAGGTGGAAATGCTACCACCAATTACGACAATTAAAACAAGGTTTGGACATCTCGTATCGCTAAGTAGTGGAGATATTTAAAGTTTGGAGTCTCAATTATGTGGTATCAGATGGATATATTTATAACTGCTCCATGTTCGAAAGGGATCTCCTGAAATAAGGCTAAAGCAAGCACCCTACTTTCGGGATTAAGCGACATTCTATGAGCAGTGTGCATGCACGTTGCGCACTGATTTTGAGAGACACACAACAGCCGAACCTTAGATACAAACCACCAACCAGCCACAATCCCGGTGCCAGTTGTAGGCGTAGTCCACAAAAGTGTATTAGGTGTCAATATAGACAATTGGTGCTGTGAAACCGACTAGGGTAAGGCAGATGTGATGAAATTACGACATCCTGACAAGAAAGGGACACATCCAATTAACGACCGATGAGGAAATATTATGCAAAACACAACAAAATTATTTTTAGATTGTTAGGGGAACGCATTGTGTGAAAAATATAAAGTATTACTCTTTCCGTCCAAATAAAAAGTTTTCAATAATGATCAACCCAGACAGAAGCATAATAGAAGAGCATAAATTTTACGAGTCGGGCAACATCAAACACTTGTTGCCTCTCATAAAACTCCAAGAGTACGAAACTGTCAATGACGAAGCCAACTACAGTAAGTATTACCTTGCTTTAGTGGTATTTGTGATGTTGATGATGTTCTACTTGAGAAGAAAAACAACCAGAAGCAAAAAACAGCTTCTGTTAGCATGAGGTTCGATAACTACAACTTCACACTGTATTATTTAAACTCTACACACACATCCAAGTCATGGGGATGGACAGGGATTTGGCCTAACCTATACGGGTTGGTAGGGGCCAAAGCTTCCACTGAGACGTCATGACTCAAAAATTTCTTGAGTTTTTTAAAGGAAAAGTCCTTTTCATTTTTGGGCATAGAGGGCTTATTTAAGTACCACTAACCGCAAAGCATTCATTCAGCATTTTATATCAATTAATATCTAATAAACGTTCATTAAAAAATATGCCAGGTCATCGTAAAAGCCACACAGGCTGCATGTCATGAGCCGTTCTGCAGGGACGGAGGGGATGGTGGTAAGTTAGCGCGACGTCGGGCCGACCTGCCACCGCTGGTGCCAGCTGTAGCGCGGTGGTTCTACGGTAACAGTTGGTCTATATGTGGTGGTGTGTGTTGCTGTTATTATTGCACATGGTGCTAGCAAGGGTGCATGCAGAGCTAGCAAGGGTATATACGGCAACAGGTGTCGGTTTTAGCACTGGCAGCAGTGGTTCTTGAGGCTGAATCCCTTTGTATTATTTTTAACGTCCATGCTTCTTTGATACCACCGCTCCTTTGATACCACCACTTCTTTGAAACCACCACTCTTTTGTGGTGTAAGTGCACTCCTTTAATACCCCAACTTTATAACACCAGGCTGCCTTCTACTACCACCAAACTCTGGCCTTAACTCCCGACTCTCACTCCTCTGTTATCATCCTTATGCTCTCAACGCCAACTTGCGCAACTCCAAGTCCCATATCACCCAGTCGTACCATACTATCTGCGGCACCACCGTGAAAAGGTGCCACATTGCGTGGGCGTCTATGAGTCTGGAAACCGGTGGAAAATCAAATAATTCCCATGCAATCGACGCAAAAAGCCAGAGATTGAGCCCGATAGGGATCAAGGGGATATACTTTGATTTGCTCATATTAATGTAGTTTAGTTTCATGAGTAGTTTGGTCTCAAAAGGCAACAAATTAATGGAATTGGAATACACCTGGTAGTTCCTCATATATAGCTTATGCACACGTAAAGCATGCAACACCCATAAAACCAAACCCGCAACCCCCACCACCAAACTGAACATGGTGTTGTAGTTGTAGTCCCATTGCAAATAGAGCTTTGTCACGTGAAAAATGTACACCGCTGCAAATACCACTCGAACCAAGGCCAAACGACGGGTCAACTCAAAGTATCGTACGGTGATGGTGTACAAATTGGTGAGAATGATCAAAGATGCACCGAAGTAGTCCAAGGTCTCGGACCACGGCTTATCACGCATATGAAAGATGCAGCTGAAGGTCCAACCCATCATCAGTACCGCCAAAAGCACTAGAAATTGTCCGTACATCACCTTGGACTCGTCTTGACTCTTCTTGTACTGCACACGGATCTTGCCAAAGTTGTGGTAATTGATATACCAGTTCATCAACGAAAATATCACCGAGAAGATCTCCTGCATGCCCAAGACTCTGGTGAAGGGCCACTTGCCGTAGAATTTGACCACCGGCAGCGAATTATACTCTCTTTCGTTGGTGATGAATTGCTGGCATTTGTATTCACAGTCGGCGCCACAATCCCAGAATAAAAACTGTTTGAACGGGAATATCACGTTGTAATTATTGACAAAGTCTGTTTTGGAGAATTTGGTAGACGTCAAAGGCACCTTATTCTGACACACCTGCGAGGTACATTGGCTCACACAGGTACGGTATTCCGGGAGGTTGTCCCCTATGGAGCACCATATCGGCACTAGCAACGCCGCAAATGCCCATGTTTTTGTTGAGGAGAAACGCATGGCAAATTAAAGTGTACAGCCTTTGAAGTGTACAGCGTTTGTAAAGTGTGTACGATTTGAAGTGGTTGAGCGAGGTTAGGCGCGGGCCCCAACGCGGTCCAACGAGCGACCCAAACGGGCGTTCGCGCGGCGTACGAGAAGGCTCGGCGTGGCAGTTGGACCGACCAGACGGCACCAGCGACAGTTTAGGCAGGACGCCGTCTAGCTACAGGAACACACCCAACCGGCAGCCCAATCCACCGCCATGGCGCCGAGCTTCCCTTTAGGCTGGAACGACGCAGGCCGGCAGAACCCGCCTGTGCGTCGTAAGTCCGGGGCACCAGCGTAGCACAGTGTCACCCAGTTAAACAAACGCACCAGGTCGATGCTGCAGCGTACATTCCGTGCTTACAATGAGGGTCCTTGCGTCGTCAGCGACAACAGCGCCAGGTCGCCACGTAGACCCCGTCAACCAGGGTTGTTTCGAGCTCGTCTCCCGCACCCACAGCCTATCACAACAGGACTATATGGTCCCCCTCGTTTAACCAATCATACAGTGACCGATTTGTCTTACGCATTGTGCAGGCCCTCGTCCGTGCAGGAGGACCAAACGAAATGCAACCAGATGCAGGAAACGTGCATCACACAGGATTTAAATAGTTCTAGTGCAGTACATAGTAATTGCCGTAAAAGAAACCTTGACCTGAGCAATTGTACATCACCGCCGCCTCAGATAAGATAAGCCCACTCTCTCGTCACCAAAGCGCAATCCATATCTGGCATGCATCACCAGATTTAAGGTTGTGCGGTTTAGACCATCTTGCCTTATCCCTTCATCCACAATAGAACACAAACAATGCATGGTCATTTGGTTTGTTCACTGAAAAATGTTCCCGAATAGGGTGCGGCGAAAAATTTTTTTTTCAGCCAAAGTGCAGGAATCATGAAAAAAAATATAAAAATTTTCCAAATCCCCCTAACGAAAAACATAAGCATTAAATGGCTATTTCAATTCGTAAGTCTACCAGAGAAAGAAGGCACACTTCTAAGTATGAGGCGTATATTAACCAGCGTGCAGGTAAGAGAGCATTGGAGTCCCCTAGCGGAACCGAAGGGAAAAGAGTAAAGACTAGTGGCGTACAACCACCAGCAAAGCAGGTCAAATTGGCTGGTGGCGACGCCGTTGGCATGGCGGTATACAACGACGCCCACGACGAGGGCGCTGCACACACCACCGATAGCAGGGTGCAGTTTGATCCTGTGGAAAAGTTGTTGAGTCTTAACACAGACGACAACGACTTCCTTAACGAATACCAAAGTTCCGACTCAGAACAAAGCGACGATGACGATAATGATTATAACGAACAAATCTCCACCTATAACGAGCTCAGCAGAAACATCAACAAGATGGTGAACGACAGATTGATTAAATATTACAGTAGCTACAACAAGTCCCAGATCGAGATTTACAACGACAACCTGAGTTTTTCAGTGTTGAACAAAAAGACCATTGAGCCGGTGAAGCTGGTCGAGCCTGCTGCAAACCACAATGGGATCTTTTTCAAGAACGTCAACTTCAATCCGAAGCCTAAGTCGCATATCTTTGATGAGTTGATAACTTTGGACGAGGTGGACCCCAAGGAGCCTGCACCAAAGGATTGCGAGTCGCCCGTGGAAGAGGTGGAGACGCCGGCCAACTCGCCCATGTTGGCCAACAACAAGATGATTTTTAACTACCGCCAGTTTGACAACTTGAACTTGTCCAACTTCAAGCCTGAGACCAGTGACTTGAGGATATTGAACGAGAACTCCATTCTTAGCGGCAAGGCTAGCGAGATGATTGGAGGGGGTAATTTGTTGATTAATGATTTTTTTTTATGAGTTATGAATGTAGAATAGATGTTTAGTGAAACTGTTTAAATTGGTACTTCTCTGAATTCTGGCGAGCCGCCGTGCAGACAAAATAAACCTTGGTAGCAGGTGTGCGGCGCCAGAGCTTAAATGCGTTTGGAACGAGACGGCAAGAAGGATCTAAGCCATACGAGTTTCGTTTGGGGGACCTCCTGCTGCGTGGACTTTCTGGTATTAGCGTACTCCTGCTCACTCTGCTTATTCTCTGCTTATTCTGCTTAATTTTTGCTTGCTTTCTGCTTATTCTTCTCTCTTCTTTGCTTATTCCTCTCTCACACTTCTGCTCCTTCATAGCGTCTTCTAAACTTGCGTGCCAGCGCCCGTATGCTGCCTGCCCCTATATGGCCCAATGTTCTCATGAATTGCTTTTAATCCCCTCATGTAGATGAATGCTGCAGTGTCTAAGGCCCTCTAAGAATTGCGCCGGCGCTCAGTTCTATTTTTGCCTGCTATTGTGACCGCCTAATCTTTCTGGTTGCTTATCAGGCGGGCTTATTGGTTGCTTCCTCGGATCTTTCAATCTTCGTTATCAGCTAGCGGTCTTTGTGTTTCACTCTGGTTCCACTTCCTGGTTACGGAATAAGCTATTTTAGGTCTTGCGCCGCAGAGCCTATCTTAGGTTTGATGGATGCCTTGCCGGGGTGGTTGGTCTCAGATTGCAGATTGCGCTTTATGTATCCAAGGCAATGATGCCTAGTTGTTCCATGCACCTCCTTGCTGCTATTGTTCCTCCACATGAACTTGCCTATTCATGTAGGGAATTTGACGAATGCGGTAATTAGCGGACTCTGGAACTTCCGATTATGCAAGGGTTTAGACCGACGGACTTTAGTGTGCTAAAATGACCTTTGCATGAATTTCCAGCCAATATGGCCTTTGTACCACTTACAATTCCAAGGCGAACAATAGCATGATGATGTGCAATTAGCGATGTACGCTAGCAACTTCGAAAAGAGGTGCTGGATTCTTCGGGTGTACCAATTAGATATAAAGGAGGCTTATGACGTAAGCTGGAATGAAACAACCTTGCAGTCGGTCTGAAGGTTCACTTGCATGATAAGCTTTGATAGTAAACGTGCATGGGTTTCGATAGCGAATAATCAACCCTGATGGCGAACGTGCATGATTACATTGATTTGACGGGGTGCAGGGAAATTCCACCATAATAAAAATAATGTGCGTTATCAATGATGACTGCAACGGAGAGAGGGGAGAAACAGTGTAATTATGGGGCATGAGGGTTTGCATCGACCGGATGTTTGGGCTTGAGATACTCTAGTGGGGTTTCATTTGGGTTTCTGGGGCCTATTTGGCAAAATAGCCTTGTAAGACTGTTCGTTATTAATATGCTTATAGAGATAACCGGTTTGATCTGAAAGAGAGGGACTGCCAGACCGATGGCTTACTTAGCTTAGGTGTTCTATGATGTTTATTCTACGGGTTTACTGATGTTAAAAGCACCATTGGCTTCTATGTGGAAGAGTTTGAACGGGGCTTGACTATTGTACCATAGATTTTATGAAATGCTATGATTCAAGACCGCTTCTTTTAGCATATAATGTCACTATTTTCGTACCATCAAGTGTTCACTCAACAATGAGCTCCGAACGATATAGAGGGTGTTTTCTGACCATCCGAAGTGGCTTCCATTTCTTCGTACCATTCACCTCTTCGTACCACCATCAAGCCCGAATCTCGCACCAAGCTGGTCCCCACATTCCTCGCACGTTCCTCGCACCATCTCTACCGCCCGACCCAGTAGCGCTAGCACGACCGCCCGCCCCAGGGTCCTTCCGCACCTGCCACGCTGTTTTTAGAATTCCTCCGCGAAACTCAATTGCTGCTAATGTCACTTTTAGACCTTCTATATGCCTATATTATAGGAGGACTAACCTTTATTCCTCTAGTGATATTCACTTTCATATACCTCCACCCCAAAATAGAGGATTCAGAACTTCCGAAGGCCTCAAACACCGACTTGAGGGCTGGGGAGATCGAAGAAGATCAAAGCTCCGGCAACCAGGCCTTCAAATCAGGCTGGATAACTGTCACCCAGGATTATTATGAATCCACCGAAGATATTTCGTCTTCTACGACCTCTATTAATGACACACCCGATAACAAATCTGCATATTCTACGTTGTACAAGCTTGTACAGAAGAATCAACCCATGGAAAAACCACCCAGTGCCGAAACAGAGGCCCCCAAGCCCGAAAAAATCAACAACACACAACGAAAACATCGTTTCTACGGGATCTTGAAACATGGGAATCTATTTCTATACAAAAACGAAACTTTGAAGGACGTGAAGCATGTAATTGTTCTTAGTAACCAGTTTGTTACATTATGGCCTAGAGACGCCCCCGATGGTCAATTATTCACTAAACGTACAACAATCTGTTTAATGAAAAAGGATTGGAGCAGGTCCAGGCGATTGAGTGAAAATTTCAAGAATTCGAAGATCACCGTTGATGACATTTTGGATCCAATTAATCATTTGAGTCCTCCCAGATCGTCCTTTTTTATCCATTGTGATACAAATATCGATAAGGAGGATTGGTATTTTGCATTATTGAGAAGCACCAAAGTTGAGAATGACAATGGGTCACTCCTGTCTCATAAATACGCCAAAACGTTGCATTTCGAAACCAAAGAAATCATGGATTTGATACAAACCTTATACAGTTCCGAGGGTAACTTGGAGACAAAATGGTTCAATGCATTGTTGGGAAGAATATTCTTATCTTTGAAGCGTACTGATGTGTTGAAAGATTATCTCAAAAGTCGTATCACCAAAAAATTAAATAAAATCAAAACTCCTGGGTTTCTTGACACTTTCAAATTGGGAGACTTGGATCCTGGAATTTCAGTTCCCTTTTTTACCTTTCCCCAATTAAAAGAAATAAATCCCAACGGCACATTAGTTATATCAACATATGTGCACTATCATGGCAACATGTCATGTAATATCTCCACCAAAGTTAACTTAAATTTCGGTGGTAGGTTCAAACAAAGCCAGGTCGATGTTGTTCTCAAAGTCACTCTCCAGAAACTAGAAGGGCCCGTTTTGTTCAAAATTAAGCCACCTCCTAGTGATCGTATTTGGTATACGTTTGAAGTGGAGCCTGTCATGAGTTTGAAAATAGAGCCGGTGATTTCCTCCAGGCAAATGTCATATACCATAATTACTAGCATTATAGAGAAACGGTTCAAAGAAGCCATTAAGGAGAGTCTTGTTGCGCCTCATTATGATGATATTGTGTTCTACAATACTCAATCTGAAATATATAGAGGCGGAATATGGGACAAGGAATCCAGAGAAGTACAAAAAGAGCCCACTTCAGATCTGGAGTCCATTTATGATCCTGGCTTAGTACCAACAAAGTCAGAATCTACTGTAGTCAGCACAGCTCCATCCAATTCGTCTGTTCATTCGACAGAGTCGACTCGAAAGCTCAACGTGTCGAATACCCTCACAAGCCTTTCAAGCAAGATTAGAAAAAGCAAATCAACCCACACTGTTGGAATAAATGGTGACAATTGGCTCAGTGACGGATCAGTGACGGAACCTACAGAGACAAAATTAGGCAAAACGTTGAAAAAAATAGGAGACTGGTATCAAAACTCCAATGCTCCACCGGCTACTTCCCCGAACAAACCTGAAATGATCCTGAATAGAAGAAGACCCAGACAGTCATCCAACGAAATCAAACCTCCTAGCTCACCAACTTCCGTGTCAGCCTATGAAATGTTCGCCAAATCATCCAATGACGTCAAAAATTTCCACTCAAGACAAGGATCAAAAATTAGTGTCAACGGTGACACAATTAATCCCTTTAATGACTTGGTAAATAATGGAAACCCTGACAACACATCAGTTGGTAGTGTTAATAGTAAGGGAAACAAGGAGCATCTCGACAGTAATAAAGTTTTGAATGAACAAGAGATTGACGAGAAGGCATCTTTAACTTCTGGACCAGATTCTGCATTTTTCCCACCAGACTCCCCAACTGAACTGGAACTTTTGGAGAGCTCTGAAATTGAGCTACACAATGCTGGACTGGCCTTTAACGAAAAAGATGTCTTTTTAGATGAACTGATCGGGGAGGGATCAGATGACCTCAATAGGAGTCCAAGCAAATTGCATAGAAAACCACCACCGCCCATGTAAATAAATAAGTAAAGTGAAACAGTCATAGATTGTTAATATGATACATTGATGATTATAAATCTATTTACAATTATTTTACAAGTATGCAGCCCAACCACCGTACATTTTCGATAGATTTTCATTTGATGTTGCCTGTTGAATCAAAATATCGACCTGCCCATGAATACTCATGGGTAATTCTTCTTTGTCATCCATCAAACCTCTAAGCTTTCTTTTAACTTTACGCAAGTGTTGTTGGGGATTTTGTTGGTTTTCCCAATCTAATAAGGGATCGTATAATAATGTTTCCAAAATATTCATCAAGGAAGCTTCGTTGTCTCTTAGAATCGATCCTGTCACCTCACAACATTTTCTAAACACCCCTTCAATCTCATTCACACCCATAGCATCGACCATATTATTTGTTAGCCTAAAGGGTACAATTTCGGGAGTGGGTAAGGTAGCACCTTTTTCAAAAAGACAGTCAAAATCGATATGTAAAACCTTACCATCATTTTTGAAGAAAAGAATATTTTCACAGTGCCTATCACCAAGACCAACAATATATCCAACAATTGACATCACAGCAGTGGATCGTATGTACAGATTACGTGCAATATACCACGATGTTGGCGAAGGAAAGCGATTAATGAACCACTTATGAAGCACAGGTGTACTATCTTTGAGAATACTTTCGAATAATCTAAGTAAAGTCTCTTTTGACTCTGCCAGGTATTCAGTGTTAGTACTTGACTTGACAACCTTTTGCGCCTTATCTAGCTTGAGAAAGTAAGATCGGTCATTGATGGGTTGCCCGTATCTCTTTCTTTCTTCGTTGACAATACTTTTCATCGTTGACACACTCGAAACAAATTCTATTACACCCATATTTTGAGCTAAAGGAACTACACTATAATTTGGGATCGTCAAATTACGTTTTCTGCTTTCCATATTAAGAAACAATAGCCTATTGATCATTGTTGTGAACTCCACTACCTTTGCGTCTTTTCTGGTATCATCTTTCTTGACCATTAACTTATACGCCATGTAGTCAGACCCTCTCACAGTTATTTGCTTAGGCATTTGCAAAGAATGAAACACAATCACATTATCATCTACACCATCAAATGTGATTGATGAAGCTTTCGGAAATGCCATTGATTCTTTTTTGAGATGATCGTGGGTTGGCAATTTTACCTCTAAATTAGACCTAACCGGTATCACTATTGATTTGTATGGCTTAAAGAGCTTTGTGATATTCAAATCGTTCTGTAACAGAACTTTTCTTGTGCCCTTTTTAAGTTTATGAGAAGCAAATATGATTAAGGTGTCAAATAATTCACGAGCTTCACTCAACTGAGTGGAGTTCTTGGCTTCAAATTGCTGGATCAAGGACTCAACTCTAGCTTTCCTGATTTTATCCTTTGAATTTAAATGTGATAACACGTACCATAGAGTTTGCTTTGGGTAGGCATTCAACACTCGAAAAATGATCTTTTGAAGAAGTTCACCAGAAACATCGTGTTTATGATTGATTCTAGAAAGCAATTGGGTTATACTGGTATACCACACATATGATGGAATATCTTTGGAATAATCTCGTATATGCAGTAATATCTTCTGGAGATTTCTATCCGCCTCCCTCGACATTCTACCCTTTTGACTGAAGTCTAGCCATATAGTAATCAATTTTGGTAGGGCCTCATAAATATATGTTGAGCCTACACTTAAGGCCTTCGAAAATAGAATGATAATTTGATATTCATTCTCTCCATTGTTCAAATCCTGCAGCTCTTTCAATTTATCGTAATATTTTCCTAATAAATAATATGGCTTGTCCCAGTTTTTTTCTTTATCGTAACTCTTCATGTATTCATTGATGATAGTTCCTGAAGACGAATGATTGGACTCATCTAACCACTCTGCATATTGAAGTTGAATCATAGATTCAAGAGTACTATTTGAGCTCTTATTCTCGAGCGACTTGATGGTTTCTAAGGTTTTAATGGCCTCAGCTTGTTTCCCTTGAGTCCAAAGAAATTGGGAATATTCAAAAGTTGACTTTTGAGGATTTACGTTCTCATTGATAGCCTTTAATAGGAATGTTTTGCAAATGTCAAATTCGTTGTTTGTACGTGAAAGTTCTGATAATGCTATCAACAGATTAAATTTATCGGGGTTCTTCTGCAAAAGTGTGTACAAACCCGAATGAATCGAGAGTATGTGCCACTTCTTGTTGAACGACTGGTCGGTGTTTTCCAAACGATTCGCCACCACCTGATCATAAGAAGGGCTTTCGAGAATCAAGTACGAAAAATCATAAACCGTATGCAACTTTGTAAGGATATCAATATTTTTGGAATTGAAAGATTTTGACGATGACAAAGAAGACCCCAACTTATTATATACATCCTCCAAGCTCGTCATAGTATAGGCTGCAAATTCTTCGGTGTTCATTTGTGTTTTTTGAATTGCAACCTCACCCATTTTTATCACCAATTCACCCTCTATATCGGATGGTTTTCCTAAAGATTTGGTGACATAAAGCCATTTTTTTATGTCTTTTAAGTCACCAGACAAAATTGATGCTTGTAAACCTACTATCAGCCAATCAAATTTAAAGTTCGCTTCATCCTGGGATAGTTTGGAGCTCAATATGGGCAAGAGTTCAGTATACTGTCCGTGATTACACATGGACTTGAGATAGTTAGTCTCGCTTTCTGTTGATGATGGTTTCATAATACTAAAGGTTCGCTGTGCTATAGACCAATCATTATTGTAACTGAAATTGACTAAGCCTAGAGATTCCTTTGAGTATTTCTTTAATACACCATCAAGAGCATCTAAATCATTGATTTTAGAATACAGTTCTTGCAAATGATGAATCTGTGGATCCACATTGTCCTTCAATTTGATGCTTTGTTCCTTGTAAAATATGGTTCTTTCATAATCTCGGCATTTCAAAGAAATATTAGCAAGATAATCATAATCAAATGTGACAAAATCGGTGATTTTTCTCATGTTCTTATTAATTTTGTTTACCTGCAGATCACTTAAGCCTTCATTTTCATTCAAATATTGATAATTCATTGATTCCCATTGATGCAAATAATCCAAAACCTCCATAAGCGTTAAAGTTGCTTCTACGTGTCCATCTTTCACATCAAAAGCATTACGGTTATCGAAAACGTCTATGAATTCATCTCTTATTTCTTCTGATCTCTTCTTATCACCCTCAAGTAAATTATCCAAAACAAGATATTTCAAAAGGTACTTACTAATCCCGATGTCGTTTTGCTTCTGCAAAGACTCAAATGCATTAAAAATAATATATTTTGAAGTATTCTTTCGTCTCAAAGATACAAGTTTATTTGAGGTAAATTTGATTAAATCCATGGTGAAGACAATCAACCACTCATCATAGCTGATTCTTGATTTATATATGGGGAACTCAACAAATTGATAATTTTTATTACTGGAAAACACGAACTTAGACTTCATAAATGGCATCAAAGTAGATCTGGTAATTGGCTTGAATTTGTTCCAAATTGATTTGGCAAATGTGTCTAATTTTGATGGATCTTGAATATTCATTATTTTAAGAAATTGCTGAATAGCATATGAGTAATACATTTGTTTGATGGGCTCATTTGAAGCCCAAAAATTTATGATTACAATATTTTCCAATAAGTCAACCAAAAGTTTTGAATTCTCTCCATGTTCATCGAACGTGTGAACCAAGGTGATTATTGGTTCCATTTGATAAATATTGACTTTATTAACATCAATTGAACCGAGTGTAGCAAGGATCTTTGCTGATAACAAGGTCACATCTTTCGACTTTTTAAACTTATCTGAGATAACAATAAGAGTGTCTATCAATACGCTTGTATCTTTGATCTCCTGCAGATCGCTCGATTCTCTTTTAAGCTCCAATTGAATGAAATCCTTGAAATTGTTAAGGTAATTACTCAAATCCACAAGTGCTTGTCTGACAACATAATTATTAAGAGATTTCAATCTTCTTGTAAACTCCAGAAAGAATGAAATCTTCAATTTTGGCTTAAACAGGCTTCTAAAATCAAATGTATATCTCGAAAGAAAATACTCATGAAGATTAGATATAAAAGGAACAGCAAAGAAGTATAAGGTATAACGATTGTTGAACTTTTTAATTTCTTCGAAAAGCCTGTAAAGAATTTCGGATGCAATATTTTTCGACTTAACGTTGAATTTGTTGAAATTCTGATAAATCAATGAAATTATAATATCAAAAATAAGGATGAGATGGGAAGGTTCAAGTCTTTTAACCAAGGTATTGATGCATTGTATAGATAAAAGTTCAAATTCTTCATGTTCAATGGATGTTTGAAGGATGGTAGATATTTGACCCAAAACCGAAAGAACTGCATCGATATTGAATTCTATCAAAAGTTCAATAAGCTTAAGAGCCTTCTTCTTTTCAAAGTAAGGCTTGGAAGCTTGATGGATCCATTCGGCAATCCTTTGCACAATCTCAAGAATGTGCTCGTAGAACAAGTCTTTTATGAGGTCTTTTTGTTTCTTCTTGCTACCAAAATTGACTTCTGCAATGTAATCTAAGGCCGCAAATATTTTGGCTTTGTTTCTAATATCACCAGTGTCCTCATCGTAATTCATTTGCAACAAAACATTCCATACGATGTCACCAATATCATCAAATAACTCCACAAAAGTACCTGAGGTCACATAACCGGCGTTCCTTAAGATACTCAAAACAAACTGTTCATATTTTTCATTGATACGTTCGTCTTTAAGTAGGTAAACGGCCAAGATCTTCGGTAATAACCTACCAATTAGGTCTTTACGGTCCAATAGCTTTGATGCTTCTGTGATGTCAGTTATGTAGTCATATTTGTAGTAATCCAAAAGGAATGGAACGGTGTAATCTCTAGTTCTTTCTAAAAAATAACTTTTAGATATACCCAGTAATTCAATTACCTTGTTTAATATCTTTGGAGTTTTGATTAATCTGACTGCAACAAGAGGCAAATAAGGCGAGAGAAGTTTATAAGGTTTGACACCTTTCCGTTTTGCAATTGTCGAAAAGCTAGAATACGCCAAATGAACATGATGCTCATTTGATTCTCCTAATAAATCTATGAGTTTCAAAATTACCACACTAAGCCAATCACCTTTAGAAATGCTTCCTAGCTCAGTTAGGGCAGCAATGGTTGCTTCTCCTAAGTGGATATCTCTATGAAAATCAATGGCGTTTATCGCCTTGAAAATTTTCGAAAATACAACATCCGGATCTTGAACAAAATTTTCTGATTTTTCTGTTAGCAAAAATAAGCAGATGCATCTGGTGGCAAGGATTCTTGTTTCTCTGTTAGGATGATGCAAAAACTGTAATGTAAGAATAAATATGGGTTCATCTGTTATGTTTGAATTAAGTTTGTATGACGAAAGAGTCTTGAATATCACGAGAGCTACATTCAAACATATCAAGCTGTTTTTTTGATAGTAGACGAAGTTTTCAGCAATAGAATCAAGAATCTTTTGATGGAATCTGATCATCGGTTCGGATTTCAAAGGTTTTCGTTTGTTTTTGTTGATACTGCCCGATCCACAGGCTTTGCATTCGTCAACAGCAAAATTCAAATCACCACTCAAGACACATGGAAAATTGCTTATAGCAGTTAAAATCGTATAAAGCAATTCAGGAGATTGATATGTAGAGGGCCTGCCTAGAGTCACAATTACATTATCAAGCCACGATTCTGGCGATTTGAAAGAGTCAAACGAAACATCAAAATAATCCAAACCAGCGTAAGAATTTTCATTTCGAAGACTCAAAACGGCATTATTGACCTCGATATTCGTAATTTTGGGATGATTAAAATCTCCACTCGTGGACTTTTTTATTATAGTCAAAGTCTGTGTGATAGTGACTGGTAAGGTAGAAGGATTTACATTATCAAGGTCCAACATCTTTAAGAAATCTTCGGAGGAGCCTTTCGAAAGACACAATTTGGTAATCTTAAGCAAAGAAATAGCTATGGAATTAATCAACTGAGGACTTTGGTGGAGCATAGGTGACTCGAATGACGAAATAATCCAATCAGCTATCAAAGTGATCTGATTATAATTCACAGATTCATCCACTATTATGCTATTAGTCAAATTGAGGAGTAACAGCGTTTTCAAATAGTCAGAAATATCAAGTGATTGCACTGAAGAGGCCAAAAGCCATGCCTTTTTCGAAATTATTTCCAATTTGAATGAATTTGTGTATAATTTGTTTGTGGAAATATCATTGACTAGAACGAATAATTGTATGCATCTTGCTATTTCTACCTCAGTCGTATTTTTCATGTTTGCAAACGCGTTATTTACCCCCTGCCATAGTTCTGTGAAAATTGTTTTCACCAAATAGCCTTTGTAGAATAAATCATTGAGTCCATTGACTACAGAATTAATAATCGTTAGCACAAGGCTTCGAAAACCGTGACAAAGATCGTTTTTTTGGTAGGATAACGGCAAATAGTCAAGAATTTCATGTATAAGTTCAATGAATAGATAGGAATCTTCCTTGTTGGAGAGTTTTATCGTCAAAAGAAACTTCTTTTTGGTAAGTACGATCTCCATCACGTGAACGATCTTTAAACATAGCGAGTATTGGCTCGATTTGAAGTGCTTCTGAAGCGTGCTATATAAAAATTTGACTATTTTTGTCGACTGTTCCTCAGAAGACGCCGAGATGTTCGTTTCCACATCCAGTAGGAACTCATTTAGCTCTGATGCAGAAAGAGACATCAATTATAGATGCGTATGCGCGTTCTTTAGTGAGATGGTGCGAGGTAAGTGAATATGGCGCGAAGATTACAGCGAGCGGTGCCAGACGGTACCAGAGCTGGCGCAAACCGTGCGAGCCGCAGAATCAGATACAAGAAAGAGCCTGAAGGGCTCCGCAAACCTGGGTTAGAGTTCCATATAGAGAACCGGTAAATATTTACATCTATTCGTTACATTCACAAAAGCTGGCAGTAGTCCACGTCGCTATTAACCTGTATCAGCAGGCATCGCGTAGCACAGGCTACAGCTCTCGCTCCACAATCGCACCGCTCGCGCCATCTAGCACCATCTATGGCGCCACCGTTCACCTCCCAGCACCACTCTCCGACCCAGCTGCACCACCACACACCGCGTCCATTTCGACTCGTTTCGTCTATCACTCTTATTGCCCGAAATTCACTGCTCTTTTGAACAATAATATGTGTGGCTCGGGTGCATGTGTTTCGTAATGTTCCCACCCCAACGACTGCGTGATTCCCAAACCACGCCATTCGTCCTCCATGAGTATTCTGAGTGTGCCGGTCTCAGGATTGAAATAATCTTGAGGAATGGCTTTCAACATGTTTTTGGGCAACATCACGTGTCTATACTCGTGGGTATCGTCGCTGTATCTGGGACTGTAGTGGATCATATCCTGAAACTCTAAGATCTTTGCTCGCTCTGCATCTGTCAAGTATCTAGGTTTATTCATGGTTTGTTAACTATGAGGAAATCGAAAAATTTTCACGCGTGAGGATTTGGCTGCGAAAACCACCTTGAGCAGCGATACCGATTTAGAACCAAAATTAGCTATCAGCAATGGTGGATGTGCTAGACGTCGACCTGATCACGGTGGTAAACGTGGGAGAAAATATTGATGAGTTTCGTGCCAATTTGGGGCGGCTAGCGGCGGTTGAATGTGCGGTAGTAGTAGAGACGCACCAATTGCTAGAACCAGTGTGTAGAATAATCTCTGAGAGCGGCTTTGATGTGGGGATTGTGGTGCCGTTTATGGAAATTGATAGCATCATAGTGAATTTTCACCTTAAAGTGTGGTGTTTGGTGGATTCTGTTGTTGAAAATCCGATCATGTGCAGACGGATCATGATGTACCCCAGATTTAACCTAATAATACAACAAATGAGCGCCAATATAGGAATTTTGTTGTTGGGATGTCACAAATGTGTAGTGGAAAAGTTATTAAAGCCGAAGATATTACAATTGGTACACGAAAACGATTTGTTGTACCAATATAGCGACTACATTATAACACCATTGAATCCATTAGAGTCTCATTTGGAGGTGGATGTGTACAAGCAGTTTCAAAAGGATAACTATAAATACAACCAATACGATAAGGCGATTGAAATGGCGCTTGAAGATTTGGGGCTGGCCAACGTGTTGGTTGTTGGGCCTGGATTGGGCAATTTGGTCGATAGTGTGTTTAACCATGGGGCGAAAGCGATCACTATTGTTGAGAAAAACCCCAAGGTAATGGATAAATTACACAAACTTAATGAGGTGAAATGGGGAAACAGTGTTGAAATCATACATGGAGACATTCGAGATTTGAAAACGCCCAAATTCGACCTAATTGTATCTGAACTACTAGGCAGTTTTGGGTGCAACGAACACTTTCCAGAAATTTTACAAGGCCTTGAAGCAAAGGTATTCATTCCGTCGTATATTGAAACTCGTGTTGTACCAATTTACAGCCAAGTGGCACAAGAACTAGGTTCGAAGCCGCAATTGGACTTAAACACACCATTTTTGAATAATCTCAAGCTATATTACCCTATAAACGCCCTCCAGAAGCTCTGGGCATATGAATACACCACATCGATACAGCCTTGTCAACGAAGGGTAGAAGTTTGTTTCGAAGTGCTAGTTGATGGCTCTATAAATGCCATCATGGGTGTTTTTCATGCCAATTTATATGGCGATATTTTCATCACCAATGAAAAAGGGCCCTACCACTGCAATTCGTGGTTTCCCATAGTTTTCCCAATAAATCAGCAAATCGTAAAGAAGCACCAGGAATTTAGAGTACGGTTTGAGCGATTTGAAGGGTTGGCGTATGAATGGAGTGTGGAGACTGCAGAAAAAAGGCCCCTGATAACCCACCGGTGGGTGGTTTAACACAGGTGGATAATCTTGCAAGAAATTTTGGGGTATCTGCCATTTCGGGGCCTTGAATTTGTAAAAGCCGCTACGCCAAAAAGTCATGAAGCGACACCCAGCAGACACTTTGAATAATGACAAGAAGCGAAAAAAACACACGGAACGACAGTTAGAAAGTACCGTACGCTCTTTAACTGATATCATTATAATTAGATTGCAAATGGGCCTTTTGCTTGTTCGTATATGGCTCAAATTACCCCTTTCACCATGGAGTAATTCTTGCATTAAGAACAGCCATTTCTTCACAAAATGATTTCCAGCTCACTTTCTAGTAAGGGAGATTCCTCGGCTTGGATGCCCCACCAGCTCCCCTGTGGTCCTTGGAGTTTATTTTGCCTGGTTTCAGCTTCATAGGTCTCACACTTTTCATTTGAGCCATAGGGTCCAATTTATCCAAAGCAGATTGTTTTTTCAAGGCCTTCGGGGCTTTTTGTGCCGCCTTTTCGGTGCTTATCATCTCCAGTGGCGTAGGTTGTACAGGAGAGTCGTACATCCAGGACATTTTGTTCAATTTGAGCTTGTCGGAGGCAGAAAGTGCATTAACCTTTGATTTTAACGAAATCATCTTTTCAACCTCCTTCTCCTTCTGAAGCTCCTTTTGTTTCTCCTGGATCTTTTTGTATTCCTGCACAGTCTTTTGTTCCTGCTGCCATATCTTCTTTTGGTTCTTGATAAGTGCCGGGTTCCAGGACTTCTTCAAGTTAAGGTCACCAGGCATTAAAAAAATGCGTGAGAAGATCAAGCCAAGTCGTCCACAATCAAAGCAGAAACGACAGAGAAAAACAGAGACGACAGAAATAAACGACAGAAACAAAACATCACACAAGAAACATTGTAACCAATACCCGTTGTATATAAAAATCTATAGAGACCAAAAGGTATCCAATCAACACAAACTCAGAACCCGTGGATCTTGATGTTCTTCTTTGGTAATTGCAACTGAGACACTAAAAACTCAGAAACCTTGACTCTTTGGTCTCCTTGCATTTGAATGACTTCACCTAACTCTTCATCCTTGACGATGTTACCGTTACAGGCAAAATCCTTCTTCAAAACCTTCAAAATTTTCTTCAAGTCGTACTCAGAAGGGAGCCCTTGAACAGTGGTCAAGGTTTTTCTCCCGTTTCTTTGTTGGATTCTAATATGAATGTAGTTGGTTGGTTGAGCTTCAGAATCACCGGTGTCAGCAAAAGGGTCGAAAGCGTTTAAGTTTTGGATAGTAGACATAAGGAAAAAGTGTGAGCGCGATGAGGTTGTAGGTTGGGCGAGTGACGAGCGTGCGGCACCAGTGGAGGCGGTTGCGGGCGGAGAGGGGGCCGGGCGTGGTGCGGTGGCGTGCTGGGTGCCACCGCAACCCAAGGAAAATTTTGCCATGCTGTCATGCCACGACCCCCCTCGATCTCCTGGTGTGGACGGGGCCATTCCGGCACCAGCTCGCCCCAGCCGGCACCAGCTCCCTCAGCATGTGATTCTTGTCGGGCGCGATTTGAGGCGCCCAAAATCGCTCTTGCTTATGTCTACCTCAGATGAATTAAAGCCTAGCACCACGGCGGACTCGACGGTTTCTACTCAATCAAAAGCGAAATCGCCTGCTACGGTGGTGAACGAGAAGGAAAAGAAAAAACAGGCGTTTGTCACCAGATCTATCTGGACCTTTGTCATGTTGGGCTTTTTCCTTGTAATCATAGCTTCAGGTCACATCACCCTTATATCCATTGTGGTGGTGTTGCAGATCTTGACGTTTAAGGAGATCATTCAATTGACGAACGAGCCCATCAGGGACCAGAAAATACCATTGACGAAGTTCATCAATTGGTACTTTCTCTTCACCACCATATACTTTTTGGATGGGAAGACGCTTTTTGAGTTCTTTCACGACTTGATCTTCAGGAACAAGTTTTTCATTTTCCTTGCAATCAACCACAAGTTCATCTCGTACTTCTTGTACATTTTCGGCTTCATTTTGTTTATCATCAACTTGAAAAAGGGGTACTACAGTATCCAATTCGCCAGTTTGTGCGTGACCCACATGACGTTGTTGATTGTGGTATTCCAAAGTCATTTGATCATCAATAACATTTTGAACGGGATCATTTGGTTTGTGTTGCCATGTACTTTGGTTATTGTCAACGATATTTTTGCATATCTCTGTGGAATCACCTTTGGAAAAACCCAATTGATCGCCATATCTCCTAAAAAGACCGTTGAAGGGTTCATTGGTGCTTGGATATGCACCATCATTGCTTCCATTGGAGCTTCCATCTTATTGTCCAAATCCCATTATTTGATTTGTCCTGCTCAAGATTTGATGACAAATGTTTACAACTACCCAATCTGTAAACCAAACTCGATTTTCGTTGATCAGATCATCCACTTGCCACAAAACATTGCCAATTTACTTGATAGAGAATTCATTATTGTCAAGCCAGTGTACTACCATTCAATTGCATTGGCCACTTTTGCTTCGTTGATTGCTCCTTTCGGGGGCTTCTTTGCTTCTGGTATCAAGAGATCTTTCGGAATCAAAGATTTCGGTGACACCATTCCTGGTCATGGTGGTATCACAGATAGAATCGATTGCCAATTCTTGATGGGTTCATTTAGTTATCTTTACTACCAAACTTTTATCAGTTCTGTGAACAAGAACTTGACAACCATTTTGCAGTCTGCCATCATCAACTTGTCCTTTGACGAAATTGTTCATTTGGCCAGATCTTTGTTGAAGTTCTTGGCCAACTCCGAGATAATTAGTGAAAATGACGTTAATATTATCTTGAGCATTTTGGACAAATACCAATAGATAAATTACCGGGGGATTAGAACGTAGGTGAGTTAATTTATTTCCACCTTAACTATTTATTAAGCTTGTAGCTAAAAAACATTACAGTGCATGAATAGTGTTCAATAGTATATAAATTATTTAGTAAATTACATATGAAGAAGCAGAGAACAAGGCCTCCAAGAATATTCTATGGGGCGTTGTGTTTTGAAAGGGCACAAGAACACAAAAGCTTTTGCACAGCTTTCGAGCCATGCAATAAGCGAGAGGTTCTTAAACAAAATTGACGAATTCCATATGGATAACCACAAAGGGCCAAATCACCAGTATTTTTGGCAACAAGGTCGTCGTCGTTTCACCCAGATGCTACATTTTTCTATGTTACAATTGCTCAAAGTCCATTGTAGGGTTTAAACCATCGAATATTCGATTATTCACGCCGTAGTTTCCTTTTTAATTAAACCAGCACCACAAAAGAGGAAGTGTGATTCCTGCATATTACCACAAAGGTGCATATTAACCGATCCTAATTGTGCAGAAAGAAGTTTAATCCGGCATATAGTTACGCTTTTACTGGACATCCTTCCCAATGCGGAAAGGGGTTGCAGGTACAATTTGCAGCCAGCATTCATTGACCAGCGTTAAAGATTTAGTATATAAAGCAAGTGAGATGCTTTTTCCAGTTGTTTAACTACGTACACCCACTTTCCTTAATTAAAAGTCCTCAGAAGCTTTGACACTTTCCTCATAAGTTATATCCAACTTTAGTCTATCTTTATTATCCAACCTTAGTCAATCTTTATAATGTACTTCGTTTACTTTTTTTTGCTTCAATTAGCATTATCTGCACCAGTTAAATACGTCACCAGAGTACACACTGCTGCACCAGTTACTACAACTGCTACCTACACAACTGGTACCACCACAATTTACTTGCCACCTGTTGAAGTTTTCATTTCAAACGGTGTAAGCTACACTTTTACCAAGACTGAATCCCCTGCAGGAGTTCCAACTACTACCACCAACGTGTACAACGATCCTACTACCGAGGCTACTACCGAGGCTACCACAGAGGCTACTACACAAAACAAGGCTGTTGAAACTACTCAACAAGCTCAAACTACTCAACAAGCTCAAACTACTAAACAAGCTGAAACCACTCAACAAGCTGAGACTACTAAACAAGCTGAGACTACTAAACAAGCTGAGACTACTAAACAAGCTGAGACTACTAAACAAGCTGAAACCACTCAACAAGCTGAAACCACTCAACAAGCTGAAACCACTCAACAAGCCGACACCACCCAAGCCGAACCAACTACTTCCTCCACGACATCCACTTCCTCAACTTCTACCTCAGACTCGACCGGTGATATTAACGCCCCTTACGGTATCGTCTATTCTCCATACGAAGACAGTGGTGCTTGTAAATCCGACGACGAAGTCAACAGTGATTTGGATTTAATCAGTTCAAAAGGTATCAAGCATATCAGAACATACGGTACTGATTGTACTTCTTTGACCACCGTGTTATCTAAAGCCAAAGAATTGGGAATTACCGTCAACCAAGGTTTGTGGATTAGTAACGCCGGTGTCGATTCAATTGACGGCTCTATCTCCGACCTTATCAACTACATCAAAGAAAATGGTGGAGATGTTTTCGAAGCCATCACTGTCGGTAACGAAGCAGTCATCAACGGTTATTGTAGTGTGTCTGACTTGATTTCTAAGATTTCCTCTGTGAAGCAACAGTTGAGAGACGCCGGCTACAACGGTGATGTCACTACTGCAGAACCACCAGTGAGTTTCAACGACCACCCAGAATTGTGCACAGACTCCGAAATCGACTTCGTGTCTATCAACCCACACTCATACTTCAACTCTGCCATTGATGCATCTCAAGCAGGTACTTTCATTATGACAGAAAAATCGTTGGTTGAGGATTCCTGTGGCAGCTTAAAGGTTGTCATTACCGAAACTGGTTACCCATCTAAAGGTGATACCAATGGTTTGAATGTACCAAGTGCATCCAACCAAGAAATTGCAATCAAATCTATTTTGAAAGAAACTGGAGGTGATGTGACTATTTTGACCACATACAACGATATGTGGAAAGCCCCAGGTCCATACAACATCGAACAATACTTCGGTGCTATCACTTTGTTCAAATAAATGTAGATTAGATATAGATACGATGTAAAATATAAATTAGAATACACTATAGTACATTTAAGTACTGCTAGGTTGCAGAACATGCATCCGAGAGCATTGGACCTTTCTTTTTATTTTACGAGATAAAAAGCCCGTAGAGGTGGTCAAACTTCTGAAGAGTTCCTGAGCTAGAGGTTCTCTGCAGTTTAAACAGCCTCAAGAGCTCGTCCATTCTTCCTCTCAAAAATCAATCACCTTCGATGGGAAAAACTCATCTATGAGCTCTAGATAATACTCCTTGAGCTCTTTGACATCATACGATTCGTCAATCTTGGAATACAAGTCGTACTTATTAAACGCTCTAACTGCTTCAAGCATTTCTTTGTCGTGGTCGTCCATCAAGTAATGATAGGCATTCTCCTGGTGCCATGGATAGAACAGGTGATATCGTATCATTGCCAAACCTTCCTGAGGTAGCGTGGAGTTAATTTTCGCTATATGGTACATGTACTCGTCGTGGCCCCAAGAAAGCATCACCTTGTCCAAACCACAATTTTTCAGGTAAATTCCGTATTTGGTATTGTACAAGGGGTTTTTGATGTCGGGGTTTTTCTGAAAACTATCTGGAAAGATGACTTTCTTCAGGTATTTACAGCCTACAGGAAATGTATCCCCCACGACGTCCCATTGTCCTTTACTGTCAAAAAAATATAAAAGCTTGCCTAAATCATGGATTAGGCCCACAAGTTGAAACCAGCGAGGCTTTTTGTCTCTTCGTATTGCTTCTGCAGTTTGTAATGCATGGTCTATTTGGGAGAGTTCCGTATCTGGGTCACTTTCGTCTAAGAGTTTGTTTAATTTCTCCAATCCTTCCCATATAGTCATTTTTGCTCTTACTCGGGTCTTGAAGTTGATTCTGGCTTGAATGTTATACGCTACCGTTTGCTTAGCATGCTGCTCTTCGTAGAATTCCTTAACTCGATCGCAAGCAAGCTCGTATTGTCGAAAAGACTTGGGATCTATGCTTTTGTAGAATTCTGACTCAGTCTTCCAGTGGTCTTCTGAGGAAGCCTGAGGATTTGTTGATATTTTGGTTTCATACTTTAGCTGATTTATAAGCTGTACATCGTCATCGATACGCTCTAGAAGCTTCCCATCGATGTGCTTGATGTCTTTTTGTGGTTTGGGCTTGCTGATAGACATGCGATGGGCTGCGAAAATGTTAAGGGTATCAAGGTGCCTAAAAGGGATACCAGAAATTCTTTTCAGGGCTTATCAAATAATGCAGGTTTGAAAGAAAGTAAACCGTTGTAGAGAAAACTACAAGTGCTATTTAAGTGAAAATAGAAAGACGCTTTTATGTAATAAATAAATCGATCTATATAAACGTTAAGATATTTGGCGTGATCACATTTAGTGAGCTTACCTATAAATTAAAAATTAGGCACTTTGAATTCGTAAATTTCATGGTTTTGTGTCATCTTTCATGGATCCGTAGCTGGCAGTATCATGAGCATCGTCGACAGAGATTTCGGATTCTGAATGGCTTGGTTCTGGCCTGTCAAAAGTATCAAATCTCTTTCCAGTAAATTTACTCATAACGAAACAGTATGCTGCTCTTACAGCAACACTGGCAAAAGCAATCAAGATACCTGCAAAAGGAGCAATCACAAAGGTCCCAAAAGGACCCCAGTCCTCTGGGTTGTACAACCCGTTCCAGACTAGCAAAAGTTTACCACCTTCTTTGGCAGAACCGTAATAAATAGTTCCAAACACGAAAACTGCCAATAAAGACCCCAAACCGCCGATCACGACGTCAACGCCTCTAAGGAACCAGAAGAACCTGTCACTAAGACCCAAGAAAATCACTGGGATAATGGAGGACGACACCAAATCGGCAATCAAATAAATCTGCAAAATATTGTCTGCTACCTTTACTGCAATGACGATGGTGGGAACCATGATAAGCACCACCATCCCTCTAACGTACAACAACTTCAACTTGTTACGGAAAACATCGTTGGAGATGGTGGACACAAAGGCAGATTGCAACGAGTCGAAAGTACATGTAGATATCGATACAATAAAGATCAACACGAACACGAGGACCCAGTTGGGCATTTTGGCAAGCAATACGAAGAAAGCATTGTAGCCATTTTCATCACCCACCTCCAAATCACCGGACCACACAGCAAGGAACCCAGGAACACCCACCAAGGTGCAAATTACACCCACAATAATGGCAGACAAAAAGGTACTGGTTCTCAAAGTACGGTCTGATTTACTGGCGAAGGTTCTAAGCCAGAAAGAGTTCAAAAAGAACATGTTAGTTCCAATAGCAACAAAAAGAATGTAAATCAATTGCCACCCCAATTTGTTGGCATCCAAAAGATGGGAAGGTCCGATTTTACTGGTGTCGATTTCAATGTTGGTTCCCATACCAGCTGCACATATAATAATAAGAAGAAGCACCAAAGCGCCCTGAAAGTTGTCGGTGATGAAACTCACCCTGAACCCTCCAATAGAAGTGTACACGGTGGTAACCACACATTCCACAATCACAGCACCCAAGGCATTCAACCCGGTCACAGTTTCTATAGCACCTCTCACGGCAGATAATTCAGCTACCATGTACAAAAACATCGTAAGACACGTGAAAAAACTCAAATAAAGTGCAGTCACTATGCCGTATCTGTGTCTGACCCATTCAGTCAATATAAACCCATCAGGACACTTTTTTCTGATAATAGGCCCTACAACCCCAAAGGCTATAATAGGCAATGCTCCACATATAGTATATACAAGAAGTCCGTGTAACCCAGCGACATTCGCAATTTGTGCATATGTGGTGATAATACCACACCCCATAGCTGAAGCTATAAAGTTCAAGACCAAAGGAATGGTTCTCTGAGTCCCATTGGAAGACAAAAAGGTGTCTTTCTTACTAAACTTGATAGCAATGGCCACACCCGTCACCAAAAGAAACGCATACGTCAGATATATGACGGCATTATTGCCAGGAGTAGAGAGAGTCATCAAAAACAGGCACTTAAGAGATTTTGCATGGATTTAGATGGTTTTATATTGATAGCCCCAGATGAGATCGTCTGATGCGTTTAGGAGGCCAGATGAAAAAATGCGATTAGAGGTCTTCATCATGAGCGATTAACTCGTGTGCAGGATTGGGTATACCAAAAGAGCCCAAAGACGGTGCATAGAGGGCCTTATAGACCAATTTAGGAAATATGGGAAGATCTTGGAGTGTAGTATGCACTAAGAAACACAATTTAAGATTTTCGGGGGCATTCTCGTGGACATGTAGGAGGGTAAGTTCGTTATTCATTCATTTACTTGATTGAGGTTTGCACCTCTGAGGGGAGAAGTCTCATGAGACCCACCGTGCAATCTTGAGCCTTGATTCAGCCAAACACCTCCCTGGAAAATCCCGGGGTTTCAATGATTTGACTGCAACCTGGGGTATTCGGGAAGATGAACGTCTAAAGGCATAAAGGTTGGAAACTTTGAATTTGAGCGAAACGCCGGGTCTTTGCATGCAGAGTTGAGTCATTGCATACAAGGGTTTTGGTAAATCGTCGCCCAAATGAGAAGTTGTTAAGCTTTTACTCTGGTACCTTTTCGAGTCAAAAACACGGGAAACGGGTTTGAACTGTCTTCACTCTTCTCACTCCTCTCTAGAAGCTAAGAATTTGCTTATGTTTTCAACCATCACCTTTTTGGGCCCCACTTTGATGTATTTTTTGTACCTAGAGGCAAAGCTCTTTAATTCGGGTAACGTCAACAGATGAAGTTTGTTTTCTTTCCAAGATGCCAATATAACTTCGTCAGAAACAACCGGTGGCTCTGTTTTTAAACGTTTTGGAGGCGGTGGTATAGCATCTTCTACAAATTCACCAAGAGTAGTGTTAATTTGTTGTATCGATGTGCTTAAAACATCCTCTGCATTCGCTTTGCGATTGTTGTTGGCAACCAACAAGGAAGTGATATCATTGACTTTCAATGTATGGTCTGCTTCATTCATTTCCTGTTGCAATAAATCGTGTCTTGCTACATTATAAAAATGATTCAAATTAGGATTGGCAAGTTCTGAGGGTATATACCTTTCGATAGTCAATTCGTCGATAATGTTCTTGAAACTAGCGACCAACGACTCATCGATATTCGGTGTTGATTGAAGTGCATGTTCAGGCAAAACTCTGATATCATCAAGCCATGCGAGACGATATAAAAGGAAGCCTTCGGGTAAATCTTGGTCTTCGGGTATCGGCAATAGCGCATACATATTAGGAAGAGACCCGTTTTTGATACATCCAAACACAAGTGCAAATTTCTGGAGCTTCCTACAGGACGTATAAAGAGATTTTAAGATCGCTTCTGAGTTGTCATAACCGAATTTCAAATTAGCCCCATTTGATCTATCATAGGTGATGAAGACAGGAGCCGTAATGCAATAATAAGGCTTGAATTGAGTGATGGATCTGAAACCAAGGAGTTTAAGATAAGGGGCTTGTGTGAAGGGTACATTATCGTCAATTTGATCATCTGTTTCGTCATCTACTTCTGGGTCATTTTCAAGCTCCAAATCAGGCTCGTTATCGAACGAATACTCTTTAAGGAACGAAATTTGCTCTGCATTCATATAAAAGATTGTTCCGTTTCCCAAATCATAGGCCAGCCTGATTCCAGCATCGTTTCTGCGTTCCAATACGGTTTTCTTTTGATCAGGGGAAACTTCGATCTCATTTCCCTGTTCGTCTTTGAATATACTTTCGGTTTCAATGATCTTCAATGTTTCGTCTTCGTTGTATACATGCCGAAATTTCTTGAGCTTTTGATGACTATAAAGAGTGTATCCTTTTACAGAACACCCAAAAGCACCACCCACGTTTGATTCCGATTTAATTCCTGCACCGTCACTTAATATAAGATTGCAATTAAGCTGTATACGACGTATATGACGTAAGTTCATGATAGAGTTTGAGATCTCCTCTGATACCGTCACAGAATTGAGCTTACTTTTATAATAATCCTTGGTGATTTGGTTATAATTGTTCAAAAAGTCGGTGTTCAAGAAGATTTTTTGATACAAATACAAATCAAAACCGCTTCCAGATTTTTTATCATTGTTTGTCAAAAATATGGGCAGGATAACAATCTTCAAATTCTCATAATCGGTAATTGTCTTTAAAAGATGCCCCTTCACCGCATCGTCCTCCCCATCATAAGGCACATCATTGTTGGTAATCCACACTAATTTCTTCCTATTATATTGAGAAGAGCTGTTGAACTCGTTTAGTATGGTGTCCAACACCAGAGGAAGATTTAAAGGCAGCTTCAGCGGCGGATACTCAGTGAGTATCGAGTTATCCTCAATTGCATCATTCAAACGCTTCATATTGGTGGCATTCAAATCGTGGAGACGAAAAAGACGCTGTAGGCCACTATTTGACGGAAATTTCCGATACGTATCAGCACAATTATAGAAATATAACCCGATACCTGAAGACGGGTTTGATATTATAAGCTGCTGCATAAGCTTATTGAGGGCGTCTAAAATGACCATTAATTGACTGGCGCCATCAAGCTCCTTCATAGGCTTTGAAATGGCCTCATTCAACTCGACAAGAAAGATGAGGCCCTCTCTGGGGTCGTATCTGTTGTCATCGTCATCTTGTTCCATGACGCGGTACAGAAAGTGCGTAGTGTGTGCGTGAGAATAGGCTGATTTTCGCAGTTGGTACCCTTTTCGCGCGGTGCTCGCGCCATTTTAGGGCGGTTGTCGTCCCATTTTAGGGCGGTGATCGCTCCGTCTGGCCACATTAGAACCCTCACCTCGCGATCTCTTCATTATGTCTATACACTTTATTCTAATACTCAACAGACAGGGCAAGACCAGGCTCAGCAAATGGTACAATAAACATCATTCGACCGAGACACAAAGTAAGTACATATCGGAGATCCATCGATTAGTGCTGGCACGTGATCTGAAGTATCAATCGAACTTTTTGGAGTATCAGCAGATCAAGCTAGTTTATAGGCGGTATGCCGGGCTTTACTTTATCATGGCAATAGACATCAATGAGGGTGAATTGGTGTACCTTGAGCTGCTTCATTTCTTTGTGGAGATTCTTGACACATACTTTGACAATGTGTGTGAGTTAGACCTAGTATTCAATTTTCATAAGTTGTATTTTATTTTGGACGAGGTGTTTTTAGGAGGAGAGGTGCATGAGATCCTGAAACAGCGAGTTTTGAGCCGTATCACGCTGTTGGATCGGTTGGAGTAGTGATGGAGCGGAACAAGAGTGAGAGAACGAAGGAATTGAAGAAGATGCTGTGAAGAAGGCGCTGTGAAGAAGGCGCTGTGAAGAAGGCGCTGTGATTAGATGGCCGTGGAGATTATCTTGATAATGAAAGATTCATGAATGGCCTTGATCAAACGATTTTATTTGGGTGGTACTGAATCAGCACACACTTCATAAATCTCAGCTAAAGTAAGAAGAGATAGAGGAAAGCAAGATATGCTTCATGCGAGACGAAAAGGGCTAGAGCTTTTACATTACATCCGTCTCAACGACAATATACGATTGCATTATATATTAGCAAGTATGTGGTCACGACACCCAACTTTTTGCTTAATTTGTCACATCTACAAATTTCTTCCAAGCGTCTTTATTTCCTCTTCTGTGCTCTTATGGGCTCCATGCTTCTCTATAATTCCCCAAAGCCTTGTAGCCACCTCCTCAATTCCCATTCCATTGACATCTACAATCTCAATAGTGGGGTCTTTTTTGGGATCCAAAAGCTTAAGAAAGTTTTCCTTGACCTGCTTTTGGAACTCCGTCACTTCGTATCGTTCGTCGCCGAAATTCAGCCTTTTGTTGATTTCATCCATGTTCAACGTAAGAAATAACGTCAAATCAGGCTTAGGCAACCCCGAATCGGGACTATAAAGCCATTCCACACTGGCCATTTCAGGCACTTTAACCGAAGACGTGGCCAGTTTGGCCAAAGAGTACGCTATTCCGGAATAGATGTACCTATCTAACACTATGGTGTGCCCATTATTCAAATCCTGGACCATCTTATGCTGCAATTCCCACCTGTTGGCGCTGAATAGAAGATGAATGGTTTGATCTGGAAGATGGAAATCTTTATTGGTCAAGTACTCATTGATAATTCCACCAATTTTAGTGGTTCTGTCGGGAAATTTGAGGATCTTACAGTTTGTAAGCTTTTTTTCGAGATTGGCAACTTGCGTCGACTTACCGGATCTATCAAGACCCTCTATAAGAATCAACTTACCACGCATCGTATATGATTAGAACGCGCAGAAAGATGCGTCTGTGGAAAATCGTTAGATTTTTACGAGGCCAAATCTGCAAACTGCAAAATCTAAGCTATTACGTTTGCAGACTTTAGGCTGGTTTAACTTGCTCTCGTAGCTTTCGATGCGTTAAGAGAGTAAAAAGAGTGCTGCCCAGGAGTACTTTTTAAACGATATAGCATGCAGCTCATATACTTTTCTTTAAACGATGGGTGCGGTCCGTTAAGTATGGGTGTTGGGGCGCGAATAAGAAAAGGTGCTAGTAATTGATTTGAAGGTTCTGGAGGGAAAAGACGGCGAAAGTTCAGCCACAGGCACATTCAGGGCATCGACACAATTCCAAATGCAATTTAGCGGCTTTGGGTGTGCATACAGTCAGCCCCTTTAAAACCTAGCCACCTCCAAAAGCTATGATTTAAAGTCGTGTGAGTTTATAGTTTTCTATCCAGGGTCCCTTCTTTCTTACTCTATGTACGTATATTGCATTAACGTTCACAATCTGCTCATAACAGGCAAATACTCAGTGCAAGCTTTAGGGTTGGACTAATTTATGCACGTAATAGCCATGTAGACAATTGTAGCGTTTCGCTCGTATATTTTTCCGAACCAGGAAATGCACCGCATTTTGACAAAACCACTGTTCCATCACCTCCCTAACATGCGAAATACCTCCAATTATCTGCGGTATAACCACCCCTAAAAAACCCTGCCCAAATTAGGCCTGTGTCGCCAAGCGTGCTACGTCCCACGGAACGGAACGAGCTTCGGCCGAGCATCGCGACCAGGGGTACCAGTGTCGCACTAAATGGCGGTGGAAGCAGATCAATTGTCGTACTAGGTGACACAAAATCGAATAATTTTTATTCGGGCTGCGCACTGTTTCATTATTCCTTTCATATACATGTCAGATTTACAGGTATTAACAGGTACGTCGTCATTGAAGATGGTGTTTGAGTTTGAAGATCGCATGTTTGCAGAGTAGGCTGTATAGGCACGCTGTTTGCAACACATTTAGTGGCTTTCAGCTTTCGGAACGTGTACTTTGCTGTGATGCTAGGCTGTGTTTGATTCAGGTGTTTAGATGCACCAAAAACGTATTGCAAGGCATGCAAAATACATACAAACTGCACAACCGTCTTTTGCACATACAGGTATACTAACAATGCAGTTGGATCCAATCCAAACCTTTTGTTTTATGGGTGGAGACTTCAACAAACGCAAGCGTGTCAGGTCACTGTGCTAGGAAACTGCCATTCCAAGATCACTTTTGACTCCAACATGTTTGGCAAGGGGTGTAAATTCCAACCACACAAGGTGGTGAAGGATTTCGGCCAATTGGACACCAAATACGATGTTGTATTGATTAGTTGCGATTCTCTTCAGGATTTTCAAACCATCTCAAGTATGGTTGCTGCATATCTTCACTCCAATTCGGTGATTTTGATTGAAAGTACGGGGTATGTCAATTTGGAGCCGTTTTTGAAGTTGAATTTCGCCGAGGACCAGTGGCCCAATTTGGTTATTGGGGCCATCATGAATGAAATGGACTGCAAACAGGTAAATGGCGGATACTTCATCCATAACATTCGTAACAACGATAATAGAATCTACATCGGTACGTCTGTGCAATATGCCAATAATTTAAACAACCATCTTATGTTTATGAAGCTCATTAAATTGTTTCAACTAGTAAGTGAAGACAGCGGGCTGAAAATCAGCTTGTTGAAGAGCATCTTGCCAAAAGAGTTCATGACATACCAATGGAAATTGGCTTTACCAAGAATCATATTCAATCCCTTACTTGTCATTTTCGAGCTAGAATACCCAGAATTGTTGCTGAAGCAAATTTTATGTAAGCCGCTTATTACCGGTTTACTCAATGAGTTGCTTAAAATCATCAAAAGGATGGATTGTAAGTTGGTCAAAGGGTTCGAAAATGAAGCCAATTTATTTGCGTATTGGTCTGAAAGCTATCCAGTTACTAATCTGAATGATTACATCGATAGTCCTGGGCTATTCTATAACTATTTCTATCAACACGACTTGGAGATTGACCTTTTGCTTTTGCAACCAATTTTATTGGGTGATGACAACGGAGTCAGAACTCCTTATCTTGAGAACTTGTACTCCATGATCTGCCAATTGGTCAAGATCAATGATGTTAATCATGACTCGATATTCTTTAAGAGGAAAAACGATTCTTCTTCAGATTTCGACAACAAGGATTATGAGACTAAAATGGCGCAAATGAATATGTTAACAACTGATTTGAACAAACTAGAGATCAAATTGAATCAATTGAACATGTCTATAAAAGAGCAAGAGATACGCAAAAACCAATTAAACCATGATATTACCTCCAAAGAACAAATATTGGGGACCTTGGAGTCAAGTTTAATGAAACAACAAGAGAAGTTCAACATCGATCTGATGAAGCATGAATCTTTAAAGAAAGACTTGAGTGTTTTCGAACAACAACTTCAAGATAAACAGTTGCAGTTGCAGCAAGCACAACAAATGACATCGCTGCATTTAAAGGCACCTGTTGAACTGCCCACTAAACCAACTAACGATAGCAAACAAGTTAGCAGTTCTCCTATCAAACAAGATGGTAAATCAAACACCAAAGTGATTCGTAATTCCATGATGGGTAACGATAATTTCGATGATCTCCAAGACATAGCGCTTTATGGTGCTGCACTCAATGGAGAGGACGTAAAGAAGGATTTGGACCAAATCCAGCAAAGAGAGTTAGAATTGCAAAGACGTGAGCAAGAGTTGGCCAACAGAGAAAGGGAATTAGCAAGCGGCCTGGCACCAATCATGAACGGATCTTACAATGGATCGGGTGCTCATTCTAACGGTATGGCAGAACCTGTAATGAATGGAAACTCTATGACTTCGAACCAAGGTTATGCTCCAAATGGAAATGCAATGCCCTTAAATCAAGGCCATGTTTCAAATGGGAACGGTGTACCGAATAGCAATATGATTAATGGTCAGTATTCGGGAGGCCAGAAATATGCCCCAGGTCAACCTATGCCCTCTATGCAGCAAAATGGACCGCAAATGTCTCAGCATACTGGTCCTCAAATGGCTCAACACACTGGACCACAGTTGGCTCAACACACCGGCCCCCAAATGGCTCAACACACCGGCCCTCAAATGGCTCAGCATTCGGGGCCACAAATGGCTCAGCACACTGGACCTCAAGTTCAACAACCTCAGCATACAGGTCAGTCTATGTATCTGAACTACATGGGAATGAATCAGATGAATCAGATGAATCATATGAACCAGAACCAAATGAACATGCGTAATCGTTCGTCAAGATTGAATTCACTTCAATCTAACAGTTATTACGACATGAACCAAATGAATATGCAAATGAACAATATGAACATGAATCAAATGCCAATGAATCAAATGCCAATGAACGGGATGAGTATGAACCAGATGCAAATGCCCAACATGCAAATGAACATGCCCAACATGCAAATGAACATGCCTAACATGCACATGAACAATGCAAACCAAATGAACATGCCAATGAACGGAATGGCAGGACACCCTTCAGCAAGAAAGAACCGTAGGTCCGGGTTCCCCATGCAAGATGTCACCATTGATATGGGTGGCAGAGGAGGGATGCCAATGCCAGGAAATAAGCCAAACAGGAAGTCTACTGCAGGTATTCCAGGACATCCAATCCAACTAGATCAAAGAAATGACAGAGCAATGGAACAGCAAAAACATAATAAGTCGATGAGTACAGGCAATTTGCTTGAGCCTCAAAGAGAACAGCATTTAAAAATTCCGCCCGAAACGGCTGCCCCTAAAGACATCGCCATTTCCGTGCCACAACAGACAATGCACGAACCCGAGAGGGAGCCTAAGCCTTTAGGTGGCGTCGTTACGAAGAAGGATGAGAAGAAGAAGAAGAAAAAGGGACTTTTCAGATAAAGCCACCAAATAGCTCATAATTAGGCATTGAACGAGCCGAAACTTAAATTTGCAGCCGTTACATTTTATTACCGCTGTTGACATCAAATTAGTTTAGGGCCGACTCCAAGCAAGCCCTACAATTGTGGACCTATTGGCACATATGATTTAGATATTGTATAATAGAATTTACAGTTTAGCACGTGCGGTGACCCTTCCCAGCCTCTTGGTATGCACCACATTTTGTATCGAGACCCATGCGTCAAAACAACAGCCAAGACTCCTGATATCAGGATCTCCAAAGTGCACTTTAAAATGCACGTCAAAATGCACGTCAAAATGCACCTATGGCACCAGCAACCCTAAGTGCGAAATTGCTTAAAGTTATTTTCATGGCTTAAAATTATAACCTATAAAGGGCCACATTTCTCGCTTTTCTAGCAATTGACATTTCTTACTCATATGACACTCTCAAAACACGTCAACACGGCCAAGCTTAGTGATCTGCTCGTAACAAAGGTGCACAAAACCCCTCTTAACAACCACGAAGAGTTCCTCTCTGAGTATGACTCCAGCACCTTGATTCCCTACTACGAGATCCCCAAGGCTTCCAGCGACTCCAAATTGGTAGTGAAGTATCTTGAAGAGGAATTGTCACTTGACGGAAACCCCACGTTAAACTTGGCTACGTTTGTGAACACGGAATTGAACGATCTGGCTGCAAAAATTATCTCTGAAAACTTGGTAAAGAACTTGGCTGACAATGACGAGTACCCCAGCTTGATTGAATTCCAAAACAGATGTGTTTCCATTTTGGGGAACCTTTGGCATGCTCCTACCGAATTCGATGAATTAAGAAACAGAGATATTGTCACATCAACTGGAACTGCCACCACCGGATCTTCCGAAGCCATTATGTTGGGAGGTTTGGCGTTGAAGAAAAGATGGCAAATGGCCCGCAAAAAGGCTGGAAAGTCCACTGAAACCCCCAATATTCTTATGGCTTCGTGTGCCCAAGTTGCTTTGGAGAAATTTGCACGCTATTTCGATGTGGAGGCTCGTTTGATCAACATCACTGAAGAAAGTGGACATTTGATTGACGTGAGCAAAATCGAAGAAAACATCGACGAAAACACCATTGGGATCTTTGTGATTTTGGGGTCTACATTCACTGGTGCTTTCGAACCGGTGGAGGAAATAGCACAATTGTTGGATAAGATTGAAGAGAAACACGGCTGGGATATCAAAATTCACGTGGATGGTGCTAGTGGGGCGTTCATTGCTCCATTCATATATCCAAATTTGAAATGGGACTTTCAAGTAGACAGAGTGGTTAGTATCAATACCAGTGGTCACAAATTTGGCCTTACCACTGCCGGTTTGGGGTGGATTTTGTGGAGAGACATTCTGCACTTGCCAGAACTGCTCAGATTCAAATTGGATTACCTCGGTGGAATTGAAGAGACCTACACATTAAATTTCTCCAGACCTGGATTTCCTGTGATTCATCAGTACTACAACTTTTTGACGTTTGGTCGTGAAGGATACACCAAAATATTCGAGAATTGTATCAACAATGCCAGACTTTTGTCAAATTATCTTGAAAAATCAACCTTTTTCGAGGTCCTTTCATGCATTCACAAGCCACACCATGGTGCCCACTCCACTGCCACCTACAATGAGAAGTTTTTGCCTGGATTGCCTGTGGTAGCTTTCAGATTCAGTAAAGAGTTCAGAAAGAAGTACCCTGAGATCCCCCAAAGCATTTTGTCATTGTTGCTTAGAAACAAGGGTTTTATCATTCCCAACTACCACCTTAGTCCTAATGAGCAGGAAAAGGAGATTCTTCGAGTGGTGGTGAAGCAGTCGCTCAGTTTGAATTTGTTGGAGAAATTGATGCAAGAAATTATTGTCCAGACCGAATTATTGGTGCAATCGTGTGACCTGGTACGTAACATCATTAAATTGCAGGAGACCCAGGATGTAGATCACGAATTGGTGTATGATTTGTTGTTGAGCATTGCTAGCAACGGAATTGCCGAATTGAAAGTTGGGCAGAAGAAAAAGCATGGCAAGAAGAGCAGCTACAGAGGTACCTGTTGAGACATGGGAGTCAAAAGCTACAAAAGTGTGGTTTCAGTGGTGGCGTAAGCCGATGGGGGGAATTACAAAGTTTCAGAGCTCCTTTGAAAGTTGTCTAGGTTTGAGTTTGAATTCGTAAGTAAATCGATATGTACGTTTGGTTGTTTGAATTTGTAATTGAAGGCTTTGTAAGTTTGTTGATTTCAATTTGTGATTGAATGCGTCTGTGGGCTCGAGTTGAACTATTCTATGATGGTGTCTAAGGTTAGTACATGGTTATATTCAAAGCCTACTTGAAGCACTATTGTCGACTTATGCCACGGTCTTCAAGCACCAATGAATCCGTGCTAACTGAAAGCAATATTGAAGTACAAATGATGTCTTGTGATGCCTCTACCTTCAGTAAGAATTCAATACTCTAATTCAAGTCTTTCCACACATGCAAGCTTGAAATGCGCTAACAACTAGATAAAAGCGCTAGTAATTCCTTCTGTGCTACTGTTCAATGTAGGAAAGCACAGTTTTCTCCAGAAGTATAACTCTTACAGTTCTTTTGAGCACTGTTTTAGTTTAAATTTTTTTGAATCATAATCTGACTGATTTACTTTAATGACCAGTGCCATATTTGGCCTCGAATTTTGGCTACTGTTAATGTACACACTTCTGCCACTTAGGCTTTCTTATCCCCATCATCCAAAGCGGCCATTTTTCTGATAAGGTCTGTTTTGAGGACCTGAGGGTGTTTCCCCATACCATACGAAGTGTAATGCAAAATTGGCTTGTGCAGCACAATGGAGTTGAGCGAGTCCTTTTTGATATTCCTTACAAATTCTTCTGAGGATGTGTCAGCATTGCCCACACCAATATACTTCGCTTTCTGTTGCTGGTAAAGATTGTGGTCTCTGATCTTGTCAGACATGAGATGAGTAGGTGAGTTTAGCGGTGCGAGATGTGCGAGCTGGTGCAAAATAGCGCAAGATCGTGCGAGCTGGTGCGAATTGCGGGCCAGCAGACACCGCTGCGGTGCGAAGCTCCGCGAGTTTGTGCTAAATGGTGCAAAAGAGTGCGAGCCCGCAGTGCCCTCTGGCGAACCACGGTGCGGGCTGTAGCCACCTAGCGCGAAAACTCTCCCAAACGTTTATGAAACTCCGGCATACAGCTGCACGTCGCCGCCGGTTCACGTACCTCTTTAGCCACCGTTAGACACCGTTGAGGGGACCGTTGCGCTGCAAGAGAACTCATGCACTCCAAGCAAGCCGGGCCCCTACTGGGCCTACCAATGTCTTGCGGACCGCCTAAGGTTTCGGCCTAGAACCACGCCTGGACTCCCGCGGTAGCGCCCCCACGCTCCACCACCTAAAACCCAACCACCTAACCGCCAGACCAACCAGTCCCGGTTGCCGTATTTGCTTGTCGTAATTTCTCGGTAACAATGTCGCGGTCGTGTGCGGTCCTGTAGATCATCCGGTCTTAGGGTATCTGCAGATCGTCCGACCTCCGCAAATCTCCTGCCCGCCCGGATCCCCCTCGCACCCATCGCCACCACCTGCCGTCTGTCCTATCCACCCATACCTTCCCACCCATTTCAACCCGTTTGTCTCCTCCCCCCACCCACCCAATGTCCCTCCAACCCCATCATTTCCCCCCTGCACTCAGTTTCGTCCCGCGCACGCCCTCATGCACCTGTACACTGCGCAGGCAATTTCATGGTGTGCGCCTACCATTATCGCTCGCTTACTTCATTTATTAGAGGGGTCACTTTAGTTATATATCATTCCTTCTTTCCCTACCTTGTTCTTCCCCATGAAAAACAAATTTGTGTACAAACAACCGGAAAGTACCTCCAAAATCGACATAAAGAAGCTCGTGGAAGACATGGACAACCTGTCCATCAAGGTGTTTCAAATGTACAAGAATAAGCCTTACTTGCCTTACAACAAGAGAATTTCCAATATCGCCTGGCGGATCCAAAACAGAAAGGTGCTTCACAAGCACAAACTCCAGGACCCCAACTTGGAGGAGTTCGACTACGTGGCCCACATCAGGCGCATATCCCAACAAGACGACTACTCCCCCGACAGAGATAGCTTGAGAGACAGCCTTGCTACCAGCGTAGGCACCATCAGCACCGTCCACACCAACCCGGGGTTGGGCAACTCCACGCCCATGTTGGGGCCCGGTATGGGCACCTCGGGGCATGGTTTTGGTGGCGTGGGTGTTGGCCCCATGGCGCCGGCTAGCAACTCCAGCTTGATCACCGCCAATATGACTCAGCAACCTGCGGTCAAACAGTTCACACCCTCCACATCAAACAATTTTCTCTCGTCATACATCAACTCGTTGGAAAGCTCCCTTAAGAACGACTACAAGCATTCCAGCATAAGCAGCAGCAGCAGTAATCTCCAGAGCATCACTCCGCCCAAGAGCGTCAGCTCCAAGAGGTCACCCGATGAGTACCTGTTCCCCAAAAAGATTCTCCAGTGCTCCAACTGCCAGACGAGAACCACCCCCTTGTGGAGAAAATCAAACAACGGAGATTTGTTGTGTAATGCCTGTGGTTTATTCTACAAGCTCCACGGGGTGTTGAGGCCTTTGAACAACCAGAAAGAACCGGCGCTTAGGAACGACAACACCATATCCAACAACAATACCAACTTGTTTCACGAAATACAGGGCACAAAAGACGATGACCTCGACCGCATGATCAACATGAACATATTTGGCGAGAACATGGATGAAAAGTTTGGTGAAATTATGGACTTCCATAAGGTGGATCTCGACAAATCGCTCGATAAAGGGTTCAATAAGACGTTCAATGACAGCAAGATGGTGGGAATAAACGACGAGGTGTTAGAGTGGAGTTGGCTTGATTTCAATCAACCCCAGACGTAGATGATGCAATAGAGTTTAGACAATCCTTCCCCCACATTAATTTTGAGTATAGGGAAACTAAGTACGGTGCGAGCCAAAAAGTAGACCGGCGCCGCATAGAGGGCATTGGACCCCACCACATTTCATATGCCCCGAGGTATAACAATAAGTCACAACCAGTTTCAGGTTGAACATGGGCTCAATTATGATTCAGCTTATAACAAGTTTATCCGCAGAGACATTTTTACCCAACGCCCTGTTTTATGGCTTTCGAGGTTGGGGTCTACACGAACTCAGGCACCTGAAATTTGCACCCGAAATAAGCAACATGTCTGCCTGACTACACCGTTGGGTGCCATGACGTGGCCCCCCTCGGACTCAAAATCCTAGCAACCTGATGCCAGCAAACACGCCCAGTTTTGTAACACTGCGCTGGCACCACCAGGACCTCAAACACCCATCCCAAGTGGCCCCTTCGTTACTTCCTCCCCATTTTCACGTATATATCAATCTTTAGTTCTATCTGGGCAGCCAATGGCTCCACTACCCCAGATCATGTCCATGCCAACTCGACCCCTTTTTCCGAATGTGGCTAGGCATTTAGTGATGGTAATTATTAATGTATAACTTATTAGGTAGCAACGCCCCGTCAACGCCGGAGCCTCCAATCCTGTACACCAAAAGCCCTAAATGCCACGAGCTATGTGTTTATAACATAGCCTAATTGGGTAAGAAAATAGTGCGCACATCCCACCACCCAGCATTAAGCGCGCCCTTACACCCACGCTTAGGGCCAGCCCATAGTATTTTTAGCAGCCAAATATTAAAGTTAAAAAATATGTTCTCTTCTAATAACTACATGGAAAGGCTACCCAAACCATACGCTGCTGAATCCGTCAGTGGGAGTGAATTTTCCGCCGCCAGTTACAGAACGAACGACACAGAAGTGGGCTCTCCGTCTGCAAAGGACTATTACAGAGAAATGTACCGAAATTATAGAAACCAACAGGAAAGCAGTGAAGAAGAAAGCGACGCAAGCGAAGAAAGCGACGAAAGTGACGATAGCGAGGAAGACAGTGAGGACGAAGACGACCGCTACGAGCAATGGAGGCAGTACTACGCCAGCATGTACCGAAACTCGATGATGATGCAACAGATGCAGATGATGCAGATGCCCATGCAACAGATGAATCCACAGATGCAGCGTATGCTGATGAACCCGCAGATGATGCAGATGATGATGAACCCACAGATGATGCAGATGATGTATATGATGATGATGGGGATGGGGGACGGCAGTGGGACCGGAATGAACATGAATGGCATGAACATGAACAACATGAACAACATGACCAACATGAATAACATGAACAACATGAATAACATGAACAACATGAATAACATGAATAACATGAATAACATGAATAACATGAATAACATGAACAACATGAATAACATGAATAATATGAACATGAACAATTTGAGTAACATGAACAGCATGAACAATATGAACTCCAACAACGGCATGAACGTCACCACCAACAACACAAACACCACCGAGATTCCCGCCAGCTTTTCTGCCCTAAACCTCGACGAAGGTGCCAAAGCCATCGATTCCACCTTTGCCAAGCTCAATTCGGAGTCTTCCACGAATCAGCTCATCAAAAACTCCAGGAAATCCACCATCAAGTCTAACAGGTACCCTTCGGTGCCTTCTTTGGCGGTGGAAAGCGAAAGCAAGCACAAAAGGGTGGCTTCGTTGGACTCCAATTTCACTTCCGCCACGAAAGACGAAAAAGTCTCTACCAAACTGTCGCTCAAGAAGTCGCCAAAGATGACGTTGGTCCGCCAAGACTCGTTGGAGGTCTCAGAGGGCTCAGAAGAGTCAAAGGACTCAGAAGAATCCAAGGACGGTGCCGAGTCGAAAAATATCGTCAACGGTTCCATGTCTCCAGCAGACTCCCTCTCTGGAACAGAACCTCAAACTGAAGACGAATCTGCAAGAGAACCAAGCTCAATTCCCGACGACAGGCCTGCCAACCACCGTGAAATAGGCTCAAAATCCTCTTCCGCTCATGGATCGGTTTCTGGTGTCGAAGACATGCTTCATGCTTCGTCAAAGCTTACAAAAGAGAGCCCTGTCCAACTCCAACATAGCATCACACCAAAAGCACCAGCACCCGTGGAAAAAGCCGGGTTTGACCCCGACTCCACCGTGGTTTATACGCCCAATCTCGAGCGTAATGGCAGCACCACCTCTACCAGCTCCTACAACTCCATTGAAAGCAACGGCTCCAGCAAGTTCCTTACCAAATCTTCGGTTACTCAATATGATAATGACGAACACTCCAACAAAGATACCACCATCACAAAGGACGAAACTTTTGTTGATGAAACCTTACAAAATATTCACACTCCGAAAGCACAAATGACATCTTCCCAACCCCAGGATTTGCACAATTCATCTGCTCCTGCACAAATCAACCAGGGATCACCTTTGGTATCTCAAGAATACACAGGGGCTTATCAGGAATATCAAAACTTCCAGTCTCCACAACAATTTGGGTCACCACAGCCATTTCAATCGCCTCAAGTCCAAGCCCAAAATTTTGCACAATCTCCACAGCAGTTTGGCTCTCCACAACCATTTGGCTCTCCACAACAATTTGGATCTCAGCACTCTTTGCCTCGTCAACCTCCTCCAATCGAAAAAGACGTCGAAACACCCTCCAAAAAGAAGAAGGAAAAGAAAGTGAAGAAAAGTCGTTCGTCCCAATTCAGCCCATACCAACCGTCATTACATAGCGGCAAAAGGCCCTCCATTGCAGATATGTCTACTGTGGACAACCGGGCTTCGATGATGTCGCCTATGATGATGAACAGCCCTCAAATGAATGCCATGATGGGCGGAATGAACCCTGTGCCCCAAATGAGCCCCATGACCCCACAAATGAACACCCCTATGCAAATGGGTGGCAGCGTGAACCAAATGGTCAACATGATGCCCCAATCCATGCCTGGAAAAGCCAGATCTGGCGACGCTGAAATCAACGAAAAAATCACCCAATTCAGAGAACTCAGAAAAGTCATCTCTTCAGGTAACAAATCCCACGAGTACAGGCTCAAATGGGTGCAGATGTTGATCAGTGCCACAAACAACAAGCTCTATGCCTACATCAACATCAAGGGAGAGTCCATTCCGTCTGAACAAACCAATGCCAACAAGGCCCTTTTCATAAAGTCGTCTACTCAACATATCGAAAAACTCGTGAAAGACATCGAAAACCCCAAAGTGGCTCCCGAGGTCAGATCGCAGGTGTGTCTTATCTACGCCAATCTCACGAAACAACATTACATGATATATGGGCAACTGTTCAACATGGAAAAGAACCTCGACAGAGCCATCCAATACTACCAAAAAGCGTTGCAGCTTCAACCCCACAACTTCAGAGCCCTCTACAATTTGGGAGATTTGTACGAATTCGAATTCCCCGACCAATTCAACGTGGCCCTTAGCTACTACAAACAGTCGGCCAAATTGGGCTACAACAGAGCCATCTACAAAATGGGACTTCTTTATTTGAATGTGCCCTCCACCAGATCGCTCAAGTTTCTCAAGATCTTCAAGGATTTGTCATCTGTGGACGTCGGCAGCTCCGAATTGGTAGGCGAAGATAAGGAAGAGCTTATTGAGATAGTGGGCTTTTCGTGCTACGAATTGGCCAAGATCTACGAGGGCATTTATCCTGGCGATTTGACCGTCAACGACGAGTTCATCGCCAAATGCCTCGAGGTCGTGCCCGTAAACTACTCCAGGGCCTTGACTATGTACAACAAATCGGCCAAATTGAACTGTCTTTTGGCCCAGGTCAAATTAGGAAAGGTATATGAAAATGGAGAGTTAAACAGAGCACAAAACCCCAGCAAATCCATCCAATGGTATCTCAAAGCCGTCAGCTCGCCATTGCTGTACAAAAGACACGTCGATGCCATGGTGGGCTTATCACGTTGGTGCATGAAGGGGTCCCAAGGGGCCTCTAAGCATATTCCCCAGCCCAACCCAGAAAAGGCCTTCAGATGGACCGATCGGGCTATCAAGGAATATAATGCTCCCGAGGCCTATTTCCAAATGGGACATTTGGCCGAAATGGGAATGGGATCCAGGCCTGCAGATTACTGGTACCAGAAAGCCGCCGAATTGGGCTACACCCCTGCTATATAGGTTCTAATGTATACTATGACTTTGGCTGCAACGGAATTTTCGCCCAAACAGGAAATTCCCCTGTTGGGGCTTATCGTTCCGCGCCATATCAGCAGGATCGCACTGTGTGGGCTTTTCTCTTATATGTCACTGCCTCAGAGTATTCAGGACTCCAACAGAAGACGGTCCATCGCTAAGCTTACACGGTCGCCGCTTTCGCAATCACCGTTGTTTCTGCAATCGCCTCGTTTTGGTTCCAAGCCTGGAAGCTTCTCCAACAATGCACAATTCATGAAGAAGTTTGAGGACGATTCCCTGTCCCTGTCGTCTAGAAACGAAGGAGCTATCATTTCTGACGACGAATTGCAGGAGCAAATGCAGAAATACGTCAATGACGACCATCTCCATTCTGCAGGGGGCGATATCACCAGAGATATCTACAAACAGACCCGTCCCCAGACCCGTACAAGAAGCCTTTCGTCATCGGATTTAGATAGGAGCAGAAGGCCGTCCATGGCCAGTTCCATCAACGTTCCGGGTGGGTTTAGAAGGGCGTTTTTGTTGCAACACAAACCCAATATTCAAACCCAAACGGCAGGTCTTTTCACCAAGAATTTCCTTGAGTTTTTGACCATTTATGGCCATTTTGCTGGTGAGGACTTAGAGGATGAATTCGACGGTATAGCATGTCATTATAAGACGAAGTATAGTGACGATGCCATAAATGAAGAAACACCATTGATAGAACCTGATGAAGAGGTGTTTAGATACGATAAAATCAATAGAAAAGGTACTGCCACCGACACCAAGGCGTACTTTCTTTTGGTGAAAGCCTTTGTGGGTACCGGTGTGTTGTTTTTGCCCAAAGGGTTCAAAAATGGGGGACTTTTCTTCTCGATTTTGACCTTGTTATTCTTCGGACTTTTGTCATACTGGTGTTACTTGATTTTGGTGTTTAGCAAGCAAGCCACCAGAGTCAGCAGTTTTGGGGAAATTGGGCTTAAGCTTTATGGTAGATGGCTCCAACAGTTGATTTTTCTGTCGATTGTGATCTCCCAAATTGGGTTTATATCGACCTACATTGTGTTCACTTCACAGAACATTCAAGCATTTTTGGCTAATGCATTTGGAATCAAGGATATTCCCGTCAATTGGTTTGTCACCGGCCAATTGTTTATTTTGATTCCACTTTCTTTGATTAGAGATATTACTAAGTTGTCGTTAACGGCCGTGTTGGCCAATTTCCTTATTCTTTTTGGACTTGTGACGATTATTTATTTCATTTTGATAGACTTATTATTCACCAACGGGGGTTTGGGTGACGGCATTCAGTTCATGTTCAATGCCAAAGAGTTTTCGGTTTTCATTGGGATTGCAATATTTGCATTTGAAGGAATTGGGTTGATTATTCCTATTCAAGAATCAATGGTCTACCCTAATCATTTTCCCAAAGTGTTGGCCCAAGTCATAATCACCATTTCGATCATTATGATTGGTGTGGGTACATTGGGCTACATCACCTACGGCTCTTCCATTGAAACCGTCATTTTGCTTAATCTTCCACAGGATTCATATTTCATTATTCTGATTCAACTCCTTTATTCCCTTGCTATTTTGTTGTCCACCCCAATACAAATCTTCCCTGCCATCAGATTGGTGGAGCTGAAGCTTTTCGTTAAAACAGGGAAGAATTCATTGATGATCAAATGGACCAAAAACTTGTTCAGAGCAATGTTTGTGATATTCACTGCAGTTGTGGCTATTTATGGGGGCAAAAGCCTCGATAGATTTGTGTCATTTGTGGGTTGTTTTGCCTGTATTCCATTGGTGTATATGTACCCGCCGATGTTGCATTTGAGAAGCTGCTGTACCGACGAAGGAGATGAGGCGGAACGTAAGAAGAGGTACAAATTAAGGGTTTTGAACTACATTTTGTTGGTAATTGGTGGCTTGGCACTCGTTTACACAACCTATGACATTCTTTCGGGTTAATTTGCATGAGGATTTAGCATTATTTAATACATCGTACGTTAAATTGCAGTGATTGGGGCCTTTTCTATGTTTCCAATGGGTGTGATCTTTGTTCAGTGTTCTTGCGGTTTGGTGTTCTTGCGGTTCAGTTTGTTCGGTCTCTCTCTCTGCCTCTATGCCTTTCTTCCTCTATGCCTTTCTGCCTCTATGCCTTTCTCTGCGTGTCTTACATTACTATCTACCTACTTAAACACCTCGTTCACATACACCCTCACATCATGCACGGCCTGTACCAACTTTTCGTTAAGCTCATCAGTGGAGGCTTCCAATTGGGCTCTCTTCTGCTCTATTTGAGCCTTCATTTCAAGCTGCTTTTTGTACAATTCTGGAGCTTTTTCTTGTTCGTATGCACAAATGTTTCCCTTCACGGTGTCAAACGACTTGGGCATGAAGTAACTGAAACTTCCCACCCCAAAAATCACCGGGGTAATGAATCTAAGACCAATGTTGTTTCTGTTGACCAAAATCGATCCTGATAATGTTCCTGTCAAAATGTAAATGATGTTGGGCAAAACCGGTTCTTTTATGACCAGATTGACCTTTGCAGTGACGGAATCAACTTCGTTTTTGAAAGCACTGACCTGGGTATCGATTTCAGCGCTGTAGAGAGACCATTTGTTGTGTACGAACATTCTAGCCTTGTTCATTTGGGATTCCAAAAAAGGCGTGGAACGAACGGCCATTCCCTCGAAAAAAGACACATTGCCGTGAGTGGCTTCCTTCTCCTTAAGGGTGGAGGAAATTTCCTGGTTGTAACCGGGCTTGGTGACGACAATTTCGTCATCTTCGTAGAAAGACCTGGCCATGATGGTAAATGCGAATTTGGAAGAGATTTGATTGAGCCTTGAGCGAGCCTAAATCTCACACCAAAATGGCGTTGGAGCGTAAATAGACCAAATTCGGGCCAAAATGGACCCTGTCAGATGCAATTTCAACCTACTACAACTGTGACAACACACACATCTCTTCAAATATACAGGTTTATATTATCGTTTATCATATAGACTGGTCTATACACCTATTTATTCAACGTCAAATTTTTGGGCTTCAGTCAAGTCTGGGATGTCTTCATCTTCTTCAGCCAAGTTTCCGTCTTTACCAATTTGAGGAGCTCTGCCTTGTTGGATTTGTTTGGCCAATTGGGACAAGATTTCCAAGTTTTCAGCACCTAATTGAGGTAAGATATCTGGGATCAACTTGGTGACTTCGACTTCTTGTGGGTAACCAGTGAAAGCAAAAGTGTTGTGTTCGTTAGCACCTTGCACACCGACTCTCTTGAAGTGTAAAACCTTACCGTCTTCCTTGAAGAAGTTAGCTTCGGTGACGTTTTGGATTTTGGTGGCCTTCAATTTACCTAAGGTTTCCAACAATTTGGTGTCATCTTGTTCTCTGATGACCTTCTTGGCTTTAACTCTTGAACCACCAACTTTCTTGGAGGAAGATTTTTGCAATTTAGCTAATTTTTCAGGGTCGATTGGCATTTTATGTACTTCGTTGGAAAACTTTTCAAATTTTTCACTACTTGAGCGAGCAGGATTCTCCATAATTGAGCACGGCACGACTTTGTTTTATTCATCGATGTTAATATGGGGTGTTTGGGTGTAGAGGTCGATGGTGGAGGGTTTGTGAGGAGGTGGGAGTTTGTTGTAGGGAAGTGGTTGGTTTATGGTGGTTTTGGCGCGAGAATATGTGTTTAGATGAAAATTGAATTTTTTGGGGTTATTTAGTAATGAAATTTCAATTGCTGCAAAAATTATAATTTGAGCTTATAATTAATAAATGAGAGCTTCACAAAAATCTATCGAACTCTAAGAAACTCAATGCCAATAAAGGCAATCAGGGAAATATGAAGTCTTCAGATTTATATTAATTAACTTGCACTAATGAACAACTTCTGGTAGCACCGTAGGCCCTACTGTGGCTGCACCCTCACACCATTTCCGTGGTAAGTTCGCGCTGCTCCCGCGGTAATCTCACACCCATCTCGCACCATTTCACGTCTGCACCGCGTTTGACGCTCACCCACACCGCACTATGGCACCGATAACGCTCGCTCTTATCGATAACGATGATATCTTCAGTTCACGATTTAATCTCTGAATTGAACAGATATCTTCCCCGCACAAACCCTTGGCTTACTTTGGCTGCTTCGGTACCGGTAGCGTTGGCCTGTGGTACGCTTTTTGCGTTTTCTGTGTACTCCACGCAATTAGCAGAGGCATGTAGCCTTACCACGAGTCAAACCGCCAATTTGAACATCAGCACCGTCGTGGGGTCTGCCTCTGGGGGTTTGCTAGGCGGAATAGTTACCGACGTTTACGGAACACAAATTCCAATGTTGATAAGCTGTTTCAGCATATTTTTCGGCTACAAATGGCTCTACCATCTCTTTGTAGGACATTCCCAATCGATGACTAGTTTGATCTGTTCGATGTTTTTGATAGGCATTGGATCTTCCTCGGGGTATTTTAGTGCTATAAAGGCGGTGACAATCGAGTTTCCGAATTATAAGGGCTCTGCCCAAAGCGTTACCATAGCATCTTTCGCAATAGCAAGTTTGTTCTTTTCGTTCATTTATAGTCATATTTTGCATGGTGATGTAGCTTCGTTCTTGCAGTTCTTGCATATGGCCGGCGGCCTTATGTTATTTGTAGGATTTGTGTTCATTAGGGTCGAAGGCCACTACAAATCGAAAGATATCATTCTCACCTCAAGCGAGACTGAATCCTTGTTACCGGTCACGAACGACGAACCAAGCACCAAAAGGGATCTAAAGCACCTTGATTTGGCCAAATCTTTGTGTCATCCCGTTTTCTGGTTTCATTTTGCCATTTTTTCCATTGTACAAGGGTTGGGCCAAATGTACATTTTTGAGGTAGGTTTCATTGTAAAAGCGGTACATTACTATTACGGAGGACCTGAAGATGAAAGCCCTCTTTCCTTACATCATTTGCAAGCACTTCATGTTTCTTTGATTGCAGTTTGTTCCTTTTTGGGAAGACTTTCGTCCGGTCCAGCCTCAGACTTTTTGGTCAATAAGCTTCGTTTTCAAAGGCATTGGAATTTGATTTTGGGTTTGTCTATTATGTTCACAGGTCACTTCTTGAACACCTTCAAGTTGGACTTGTTCAGTGACAACTTAAACGGTATCAACATGTTTTTGATGTTGGTTTCGTGTTTAATTGGGTTTGCATATGGGTTTAGTTTTACGTGTTATCCGGCCATCATTTCTGACATTTTCAATATGAAGAATTACAGTTTCATATGGGGCATAATGTATTCAAGCACTGCTTTTGGGTTGACTTTGATGAGCAAGATCTTTGGCCATTTTTACGATACTCATGTTGCCCCTGGCGACAGTGTCTGCAAGGTGGGTTCTGGGTGTTATCTGGAGACATTCATAGTCACATGCAGCTTGTGTGCAACGATCATAGTGTTGATTTTGGCCTACATTAGGTACAAAAGATAGAGCCGCCGGGACAAGGTTGTAATGATCCATACGACCGCTTCTCCTGCAAATGTTAAATTATTCGGAAGATTCACAAAATGATCACTTTCTTATCATTTTCCATCATATAGAGATTATTAGAGCAAATTGATATTTATTCTTTAATGGGTGCAAATTACTGTTATTAAGCCCTTCCGATTTTCTATAAAGCACCACGGATTCCAAAGTTTCCAAAAGTCTCTATTGTTGCCTATTTGGGAGTTCTATATTGTTTGTTTCAAGAAATAGCCCTTTCCTATCTGTTAATTCTCAAGCTGTCTCACCAAGATGTCTCACATTTAAGATGAGACCTCAATTATATTTCGCAGATGCGACCTCTTTCTATAGAAGAGCTTCTCAAAGAAGATAAGCCGAAATTTATCAGCAAAACACAGCGAAATGCCCAACGAACTACATTCAAGCCATTAAGGCCTCAAAAAGACTCCACAGTAAAAAAAGAAGCGCTCGAAAAGGACTTGGACAACCCTAAAACTGTCAAAAAAATCAGACACAAAACATTTCAATTCGATTGGGATGAGGAAGAAGATACGCTAGGATCGTTCCAACCCCTCGTAACGCTAGAAAACGATTTCGATGATATGAAAGCTACGTCCACGCATTGGTCTACGAAGAATTTAAACGAAATGAGTCCTACTGATTGGAGAAACTTTAAAGATGAATTCAATATCATTCAAAAGAATTGCAAAATAAACCCTATAAGAACCTGGAGAGAATCCTTGCTTTCTTCAGAAATATTGGATATCGTGAACTCATTAGGATATACCAACCCCACTCCAATTCAAAAAGCTTCATTGCCTATAGCGACGAAACAAGATCTTATAGGTATAGCAGAAACAGGGTCTGGGAAGACAATTGCTTACATTTTACCTATTTTGCAATACATTTACAACATAGATCCAAATTTCCTCAAATTCGAAAAGAAGTCCAACCAACCTTTGGCACTTATTCTTGCTCCCACCAGAGAATTGGCTAATCAAATTACCAGTGAGTTAAGTAAGTTCTGTCAATTGCTAAAATTGAACACCGTTAGTATTATTGGAGGACATAAGTACGAGGAAACTATGCAGGAGGTGAAGTTAGGTGTGGAAATTGTGGTTGCTACTCCTGGTAGATTGATTGATACTCTTGAACGAGGTCTTATCAATTTGAGTAAATGCTATTATTTGGTATTCGATGAAGCTGATCGGATGATTGACATGGGGTTTGAGAGTGCTCTAGAGTCTTTATATGCACATTTTGGAGATCCCGATGAGCTGGATGTGAATATCTTCAAAATAAAAGAGAGAAGAACCCTCATGTTCACGGCCACTTTCTCGAATCTGATCGACAAAATGACGGCCAAGTACCTTAAAAACCCGGCGAAATTGATCATAGGCCAAATAGGAGAAAAGGTCGATAACATTGAACAGAAATTCGAGTACTTAAAGTCCAAACAAGGAGAAACAGTGCCGGAAAGGGAAAAACATACGAAGTTACTTAAAGTGATCGATTCACATCTCTACAAGAAAAAAAAGTACTCCATTATTGTATTTGCTAATTACATAAAGATAGTCGAGGAGTTGTCGGCAATGTTGCTGGAAAAAGGATACGAAAATGCAACAATTCACGGTTCTAAATCACAAGTGGCGAGAGAAAAGGCAATAGACAACTTTTCCAACGGGAAAATCAAAATTTTAATAGCCACAGATGTGGCAGCCAGAGGTATAGACATCGCAAATGTGTCGCTTGTGGTCAATTACCAAATGTCCAAGAAATTCGACGAATATATCCACAGGATTGGTAGAACAGGAAGAGCAGGTTCTAAGGGTAACAGTTATACATTCATAGAAGATTCCGACGAAGGGGTGTTTTCAGACCTCCGTAGATTTTTGAAGGATAAAGTGCCATCCTGGTTGGCTGAAAGGGAAATACGAGACTAATGTACATTATATTACACTATATTAAATTCGTTACTGTCGTACTATCCAAAATGATAGTTTCAATCGCTCTCATCACTATCGCTGTCGCCATAGCCCAAAATATCTCCCATTGCTTTCACCGGCTGCACTTTTCTACGTTTGTTCAGCAACAATTTGAGCACGCTAGGGTCAAAAACCCGATCTTCAATGGCTAAAGGCGTGCTTTTCTGCTCTTCAATCTGTTCCTCAGGTTCCTCCACTATTGGAATAGCGGCTTCGTTGTCATCCACTTCGATCTGTGCAGTGGTTTCGCTCTGTTCCAATAATCTTTTCACTGTAGCAACAGTACGTTCTTCAAGCTTCTTTTCTCGGGCCAATTGGGCGGCCGGATCCGGGTCTTCACTGGCCCAACGCACTTGGACCACATCAGAGTCCACCACCAGCTGGTTTTGCATGGCCTCTTTGGCGAACTGCGCCTGGGCCTCAGTGTTGTAGGTTATAAAAGCACAGTTTTTGCTGTAGACCACTTTAATCTTCTCAATATCGCCAAATTCGTCGAAATGCTTCAGAAGAACCGCCTCCATGTTTTTCTGCATATGGAGATTACCCACATATAGCGTGGTGTTGAAGGTGTTCAAAGAACCCACACCGTCCATGTCATCACGGTAGTTGAAGGTCTTGTCTCTACCAAAACAATCCTGTGTAGGCGGGAAATAATCGTCGTGTTGTGGCAATCTGTGTAAATACGAACACGCTTTGCCCTTGAAACAGCACCCCTTGGCGAAATAGAGACAGATGGTGGTGACGCCGTTTTTATCAGCTTTGGTGTAGCCCGAGTCCTTCTTGATATTCACGCGGGTTTTCAGTTTGACCACGTTTCGAGAGCCGTCGCCGCCGGACCATCGCAAATACCAGAGATTGAACACGGTTCCCGTCTGAGGCGGCTTCTCGTCCGGCAATTCAGCCACGTCTATTTGCACTCTAGCAGGCTTCATTAAAATTTTTCATGCGAAGAGGCGCGAAAATCCGGGGTAGCATCTAGGTGAACTTTTCATTTCTATATACTCATTAACATAAAGACATACGGGGCGTGACCGGTTCCGTCACCACAGCTCTCACAAGGCGTTGACAAGGAAAGTGGCTGCCACAAAACCGGCCAAGGCGGCGGTTCTCTTCCAGTTGGAGGCTTCGAATTGGCCGGCGGCTCCACTACCTTCGTCTGAGCTCGAGGAGTCCGAAGCCGAGGACGTGCTGGACGATCCCGAGCTGGTGGAGGAGGTCTTTCTGGTGGCTAAGGACTTGGAGGCGGCGGCCAAATCGGACGAGATGTTCAATTTGTCGGTGGGGGAGTCATCGGTGGAAATATCTGACACCACAGACCCAGACACCACGTCGTCGGAGACAACTGGAGCCGAGGTGAGTGTGGCGGCATCGCTTGCAACGGAGTTGGCGGCAGCAACTGCTTTGGAGGTGACGGAGGCCAATTCACTTCCAGCGCCGTCGGCGAGACTGGCGCCAGCAGCAGTGGCAGCAGCAGCACCGCTTCCCACGAGAGAGGCAGCGGCCTGGGCAGCGGACTCGGCGTCTTCACCGGCAGCAACGGCGGCCGAGGTGGCGGTGTTGACCACACCGGCGGCAGCAGAGGTCACGCCAGCGACGGCGGCAGCTCCACCAGAAGTAACGTCGGCCACGGCGGCAGCTCCCGCAGAGGTGACGGCACCTGCAGCATTGACGGCAGCGGTGGCAGCGGCGGTTCCGAGGGCCCCAGCGGCGGAGGTGACCTCTCCAAGAACGTCATTGACGGCAAAATTTATAGCGTTGACCATTTGTGTGTGTGATAAAGTGTAAATGTAATAAGCTGAGCTTGAAAAATTCGAGGTAAAACGCTGCAATTAAATAGTCACACCCACATCGAAGGGTTCCCAACAGGTAAACACGACGCTGAAAAAAACGGCTGGATGCATGCGGAGAGCCCGTGACGAGGCAGATCCCCTAAATTTGACGTGAATTTGGCTATTGTTGGCGCCGGTGTCACAAATCTGCCAAGTAATGCTGGCTGTACACGATTTACAAATCATCCCGATTAGGAAATGTGATTGGATTTGACGTCTGGTGTTCTTAAAATAGGCTTTTTTTGGACCGGTATACGGCATATAGCAATAGCACACGCCAGCACTCTGTTTGGCGGTTGGGGACCTTGGAGACACAACGATCAGATTTCATGTGGGGGATGATACAATGGCAGTCGGTTATGCTGGTGAGAATACGCCGGAACCTTTAGCGAGGCGCCGCGGCCTTTTAGCACCAGCAGCACTGCCATTTGGCGCGAGTAGCACCGCCATGTAAGGGCGTCACTCAGCACTGCCATTTTGCACGGAATTGTGGCCAGCAGGTTTCTGCGTGACAATTCCGGGTGTGATATCTTGGTTAATGGTGTGGGCTTAGCAGGGCAGTGTGGGATATTTTTAGCTTTTGTGGCGCTTGTAGCGTGCCAGACGGGGCACAGAGTCGTGGTACAGTAAATGTCGTATACACCTTAAAATCGGACGCGACATCACGACACTTTTTCATCTCGCATCCGAACACCACAACCCCAACACCACAACCCTAACACCACCACTATCGCACCACCAAGAAATCTACCGCTATTTTCCTGATAAGGAACTTTAATCCGAAAGTAGTAGGTTGGTGCGACAGATTTATAAGAAGCCTTGATTCTCGTTTTTTTTCATTTTACATCGATGTGTGGAAAAAATACAACCAGCAACACTAGCGGCTCAAGCAAGGGCAACTGCTGCGGCAGCTCATGCAAATGTGGATCAGGGTGTACCTGTGCTTCATGTAACACCACCAAATTATGATATAGGGAAATAATATATGAACGAGATAGAAAACATTTTATGACTCTCTTTTACTTATGAAGATATCTAGCAAAACTTGGTTTTAGAGGCAGATTTCTGGAATTTCGCAGAATATTGCATAGTTCCGTTTTGGGCTTTACCTCTTTTGAGCGTGTTAGTGCAAAGCGAAAGTATTCAATAGGCATTTTCAGCATTTTCAGTACACCATCCTTTACGTAAGCCTCACATTAGAACTAACCATATTCTTACACCAAGCGATGCCTCTAAAACTCCCGACGTAAAAACAGAAATAAACAGAAATAAACAGAAATAAACATTCCACTAAAAATAAATAAGCATTACTATACACCCTATTTTCTTGGGGACAATTGGAGAGTTTCGTCCTTGATCAATTTAGCCAAATCTGAAGACACCTTAGCAAACATCTCAAACACTCTATCTTGAATTGGAGCGTCAGCACCACAGACGTGCACAGCAATGTTGTGGGCCAAATGAGCTTGTTGGTTTGGATATTTGGCCAAAACCTTCCACAATTCTCTTGGTTGAATGAAATCCTTTTCGTCGTATTTCCAGTGGAATGGACATGCAGAACCTTCCCAAACTTCTTGTTCTTCTTGCAAGTTGAAGGTCTTGAATTCAATTGGCTTGTCGGTGGCCAAGTAGTTTGGATGGTTACCCAAGTTGCCGTTGACGTTCATGGCACCATCTCTCATGTGTGGGTTGAAAACAGCGCCGGTGACTGGACAATTAACAGGAATTTGGGTGTAGTTGGTACCCAATCTGTGTCTGTGAGTGTCTGCGTAAGAGAACAATCTCAGTTGTAACACAGGATCAGCACTTGGTTCCATGAATGGAACGGTGTGGGCTGGAGAGAAGGCGGCTTGTTCAACCTCAGCAAAGTAGTTCTTTGGGTTTTCGTTCATGGTGAACTTACCGAATCTTCTCAATGGATAGTCCTTGTGTGGCCACACTTTGGTCAAGTCAAACACGGAAAATGGAGCCTTTTTAGCTTGTTCTTGGGTCATGGTTTGCACGTAACAGGTCCATGATGGGTAGTTTCCGGCGGCAATGTTCTTGAACAAATCTTCTTGGGCATAGTCGGGGTTTGAACCAGCCAATTGTCCGGCTTCCTCGTTGTTCAAGGTCTTGATGCCTTGGTCAGCAATCATATGCACTTGAACATAGAACCATTCGCCCTTTTTGTTGGACCATTTGTAGGTGTGTCCCGAGTAACCGTTCATTTCTCTGTAACTGGCAGGGGTACCACGGTCACTGAACAAGATCATCACCTGGTGGGTGGCTTCTTGGTTGGTGGTCAAGTAGTCCCAGAACATGTTGGCGTCCTTCAAGTGGGTTTCTGGGTTACGTTTCTGGGTGTGAATGAAGTGAGGGAACTTGGAGGGGTCTCTCAAGAAGAAAACAGGGGTGTTGTTGTAGACCCAGTCCAAGTTTCCTTCCTCGGTGTAGAACTTGGTAGCAAAACCTCTTGGATCACGGGCAGTGTCGGCGGAACCCAATTCACCCCCCACGGTGGAGAATCTGGTGAAGGTCTTGGTCTTCTTTCCGATGGTGTCCAAAAAGGCGGCACCACACACGTCGGTGATGTCGTCGGTGACTTCAAACACACCGTAGGCACCAGAACCTTTGGCGTGCACCACTCTTTCTGGGATTCTTTCTCTGTCGAAATGAGCCAAAGAATCAATCAAGTTGAAATCTTGCAATAATAAAGGGCCATGCTTGCCGACTCTTTGAGTGGCGAAAGGCTCAGGGATGGGGCAACCGTTGGAGTTAGTAAAAGTAGGGGCCATTGCGAAAATAACGAAATAGTGCGATAGCTTGTCAATTTATATCGCTAATGTGAGGGGACGTCTATCTTAATAATTGAATTTTTCATTACTCTAATTGGACAGCGTATCCGAGGATGGCACCAGAGGGCGGCGGGAGGTGGCAGAAGATGGCGCCAAAGGGGATGGGAGGGCCAAAGGGGCGGCCAGCGTGCACTGCGTGGTGGTGTGGGAATGGCAGTGGGAAATGCGCCGGTTAAATTTGGCTGGTGGTTGTTGGTAGGCGTTCGTGGAGGAGGTTATAATGTTTCATATGAAATCTGGGGAACGGGATTTTGTGTAACAAAGTTCCGATAAGTGCGAGTTTTGCAGCCAGGCGGACGCCACAGTTGGAGGTGGGTCCGGCGCGGTGCGGGCTGGTGCGATGGTGGTGCGATGGTGGTGCGGGCGCGGCACCGAGGTACTTTCACGGATTCAGTGGGGAGGTGCCGACAGGTTTAGTGGTGCCGACTTACTTAGTACCACAATCGCTACCAAGCTAAAGTCACTCGAGTATATTGTGATCAACGCGTACTAGAAAATTTGATAAGAGCAACTTTAAACATTTTACACATAATGCAGAGACATGAATGTTGGTAGAGTTCGTTTGAGAAGGGGCCGTTCAGCACGTGACTGTCACTAGGAGGTTTCTAGCGGTTTCAGCATGACGGGGCTTGACAGCCTCTCTTTTCAACGGAGTCAGGCAGACACCGAGAGAGAACACGGTGATGCACAGAAAGGAAACAACAGGCCAGAATGGTGCAATGGGGTTGTCTTCACCAGCTCGGCTGATTTGCAATGCAACGCACCCAACACCAATCCCAGCGCACCTCAACACCAAGCCTGTCGAGCTGGGTTCTCGCACCGCTCTGGCCACGCTGGGTTCTCGCACCGCCCGGCCCACGCTGGGTTCTCGCACGGTGGTCGCACCTACTCGACCCACTCCCGACCCGCGCGACCTGTGCACACCTCTCGCTCCACATCGCTCCACACTCTACCGCATATTCACATCCGCCATGTCTACCAAAATCAACACAAAAGCACAGACCCAGGCGCTTCTCGACGCCTACGACTACTTCCTCTTTGATTGCGATGGCGTGCTTTGGCTTGGCGACCACCTTCTCCCCAAAATCAAAGAAACTTTGACGCTTTTGAAGAACGCAGGCAAGACAGTCATATTCGTCACCAACAACTCCACCAAGTCAAGGGCCGACTACCTCAAGAAATTCGAAAAATTGGGCATTGAAGGCATCACCAAAACCGACATTTTCGGCTCGTCGTATGCCACTGCCATTTACATCAACAAAATCCTCAAATTGCCCGTCGATCAAAAGATCTGGATTCTCGGGGAAGAGGGCATTGAAAAAGAGCTCAAAGAATTGGGCTACGAAACTTTGGGTGGTGCCGACCCCAGTTTAGTTGCTAATGGAGTGGAATTCGACCCGGACCACCCTCTTTTGACCAACTTGGACGAAAAAGTGGGCTGCGTGGTGGCAGGGTTGGCCCTCACCGTGAACTACCTCAAATTGTCCATCACCATGCAATATCTTTTGGCCAAAAACAAGTCGATTCCTTTCATTGCCACAAACATCGACTCCACCTTTCCACTGAAGGGGAAATTGCTTATCGGGGCAGGGTCGATCATCGAAACCGTCAGTTTCGCCAGTGGTAGACAACCGGATGCCATTTGCGGTAAGCCCAACCAGTCGATGATGAATTCCATCAAAGCCGACTATCCGGGGTTAAGTGAAACACCCAAACGGGGCCTTATGATTGGGGATAGACTCAACACCGACATGAAGTTTGGGAAATTGGGTGGTTTGGACACTTTGTTGGTGTTGACAGGAATCGAAAGCGAAGAAGGAGTGAAGGCAGAGAAAGAGCCTCCCACTTATTACATGAACAAATTGGGTGACATTTATGAGTTCATGCAGCAGTAAGGAGTATCGGGGAGCACAAGCGTGAGGCCGTGTTCGTATGTAAGTGCTAGAAAATAGGCTCAAAAGGGAACCTGGTGGAATCGGCTGCAGATTTGTTGTCTGCGCAAATCTCTGCTGCAGGGACCCGATTTACATTCGCAATAGATGAGCGTTTGTAGTGGCCACTAACGCTGATTGATGCTATCGAAGCTAATCTTAGATCTAATAAATAGAACGAATATAGCCAGAGGTTATGGTGGCTCGTAAAATGTCACAAATGCGGCTAATGCAGATATCCGTGTCTTGCAGCAGCCTAAAAGGGCAAAAGGGCGCAAACGGCCCATACCAAGATGCACCAGCAGGTTCGATTACTAAAATCCACTGGCCACCTGCAATCACACCCTCTAACGCTTCCACGCACATGGTGGGGGACATCGTAAATGCCTGGCTCGCAAGGCTCCATCAAATACCTTAACTCTAAAATAGGGGCTGCATCACCGGTCTAGAACCGTGTGCTCGAACTGCACCAGCCGTATAATAGAGGAATTACTTCCTCCGTGCTCACGCAATATGCATGAACCTGCAACCTGCCAGTTTTCGGCCACCCCCTAAATCCCACCCATTGATCTCCCTCCACTTCTCCGTCAGCACATCCCGCCCATCCTTCTCCCACGCTAATCCCACCCACCTTGTAAATCCACCAGCGATCTCTAAGCGAAACTTAGGCTCTACGTGCGGCTTCCCGAGCCGCACCACACCTATGTGGCCATGCTTTTGCTGTGCATCCCCCACCGTCGCGCAATCTCCTCATCCCAGTGCGCCCCCTCGCGCCGTCGCGCGCCACCTCCCGGCCCAGCCTCGTGCTAGCCGCGCACCACGCCAAACCGTACCGCCAGCCTCGCGAAACTTCCGTTTTCTCACCGATCGCGGTATGACGTAAATTTTTCGTTGAATACTATCGTTAATAATGTCAGAAGAGAAAAAGACCAAATTACAAGAGACGGGTCTTATTTCGTGGCCGGTCTTTTCCGAATTGATCGCCATGGACGAGGACGAAGAAGGCTTCTCCAAATATTTGTTCCAAACTTTCGTGGAGCAGGCCACCGACACCTTTCAAAATATTGAAGACAACATAAAAAGCAAGGATTTAGATAGAATTAGTGAATTGGGCCACTATTTGAAGGGCTCTGCCGCCGCATTGGGCTTGATACACATAAGCTCCGAGTGTGAGAGAATACAAAACTACGGCCACAGAAACAATTTCGACAATTTTGTGCTTGAAAGCTCCGAATCTGGCACTGACGAATTCTGGGTCTTGTTGGTTCGTGATGCTTTAGAAAAGGCCCGAGACGGCTTCGAGACTGCCCGCACAGCTTTAAATGATTATTTTGATGATGAATTATAGTACGATTCTATCCTATTTAAATATACCATGATTTAGTAGCTATATAACGAATAAACAAAGTTGCATGTACTGGACCTGGTACGGCACCCATTTGCGGAAGAGGGGTGGGATGAACACGAGCCTGCCTATGCCGTGGTGCTTATCGGGGTCGATGAGGGAGTGGCACGTCCTGGGTTCGCTTGTGGTGAATAAATCAGGCTCGTATCCGTTGGTGGGGCCCGAATTGTCTATGTATAGGTGGCATTGGTCGAGGTCGACCACTTTTGATGCCAGAAACTGGTTTTTGTTGTTCATGTCGTGGGGGATGCCGGAGGTGGCGTCCAAAAGCGAGTCTTCGCTGAAATCGCCCGGCAAAAGCCCGTCGAAGCCCAGTTTGACGAACTTCAACCGGTAATTGTCAGGTAAGAAGAACGAGTTGGGGTAATGGTACCATTCCCTACCCACACATACGTTGATTGTGTCATTTGGGGCCTGGCGGCTGACCATAGAGTCAATTTGCGCCACGTCTTGGAATATTTTTAATGGTGCACTGTAATTATGCACCAAATTGGCGGTTCTAAGCACCGAAACGACCACCACAAGCACCAACGTGAGCACACGTGCAATCGAAACCACACCTTTGACCACTTTGGGGCTTCGTATAATCTTTTGACCCACATTCTGTACCAAGATAAAACCATAAGTCAACACAACAGCCGCATTGACAAGAATCAACGGGTAGATCGGGTACAAAAACCGTTCTTCTTTGTGGGGCTGACTAAAGAAAATGCCACACCATACCAATAAAGGGCCATTGACCACCACCCATCGTTGGTTCATCACAGAAAACACCCCCAAAAATGCAAATACCGCCAAAACGTTGAAATTGAGCGCCAAATTCAACAAATAGTATGAAAATGGCTCTACTCCAAAGATCTCCGGCCCCTCTCCTTCACTTCCAAACACATTGTAAAGCACAATGTTCAAAGGAATGAATCTTAGTTCTTGATAGAAGTAGGAGTCGATTCCCACAATAACAGCTACAATAAACACCAAATTGACCAATGTTCTCCCCACAATCCCCACCAACTTACCTAAGCCAGCTCCAATGATGCAATTGCATGTCACAAAAAGCCCATAGGGAATAGCCAACGCCAACACAAAGGGCCATCCCATAAGCCCTCCCACAAGAAGAGCACTAAAAGCAGCTACCGCTCCTGCATTTCCTGGACGCAAACCGTTCGCTATATACAAATTGACACATTGCATTGCAAAGGAAGACGGCAAAAGTGCCACTCCAGCGTGGGACATACCAGTAGAAAAGGCCACAAACAAAACGTAGCTTTGGGCGACATTTTTGCCTATATGTTTTGCCAACAGCTTATACAACACCCATTCAGTGCACAAACAGAAGCAATTGATAACCCCACGTACAAAGTAGAAGTTATAGTACGAGGGCAAGTCACAAGAACTTACAAGGTAGTTAAACACATAATCTACAACATAATATGGAGCCAAATAAGCATATGATCTAATGGCAAATTCGGGCGAGTATTCCCACGTTTGTTTCCCAAACCCTCTCACTAGGAGATTCAAAGGCTCCCAGTAGTTGAAGGTTTCGTCACAATCGGGGATTATCATGTAAAAGGTGTAAAACACCTTACACAAGACGTTAGCTAGAAAGATCATAGAGCGCGCTTTGGATTTGGCATATTTGAGGTGATGAGACCGTACTAAAAAGCCCCACTGCGCAGGAAAAGGAGAGGGTTGGGTCCTAATCTTTCTTTTCTGCGCCGAAAACAATATAACTTCCTGTTTCAGACTTTAATACCATCCTTTAGGTCGTTTTCTTCGTGTTTCGTACGTCTATTTACAGCGCTATACAGCTAAATTCTATCTACTTGGTCAATTCGGCCTCGATTCTCTTTCTTGCCTTGTTTTCCTCCTCAAGCTTTGTCAACACATAGTCACATGCATATGCCATCACAAATGTCGAAGCACCGATCCACAACCGTCCCTTAAGCGGGAGATTCATCCATCTTTGGTAGAGACTCATGAAAATTTTCGCACTGTCTCTAATGGTACAAGAAGGCTGCAGAAGCGTGCTTTTGCACACGGAGCTCCCGCCTTGTTGCATTCAAACCGTTCCACAAAAGCCCACATTGGTGGTTTTTGGTACGTATAAGCTTGAAGAAAGCGGATTGAAGCACGGCTCGCTAGATATTTACGAATTAGGCGATATTTTGCAGCTAAAATTTACAGTTGCAACCGCCGCTGTTTTGGACATAAAATTGCACCAAAACGTCCTAGCAAGTTGTCATTCCGACGGCAAGGTTATATTATGGGACTTAGATGTCGAAAATGTGCTTTTAAAGCAAACAAAAGTGGTTGATGTGTTTGAAGAAACTGCTACCTCTGTAAATTTCCACCACAATAAACTCATTGCTACTTGTACGGATGGCCAAGCCGCTATTGTAGACCTTAACACTTTCGAAATTGATGTTTTTACTACACTGCATGAATTGGAATGTTGGATAAATGCACCTGGCCAATTAGGAGGACTCGATGATGTGGTTTTCACAGGTGGTGATGACGGAAAGCTTATAGCGCACGATTTAAGAACCTTAGATTCAATATGGTCGACTGGGTATAGACACCATGATGCAGGCGTGGTTTCTATCCTTCCAGCACTGCAAAAATGGAACACTTCGAATAGCAATCAGCTTTGGACAGGCTCGTACGACGATCATTTACGAATTTTAGATCTTCGTTTAATCGACAAAGCAAATCCACTGTTAATGGCTGGGTATATACCCACAGTTTATCACAAAGAAAATCTTGGTGGCGGAGTTTGGCGTCTTATACCACGACAGGACGGCAAGGTCTTAGTTTGTTGCATGTATGACGGGGCAAGGATTGTGAAACCAACGGGCACATTCGAAATAGAGAAAACATACAAGGGTGAACACGAAAGTATGTGCTACGGGGGAGACTGGATAGATAACAGGGTCGTTACATGTTCATTCTATGATAAAGTAGTACAAGTGTGGGAATGAGTCAAATGAATCTACTTTAATGCATAATCGTATAAAAAGCACTCTACGTAAAACTAGCTATTAGGAATTTGTTTGGACTTATAAAATCGATTTTTGTTTAAACTCTTTTCTGACACCACTGATGAATTCTAAGAATCTGGCTGGATTACTGTCGATACCTTTAGTGTATACGAATTTGGAGGCCAAGCTACAAGCAAACAATGCTCTCAAGTAAGCTTGAGGAACTCTTTCGAGGATTTTTTGTATACCGACTTCTTCCAATAACAATTTTGGTAGACTGTCAATCAAAACGGCGTTTCTGAATTCTACATCGTCGTCCCATAATTCCTTGGAATTGGCCAATTCGTCTCCCAATTTGTTGATGGCGCCTGACAATTTGTCGGACAATTCGGTGAATGTTATACCGGTTTCTTCTTTTAGTTTCCATAAGGTTTCAAATTCAGCCTCAGCATTCTTTACAATGATACCTTGCACTTGTTCAACATATTGTTTGTAGAAATCTGGAATCTTACCGGATTCGTCAACACACATCTTAGAAAGGAAGGTTTTGTCATCCAAAGATAACGCTGCCAAAACCTCCAAGGACGAGGAAGTCACACCACCCTTATTAGTAGAAGCATCTTTAAAGATAATACAACCAGCAGCTTCCAAAACCAATTTGGCTGATTGAGTAATAAACAAATTAGCACCCTCCACAATGTATGGAATGATACTCTTGCCTGTTTTGACATCAAGAAGATCGTTAACATTATTAGTGTCAATTGCAGCGGGTCTACCACCACAAGGCACAAAAAGATCAATGGCACCACTACCGAGCACTTCTTGTACCTTAATGTGGAAAGTGTTTCTGAAAGCAACACCACTGGTGATATAGTATCCTCCAGGTAATGTGATATCCACATCATCAACAAGAACGATAGCACCATCTTTGCTCAATTTCGATTTGTCGTAGTGTTCTATCATCTTACGAGTTTTGGCCAATTTCAACAACTCTTGCTTATCCAAACCATTAGGGTCCAAAATGACACCTGAGCCATCGACAATTGCAACGTAGTTTTCATCACGAGACAAGAGAATTTCGTTAGAACCCAAATCTCCATCTGGTCCACCAGTTTGCAATTTTTTTATTTTGGCATTGTCGATGTTCAAATGCTCGTAAATTTTGTTGACGTAAGCTCTAACTGACAAACTGGTCATACCATATTCGTCATGAGGAATACCACCAATTTTTGGAGATTTACCGGTCAAGAAAGACTTCCACCAAGGTGCACCTCTTTGTTTAGCGTGTAAGGTAGCCCAGTCAACATATCCAGCAGTACCTTCGTCGGGTCCCAAAAACAATATTTCGGGCTTGTTGTAGAGATCAACATACTGATCTTTCACGCCCGGAATGGATTGCTTTAATAAAAGATCGATCAATGCATCGATATATTTCTCAAAATTGGCTTGTGGGCGTTCTTGGGCCTTTCCAGGGTCTAATAAAATGACACCCTTGGAACCACCTTCAGGAATATCCTTATTCTTTCTTTGTTGAGTCAGGGCCAAGTTGTAGTTCTCATCAAAAAGGTTACGAACATTGACATTGTAGGCATCAACAGATCTGGATCTGACGATTCTGATACCACCTCTAGCGATATCTCTGAATCTAATGTGGAATCCTCTGAATTCAGAACCGACTACGAAGAACATACCGAAAGGTGTTTCGGGATATTCGGTGGTAGGCAAGAAAGAAGGGTTCAATCTGAACGCTAAAGCCACTTTACTTGACACATAGAAGTTAGTTTTCAAAATAGATTTGTTGAAAACATACAATGCTCTTAAGACCAAGCTGTCGTGTTCATTTTGAGAGCATTCTCTTGACAAAATCTTCTCAAACTCTTCCTCATTAGCAAATGGAGTAATTTGACTCAAACGTTGGTAACTAAGAGTTTTTTCCATAGAAGAACGAACGTAGTGAACATCGGCAAAATTACGGTACAATTTCTTGATAATCTCAGATCTGTTGCTAAACACTTCTTGAATGAAGTTTTGGGTGTAGGTTTCAGATCTGAGTCTTTTCTTCAAACTGTTCAAAACTTCGGCATGTTGAAGACTTCTGTTGGCGTCCAATAACGAGGTCAACTTGTTGTATTCGGGGCCCAATCTGTTCAAGAAATGTGTGACGAAAATCACACCACAATGAGCATATATGCTTTCTTGAATCGAAAGTTTTCCTTCAACAAAGAATTGGTGAAAGTAATTGTGGGGTATGGTGTAAAGAAGAGAAGCCTCCTTAATAACCTGGTATATCGACAAGTCCACAGCAGATCTGTTCAGCTTGATATACATGGATATCACGGTGGTTCCGTTGTTGAATTGTTCAACGTACTTTCTGGTGGTGGTCAAGTTGTAATACTTGATAAGATCAGAAAGCGCAGAATTGTATCTAGGAGCCAGCTTTTGCTTGTATCCAATGATAACTCTGTATTCTTCACTATCTTCAACAGGATAGTGTTTGATTACTGGACCGGTGGTGGCATTAACACTGTTGATGATGTCGTGGTAGATTTTCTTGGTGTTCTTGGAGGCGATTTTGACAAATGTCTCATCACCAATTTCACTTATATCATTGAACAGGCCATCGGCAGCATCGCTTTTGTATTTGTTCTTGTAGATAAAGTAGCATCTGACAACCTGGTTCTTGATTTTTTGGTTCTTTTCAAAGATTCCAGAAAAGATGGTGTCGGAAGCATAATTCAATTTGGCACTATAGAATTCGGCTCTGTAAAGCCCTGGATCGAGGTATTTATCGTCGATCTTTTTCTCGAACCCAAACCCATTGTTGCCTTCACTGGTTTCAAAGAAAACTGCATGGTCTTCCTCCTCTCTCTTGTACAGAATTAAAGGCTGTTCCGAGAAGTCATCTCTCGAGTAAGCCTGCATCTTACACGCGTACAAACTTTGAATGTGGCTGGCAATCCCTTGGGCATTCTCTCTGGCAAAGAATACATCGTCGATTCCCAAGTTCTCGTAGAACCACTTGGTTTCAGCTTCAATCAACAGCTCGGGAATGAACCCATTTTGGTCTAAAATGTCCAACACTTGGTCCACCTGGTCCCGCTTGCCCCCGAAGGGCGTGTCGACGTAGCCGTGCTTCACACTGACCACGGACGACGAGTTGGAAACGCTTCTCTCGATCGAGAGCGAGTTTAAGTCTTTTTCAAGCGACATTGGCACGATTTGGAGTGATTCTGGGGTCTAGATCGATACTGCGGTATGTCTAGACGGGTGTTGTGGCGGCTATTTGTGGTGTGACAAAGGTCGAAAACACAAAAAAGGTCCTTAAGAAATATACGTGGATAACTAAACAACTAAACACGTCAATTAATAAAGTAAATAATGTGGATCATCTCAGTTTATATATAGATAAGGTGTGTGTGCGGCGCACGCTGCGGCTCAGTCGTGCGGCTCGGGTGTGTATGCAGCAACCGTTTTGGGAACCACAGTAATTAACAGCGATGAGGTGAAATGGGCAGCTACGAAAACGGCGAAATGGAGCCTGTTTATGGCACGGGACGCAAGCGGAGATGTAGGCGAGCAGGTCAAAAGTTTCTGGGCCATGCTGGCGCCTCTGGGGCCATCACAAATCGCAGCCCAATGCTGGCACCGAGTCTGGCCCAAATTAGTTGTGGACTCCGCTCATCACAGTCCCGGCTTTTAAACCCCGTCGCCAACCGAAGTGACCATTCGCGGCAACTGGGGGACAGCTGCTGCCAATGCTGGTGGAGCCGACGCCGTAATTTGCTCCGACGGTGGGGAACAAAGCTTAAATGGAAACTGCTACCTTCTATGGAGGGGTCTGGGGTATAAAGGAGGGCAATTGAAGTCCGGGGTATTGTTAAGATCTCTGCAATTGGCTGGGTAGGGTGGAGCGAGACTGCCTAATTTGGCAGAGTGCAATTTGTTCAACGGTCGGAAGGGTACGGTCGGCGTGGGGCACAGGCGGCACGGGTGGCACGAGCTGCCCTGGAACGAGCTGGCACTGCACTGGAACGAGCTGGCAGCAGCTGGCGCCTGGTGCTTCTACTTCCACCATCAGCGTCTGAACGGATTGGCGTACCAGACCGCATCACACCGCAACGGGCGATGCTTATGGCATGTACATTCATGTTAGCAGTCATTGCACGTGCGTATCAGAGAGGTAAATGCCTCACTGTGTGAATTATGGTATTACAATGAGAGAATTATCGCACGGTTCACGCCAATGAGTGAATTTAATGAGCGAATAAATAAGCCTATGCATGTCATGTGTCTATTTATAGCGGAAACGTATGGTTCTGGGGGAAGTGAGCAATCTGAGGTGTTTTTTGAGCATGTAAAGCAGCCCGTGGCGCCTTTCGACCGAACTTGCTAGCGGCACTCATGGGACATGGGCGCTATGGGAACAAATGCCTTCATTGGTCTGTGGAACGCATTGACTACTGAAGGGCCTTGAAATTCTGAAGACAGGCCCACCTTCAATACAGAAACCTCTGCGTCCTCTCACCAGCCGTGATCAAACAACATCAGCACACTCTCTCCGTTGTGGATTCTTCTGACGGCCTCGGCGAGTATTCTGGAAACGTCCAACACCTCAAGTTTGGTGCCCAAAGCCTGCGCGTGCTCCACCTGAGGAACTGAATTGGTGGTGATGACCTTGTCGATAGACAGCTTCATGATTCTATTGATGGCATCTCCGCTGAAAATCCCATGTGTCACCATTGCATACACCTTGGTAGCACCTTGGTCTTTCAAGAGCTTTGCTGCCCTGGTGATGGTATACGAGGTGTCGACCAAGTCGTCTATCAAAACGCATACTCTGTCTTTGACGTCTCCCACAAGCATGGTGGTAGCCACCATGCTGGGCGACGTACCGCTCTGCGAACTCACACTGCTATTTATCGAACTAGAAGGCGAGTTGCTCATAAGAGGCGTGGCGGCCAACTGTTTAGGCACCTTAGCCCTTCTCTCTTTATGAATAAGCGCAAATGAACACCCCAAAGCATCGGCGATGGCGGTAGCTCTTTTTGCTCCTCCACTATCAGGAGATACAATTACACAGTTCAAATAGTCGGGAATGAAATCCACAATGTAACGTTTCAACAATGGCTTTGAGTAAAGATTATCCACTGGGATATTGAAAAATCCTTGATATTGGGGGTCGTGAAGATCCATAGTAATACACCTATCAGCACCAGCTGTAGTCAATAAATTAGCAATAAGCGTACCGTTCTGTGCAATCCACTGCTTGTAGCCGCTTTCGGTCTTACCATACATATCCACCGTTGGCAAGTTTATCAGGGCTGAATTGGTTACAATAGAAGTAGGATTCAATGTTTTCCTCAAAAGGCCATTTGCGGCTGAGCTTGAAGCCCCAAGATTTAACGGAGGAGGAGTCATATGGAAAATATCAGATCCGTCGTATTTCAATGCCTTTGGGGTTCCTGGTGCACTTTCAAAGGTGTACAGGTCCTTTTTCACCGTCAACGAGGGTGCACCCGTGGAACTTGCAGAATGGGGCAGATCAGGCTGCCTCGAATAGGGAAACAACGGCAACACCGCAGTAACACGCTTTGCACTGGCGGTTTTGCATGCAGCGATGGTGATAAGAAGTTCCATGAAGTTATCGTTGACATCACCACACCCTGATTGAATAATAAAGACGTCCTTTTCTCTGACCGAGTCTACGATCTCAATGGAGGTTTCTCCGTTGGAGAATTTCTTGGATTTTACTGTCCCTTGTTCGATAGTGAGGTTTCTGCATATAGCCTTGGTCAAATGCGGATGGCTTGAGCCACCAAGCACAACGATATCCCTCATTGAAGCTAACTGGAGATGAGCGTTGTCGCGCAGTGCGAAACCACTTAAGAGCAGCGAATCAATAAATGTCGCGGCTGTTATAAGTTGAGTGTAGGGTGCTTCAGGCGCCATTGGGGCTTTCTACGTGATTGTTAACGAAAGGATTTTCAGGTGGTTTCGGATAGATTGAACTTAAGCGGGGGAGGCTTGTGATTGGGGGTGGAATTTCTGTCAAAAATGGGAAACCAAAGATTCATCAGAAGGTGAATGAGCATTGTTTCAAGTTCAATGGTGCAACTGTGGTGATTTGAATGCGCTAAAACCCCATAAATTTAAGAAGACTTTGCATATTTTGTGGGTTTTCATTGGCTTAATTGCTGTAATGCTGTGTTTTCTTTTACAGCTTTTGTTGGAGAGCAATTGTCTCCAAAAATTCTGAACTGCTTTTTAAAATCCCTTGTAGACTCTACAATTATTCGACATGATATCAGCTTGTTCTTCCGGCAATTCAATGCCCTTTCTTCAGTTTTCAATTGAGACTCTATCATTCGTCAAATTGACCTCGACCCACTAATACCTAATTTCATACAGACCTGATTGCGACAAGTATTTGACCCACTTGACCGTCTTGTAATTGGTCTTTTCATTTACACGTAAGTAATTCACCGTTAAGCCAGAACTAGAAAACATGTCAATCAAAAATTCCAATTTTATCGGAGGACGGGGCCAATTAATGAGCTTATTACTGGCTTCCTCTGTCAACTCCACGTCAGCGGTCAAAACATGTTCATTACCACCAAATACCTTGTTGAATTTCCATAATATAAAGTTTTCTTCCGGCTGGAATTTGGCCTTCCCCTGAGACGAAGAAGTAGAATGCTTAATCACACCTTGAGGAGTAGGAACTTTGATTTTGACATTTGTGGCAGAGATTTTCACCGGGTACAACGATGTCAAGGCAATTCGGTATTGTAATCTTCGAGAAGAAATCTGCTGCACCTGAGGTACCACCCTGAACGGCAAATTGATGTTGGATTTACAATTGTACGACATTAATTGGAACTCGCCATCAGGAGGGATAAATTGGATCATTCGGCTGCTATCAAACTTGTCCAAATCCACACATTGATGGAATTTACAATCCTCCAAATGAACGCCGCCGTCGATTGATTGGTGAACATCTTCATTGATGCCAAATTTGCATTCCGGCATTCCCAGCAAATGAGTCTTCATCAAAATCTTCCCATCAACGTATGCTCGAAGAATCTCCGACTCTTCGTTGGTCAAAACATTTATTTGTTCTTCCACGTTCAAAAAGATTTCGTTTCTCCTGTATTTGATGCCCGATTCTCTCCAAGTCACGGCGTTACTTCTTGAATTGTCAGGGTTCAACAAATGTCCGGACCCATTGGATTTTCTTCGTATGAGGCCTTTTGCTCCCTCTAATTTGATTGCTGGTAACACCGTTTTCACATATGTAGGCTCTGTGTTGACCGGGTAGCCAAATTGGACGATTTCGTCTAACAATTGGTAGATATCGAAAAAATGGTTGACGACGTTTTCGTCGGTCAATTGCACGTCCACGAGATTCTTAAGCAATCCATCGAATTTGTACAAAAACTCCAAAATAGCCGAACAGTCCTGATTGCTCCTGGCCACCGCCACAATCCATATTTTACCGCTTCTGATATAAATGAAGGAAGTTGATCCCAAAGTTAAAATGGGTGATCTAACTTCTTTGGTACTGGAGCTTTTCGTGCTGGCATTGATCACCTGGATTCGGAACACGTCGGAGACATTTCTTTTAATTCCTTGTTTGTAGAGCTTGGATACAAGCACGTCTCCCTTGCTGTCAAATAGAAAGAGGCCGGTGATCATAGTCGCGGTTTAATCTGAAGCGTGCGAGATGAGGAGGAAGACCAAAGGAGAGGGAGAAAATGGGGGAGAAGCGGAAGATGAGCGGCTGAATGGATGCGTTTGTGGTGAAATTGGCTATTCTTTGTGTGTGTACCATTGAGATGTCGAAATAGTACTTGGTGCTATTTTTTATAGTGAATTGTGTATGTTAGGTGTAGATTGGTTTTATTATTAGAGAAGATGATACCGTTGCTCTTTTTAGATGAACTGTACATGTTATTGAGGGGATTTATGTTGTATTATAGAGAAGTCAATGATATGGGACAATTGAACCAACAGCGTTTGTTGGGGTAAAAGAAAGGACGTACAAGTAGAAGTTTCACGGAGTATACTTCAAGTGCTTGATGTTACTAATATGAGCACAAATGACACGGTAAGCGTTTGCTTGCAAGAGCACCGGTATATAACCTAATCAAAGAAGTATGGACATTGCACTCAACCGTAACCTGAAGAGAATTAAGCCAAAATATCCAAGACCCGAACCTGAATTAAGCTTGTATGATCTGACTTGGTTGAATTCAATCTGTTCAACGAACGACCAGAATTCAGTAAACCACACTATTTAACGCAAGTAACAACACCAATCGAGCTCCAATGAATCAAGAATCAGGCGTTTTGGACACACACATTCAAATGAATCGAGAAGTGTCATTTAAGCGATCTAGGAGCTAACATAAGATGCACATCGCTTAAGCGACTTGATATTGAACTACAAAATGTGCACACCAATTGTTTGACGGTGCTTAGAAGTATCGGCAAAATATCAGCTCTAGGAAAGCATTGAATCGAAGTGACTGATGCACTTAATGAGCAAACTTTAAGGTAGCCAATTCCGACTCTGCAGCATAGTTCACATCTTCTTAGTCTAACGAACCTTTCAGAAGCTCAGACTCATATGAGCACTAAATGACAGAACGACTTAAAAAGACATTTGAGTGTCTTGACGGTACCTCCCAAAGCATGCAACATTTACAAAGATCAACAGGTTTATTTATTCAAGCCACCTCATACAACGACTTCAACATTGACTGCACATTTCCACATCTTCCGCAGATCTGCCGTCAATTGCTTACTCAAACTGCTGAGCCCTCTCACCTGCCCTTACAGCAGTCCTAATTCGTACGGGCAGCCGCAAATTCAAGTCAATTTGTTCTTCGGTTGCATTCACAACCTTCGGCCGGGCTATTTTACAAACTTATCAACTCCGCCATACTTCCACCCCGATGTTGCTATCTGGCTCGGGAACACAAAATTCGTGCAAATCCGTCACGGACCAATCTGCATCACCAATTATGCGGCCTTCCACCATGAGCTAGAGCAGCCTCAACTTCGATTCGGCAGGAAATATGACTTTAAACCGTTACAGTCCGTCCTTGTAGCACCAATTGTGCCTTCTGTTATCAAATCGGTTGTGGTTCAGGTGCAGTGCCGATCGGAGGGCCTGGTGAATTCTCAGAGTGGGTTCGGCCATGTCCCTAAAACTCACCAGTAATTTGGGCCGAAACCCATGCTGAATTTCCCCAAAATTGTTGTTCAACTTTCAAAACCACTCCAAATGATAGAACTGGCATTTCCAAACACACTTTGTATGGGCAAAAAGGCCTCAATTGGCGAAAGTAATGGCATTTGCTGGTCCTCTCATTGCGAGGTTTCGAATCCGGTGCCAAGTTAGGAAGCAAATCCGTCCCTGACGGAAATCTCCATAGCAAGCTCCTTGAAGGTTCGAACATACGAAAATCATTGGCTAATCACAGGATCTACAGTATCGCTTAGATATACCGCAAATGACGTAACTGGCGGCTCAAGATAAAATACCAAGTTCATGCCGGTGACGGTTTGGAAGCAAATGCTGCGTTGATTTTTGCATGACATGAAGTTTGATTTACGAATCTCAATGGGGCACAATGCACAGATTTATCGTCCATAAATCAACCATTAACACAATTAGGCAGGAAAAATGGCTATTGAAGGTCTTTTAGGTTAAGTCTATACATACCCTCTCATTGATAGTCCATCCACCTAGAAGCCTGGTCGGAATTCTTACTGGCTCTGAGTGCTATCTTCAAAAGTTATTCTCAGAGTAGGCGAGCCCTGTTGTTAGAAAAACCAAGAAGGTTTCCGGTCTATTATTAGGTCGATTAATCAGATTCTCATGACGTCCTAACAGTGGTTCGTGCCGCATGTAGCCGTGCTTAGACTAAGCCACACGTGCAAAAAATTGGAGCTCACACTGTGTCAAGTTACGTTAGATTTACGAGAAAACTTTATAAAGCGTGGATTTGGCTCAATTCCCCAAATCTAATGGCGTACTCCTATTACTACGATTATTATCCTGATTATGATACACAATGGCAGAATTTAGCTGTCGCCGGGGTAGTGTTGAACATCATGATACTTTTAGTACTATCATGGGTCTTCGGAAAGTCAACCAGATTCAACCTTTACATGCTTGTGCTATTTTTAGGCTTATTTTTTATAAACGTAGCATTTGGTGGATTGATATATGCGGTTATCGATATAGACTCGTATGAAACGTCTTTTGAAACGCTAGGAATTGTAGCGTTTTCGTTAGATATTGCTGCAGGTATTATTCAAGTGCTGATGGTGTTTTGCTTGTTGAAGAGGATGTTGGATGCATTGGGCAAATATTTGACCAATTGGGTTTATTTGAGTTTAGTGCCAGAAATAGCAGTGTTAGGCGTCGGAATCACAGCTGCTGTGACTGCTTACAGCGTCTTATATTTCATTGCAGGCCTCCTACATTTGCTGAATTGTTTGCTTATTTTGGCTCTTGTGTTGTACGCCATGTTTGGTATAGAGGGCAAAGTTGGTAGATCAAATCTTGCCGGCTTCCAAATCAAACTAGCCAGTGTGTTCTCGAAGTTTGAGAGGCCTAGGGCATGGCGAATAGGTGATCCGTTTGAAATGAGAATAAAAAGTTCTACTTTCCTACTATTTCTCAGCTTATTGGAGGGGATATACTATATCATTTTGGGTACTTCCAATAGATATAGTATGATTGAATTACATCCAGGATACTATGCTGGGTTTGTATTTGTTCCAAGACTTTTGACGGGCATTCTGTTCCCCCTTTTGGTCTCTAGTACTACTTTCAGACAGAACGAGTATCCCGAGAATAAGGCGTAAGTATGAGATTCTCATTGATAAAGAGTATTCTAAGAGTAGAGAGTAATTTTGATATGGTGCTAACAATGGCTCAGAAAATACCCAATGATTAACCTACTTCGATGCATGGATATGTAATTACACCAAAGGAGTCCCAAAACTGTTACCCAATGTTGCAACCAATGGAATAAAAAAAAACACTGTGCTGGACTGTGCTGTATGTTTATTTAACTAACTTAATGATTAATATAATGAGATCCTAATGCATAAGACTGTATACCGGCAATCTATTAATCGATCTCATGAGTCTGCTTGAGTTCTTGGACCAATCAGGTCTGCATTCCGGCCAAATCTGCCTTTGTCTTTTTGTTGTGCATCTTCTTACGGCTATGGTTGGCGATCTTGGCTTTATTTTTGTCTTTATTGGCCAACACTCGTTTAGTTGGTTTTTCTACCGGTTTATTCCTTTCCTTGTGATCTACATCTTCTAATTCATCTTCATCGTATGCTTTTGCTAGCTTCTTCTCTCTTTGGTTTCTCATTCTATTGGGGTTACCGCTGCTATAAAGATACGCCTCCTCTAACGCCTTGAATCTTGCTGGAGATTTCATGATGGACCTATACCACATTTTGATTTGATGGTCTTCCCAGTTGGTGTGCATCTTAATATACTCCACTGGTGGAGAATCTGGATCGTAATTCTCAAACGGTTTGGATCCATGACTTTTGAAGATCTCGAACGCAAATTGTTGATTAATCTCGTCTTGGGTAACTGCACCATTGCTACCCGTCTCCTGGAATATGTAGGTATCATCAGGCTCATCTTCATCATACATCAAATTCAACGCTGCCTTTAGTGTTTTCTGTTTCAACTCGTTTTCGTCGATTTTCTTCTTGGCCAACTTGGTGTAGTTCAGAGAATCAAAACGAGCCTTTTGGTTAGGTGCAAGTGGTTGTACTTGTTTATGCTGTGCAGGAGTAGTTTCCGTGATTGTCTCCGTTCTTAAATCAGGTATTTCCAATAGGGCGTTTGTGACATTTTCGACATTATTGTCATATTCCTGAAGAAGTGAACGAGCTCTCGAGATGGACAAGTCGCTGAAAATCGACACCAAAGTGTCCACGTCCTCCTGTTTGGGCGCCATAGTAATTGCCTCTAGAAGATGAGGTATTTTCTCCCCAATTCCGGGTATGATTTGGTTATATTCTTCAGAGATTATGATGCTACAGAACAATGGTGCCAAAATCATCGATGAGGCTGTTTGCACGTTGAGCTCCTGAAGGAGTTTGATGATAATAGCTGGTGTCAAGCTGATCAACAGCACTACCATTATATCCCTGGCTATAGGAGCATGAACACCCTTGCCGTTTGAATATAACAGTTCGATAATTTGAATCCACTCGACGTTGACGAATTTAGCAGCAAAATCCAAGCTTTTCTTCTTGTTGACGGTTTTGTTCTGAACCCCTGTATTGACATTAAAAGTTGTTTTGGTGCTTAGAGACTGCCCCAAGAGCATGGAGAGAGTGTTGAGATCCTTTGAAGTGAACTTCCCGTTGGAAATGTGCTTATTCAAGTATGTCTGCACGGAATTGATGGCACTGATGTTGCCCGATTTGGCATTGTTGTTGAGCTTCGACACAAATGAACCGTCCACCAAACCCCTGACAGTAGTGGTGTTTTTGTTCACATATATGCCGATGAAATGCCATATGGACTCGCCTACGAGATTCATTTGAAGCAACGAATACACCTTTAAAACCTGGAAAACCAACTGTTTGAGCTCGCTTTCGTTTTGCTTTATGTCTGGGTTTATAGCCCCCAACGAAAATATCTTCGACTCTTCATCGTATGTCTCATAGAGGTAGTTTTTCAAAAACACATAGAGCGCTTGCTTCGATTTGACATTCAAAGACGAGAAATTGTCGTCGTACAAGTACTGGAAAAACTTCACATATGACTCGAGGAGATGCACCCATATGACAGGGTCTTTATCGATCAACGACGACCTAAGATTAAACGGCGGGTACGACGGTATGGGTAGATTTAATGACATGAGTAATTGTGAAGATGGTTGATGCGATGCGATTAGTGTGACAGCGTGCGCGATGGCCCCAGCTAGGGCGAAAGTGAGCACCGCTTAGGCCGAGCCATTGGGTCGCACACAGAGTTCTGAGACGTACCAGCTCAGAGGTGAGTAATAGTGCGTCGATGCGGCTGTATGGTGAGGCTCGCTTGTTCACTATGGGCGCGGAACGCCAAGCGCGCAAGAGAGCCAACAGTGCCCACGTACCACCACCGCGCACTGCGCTCGCACGGTGCTCGCACCACCATCTCGGACGGCCCCGAGCCCTGTGGGAGCAGAGTCAATTCAAATTTTTCATTTCATCAAACTTCAATCTATCATGTGTGATGTTGTATTAGGTTCCCAATGGGGGGACGAAGGTAAAGGTAAGCTCGTGGACATTCTTTGTGACGAGATCGATGTGTGTGCCAGATGTCAGGGTGGTAACAACGCCGGCCACACCATTGTTGTGGGTAAAACCAAGTACGATTTCCATTTATTACCTTCGGGTTTGGTAAATCCTAAGTGTTTGAACTTGATTGGTTCCGGTGTGGTGGTTCATGTGCCTTCGCTTTTTGAGGAGTTGGCCAACTTGGAAAAGAAGGGGTTGGATTGCAGAGACAGATTGTTTATATCGTCCAGATGCCACTTGGTGTTCGATTTCCATCAAAGAACCGATAAATTGAAGGAAGCGGAATTATCCACCACCAAAAAGTCCATTGGTACTACCGGTAAGGGTATTGGTCCTACCTACTCCACCAAGGCCTCCAGATCGGGGTTGAGAGTGCACCATTTGGTCAGCGAAGAGCCAGAAGCTTGGGACGAATTCAAAACCAGATACAACCGTTTGGTTGAGTCCCGTTTCAAACGTTACGGTGATTTCGAATACGACAGCGAAGCAGAATTGGCCAAATACGAGGAATACCGTGAAAAATTAAAGCCTTTTGTGGTGGACGGAATTGACTTCATGCACAAGGCCATTGCTGAAGACAAGAAAATTCTTGTTGAAGGTGCCAATGCTTTGATGTTGGATTTGGACTACGGTACCTACCCATATGTGACCTCTTCTGCCACCGGAATTGGTGGTGTGTTGACGGGGTTGGGATTGCCTCCTAGAGCCATCAAAAATGTCTATGGTGTGGTCAAAGCCTACACCACCAGAGTGGGAGAAGGACCTTTCCCTACCGAGCAATTGAACGAGGTGGGTGAAACATTACAGGACGTAGGTGCCGAATTCGGTGTCACTACTGGTAGAAAGAGAAGATGTGGATGGTTGGATTTGGTTGTGTTGAAGTATTCCACCTTAATCAACGGTTACACTGCTTTAAACATCACCAAGTTGGATGTTTTAGACAAATTCAAGGAAATCAAGGTCGGTGTGTCGTACAGTCACAAAGGTAAGAAATTGGCCAGTTTCCCTGAAGATTTGCTTGTTTTGGGTAAGGTTGATGTGGAATACGTCACCTTACCAGGTTGGGAGACCGATATCACTGGTATAAAACATTACGATGATTTGCCAGAAAACGCTAAGAAATACTTGAAGTACATCGAAGAGTTCCTCAATGTGCCAGTCAAATGGGTTGGAACCGGTCCTGCTAGAGATTCTATGTTGAAGAAAGATTAAATATAGATATAAATTGGAGTTTACATACGTTGTCTTTTATCTCTTCATAATCTTCATTAGTAACTGCTCAAGTCCAACGGAACAGATGATCCTCTACCGCTCGGATAAAGCTTCTTTTTGGACTCGAATCTTCGTGGATTGGGCAAAGAGCCGGCGTTAACGAACTTGAATCTACTGGAGGCTTCGATTTGAATCTTGGTGTTGGATGCATTGGGTGCAATTGTGTAGGTCAGAGCAGATATTTTACGAAGATCATTAGATTGGGGTGACGCCAGCGGTGGAGGAGGAGGTGGTGGTGCAGCCTTCTTTTTGGGCGGTGGAGGCGGTCCTGTTGTAGATGGCATGGATGGAGCTGGCGGGAGTGATTGTGGCACCAGTGGGGGCATTGAAGTTGGCGCTTGGGGTGGCAATGAAATTGGTGCCTGGGGTAGCATTGGCTGGGGTGGAAAGCTACTTGGTGCCTCGGGTGCTTCTTCGTACTCGTCATCGCTTGTTTCCGGTTCAGACTCAGAGTCCTTCTGAGGCATTGGTGCGCCAAAAGGCATTTGAGGAGCCAGAGGAATTGGTGGTGCTGGTGGCGCTGGTGGTGTTGATGTGGCAAATGAGGACACTGGCGGTGCTGGCGGTGCTGCTACCTTTGGTAGAACTGTCACTTTAGGTGGTGCCGGTGCTCTAGGAAGTTCCGGCGCCTTAGGCGGTGCCACTGAAGGAACAAATGGCGCTGTTGTCGAAGAAGCTGTCTTAGACCCAGGACCATCTACCACGTGAGACTCACTACGTCTGGCATTGATATCCGCAAGGAAGGGAAGTCCACCCGGTATAGCGGCAGCAGGCGTTTTGGGTGTGGGTGCAGATGTGGTTGCCAATGAAGGCAATGGTGGTGCAGGTGGTGCCAGCGAACTAGGTAATGGTGGTGCAGGTGGTGCCAGCGAACTAGGTAATGGAGGTGCAGGTGGTGCCAGCGAACTAGGCAATGGAGGTGCAGGTGGTGCCAGCGAACTAGGCAATGGAGGTGCAGGCATACTGGGTGCAGTAGGAGCAGAATCCTCAAATGAAGACATCGAAGAACCAGAGGCGCCTCTCAAATGCGTCGATTTCTTTGGCCTCGACGGTGGCATCTTAGGCACCTCAAGTGATGTCGTTGGTGGGGCCTTACCTGGCACTCCAGGTACTGGTGGAGCAGCTCCTCCTGGCACTGGCGGTGCTATTCCCGGGATTGGTGGTGTGCTTTTTGGTACGGCGGGCGTACTACCTGGCACTGGTGGTGCCATTGTGGGCAATGGAGGAGGTGCACCTCCTGGTATGGGCGGTGCCATTGAAGGAACAGCAGCACTCTTAGATTTCAGTGGACGTGAAGGCACTGAGGGTGTCTTGCTAGGCCTGGTGGTTGGCACAGAAGGGGTAGCTACGCCGGGCGTTGGAACATGTGGTGAAGCTGCCGCTTGTGGGGCCGGTGGCATGGACCCAGGGATTTTGGGTGCAGACGTAGGGATCTTCCCTGCTCTATTGTCTACCGATTTGAGCTTAGGCATACCCCCAGCGAACAAATTGCCCAAATTCATTGCTGCAGGTGACATTCCCGACGCTGTAGATGCTCCTGAAGAAGCAGGTGTAGACAGCATACCGGAATCAGCCATTGATCCCGCTCCGGCAGTTTGCTTAGCATCTAAGACAGGTTTCGATTTATCTACCGTTACGGCTTTTTTCAACTTCATACCCTTTCTGATATCACCTAAAAGCGCATCACGGCCTGCCATTGGTGGCATTGGTGTGGAATTGAGGTTGGGTGGTGGAGGAGGCGGCCCTCCTGGTCCTGGTGGAGGCGGAGGAGGCGGTGGTGGTGGTGCAGACATAGCTAAAGAAATGCGGTGCGATCCATGGTGATATTGTTGTGGTCACGTGATATATTGAATATGAACAGGAAGTTACATTTTAAATTAGGTATTGGCGTTATATGGGGCGTAGTTATGGGTTCGTTTGGTGTAGAGGTTGGTAGGGCCACCATTACTTTTATAGTTTATAAACGATTGATAGGCACACCTTTTGTTCATCCACTGATCTTGAACGTCAAATTATCATACCCAAAAAGCCAAGGTCCTATGGTGTGTCTGACAAATATCATAAGGATACCCAAAATGAGCTGCTGGCCCAATATAAGCATGCACAATTTATCTTCTCTGAGGGGCCCGAACCACACAAGGTTTAAGTTGATGATTGTCATATTTGAAAAATGGGTGATATTGCCCTGTTCATCTCGTTTCAACAGTATGAACCCCACCATTTCAAGGGCTTTTAACATAAGCACCGCCAAGGGTTTCTGCTGGACCAATCCACCGTAACTAGGAGACATAAGGTTGGTTTCAGCGTCGTATCGTGGCAACCTGTGTCTTGGACATGGCACCACTCCAAATAGTTGTGGAACCGAATATACAAAGTTTATGATTTGAGGTAAGAAAAAAATCAACAAGGTCTTTGAAAAATGGCCCAATATCCCCACGATTGCAAACACCATGCCACTGAAGTAGCAATAAGTGTCGCCCACGAAAACCTTCGAGGGAAACCAATTATACTGCAAAAGACCTGCTGAAACCCCCAAAAGCGGGATAATAAAAAGCGCCGAGAACAAATGGGAGTCGTAGGCTGCATCTGTCACGTCTGGCGACAATAAATAGCAAAAATCATTTAGCAAAAACACGATACATAGCACCACCGATTGGCCCACCTCTAATCCATTGATACCCGCTAAAATGTTGATGGAGTTAGGGCAGAAAATGGAAATCGACGACATGTAAGCGTAATAGAATACTCCAAGATCGATAAGTTTGGGACTTCCGCTGGGTACCTGGTAATCGGTGGAAAGAGTACTGAAAGACAACCCGGTGATGTACGTGACAACATGGTTACCCAATTTGATGAAGTAATTCACAAACCCCAAAATAAAATCTCCACTAGGAAGTGAATTAGTCACAAATGTTGGTATAACAATGGAAGTGACGCTAAAATCAACGTAATAGACGATCAAAAGCGGCAAAGATCCTACAGCAGGAAGAAAGAATTTGTGTCTCCATTTGATGTCAAAAAGATCATCCAAGAGCCCCAACAAAATCGTGGCTTGTAAGCATATGATGGCACTCAAATATTGTGACAATTTGTTGTGGGGAAAAAGCTTGGAGTCCTGGTACAGCTCGTACTGTTCAAGGTAATTTTTCAGTTGATAAGCCTCATTAGAAAGATTCGAATACGACACCAAATACTTGAAAAACACAAACGGTATCAATCCAAACATCATGAACAAATAGGTTATGGCACTGACAATACCCATGGACTCAGGAATCTCCAGCACAGGGGGTTTTTTCAGCATGTCTCTGCCTTTCAAGCCTATTTTGATAAACAGATTGCCCAATTGAGGAATCAACGTCACAGTGATTACATACCCAATGATTCCAAACGCAAACGCCGTCTGAAGCGGGTGGTTTGGCGTAATAATACACAACGATAGCACCACCACCGAGCTTTTTAGCACCGTAGAAGAGAACATGTGTATACTAAGTGGAAATCGCGAATTGGGCAATACTTTAAAGTTATGAAACCATTCATTACTGGCCACGAGGAGTTAATCCACGACATCAAATACGACTTCTATGGCAAGCACATAGCCACGGCGCTGTCCGATCAACATATAAAGGTTTTCGACCTCGATACGTCGACCAATTCGTGGGTTTTGAACGACCTGTGGAAGGCTCACGATTCTCTGATTGTAAAAATATCTTGGGCACACCCGGAGTTCTCCAGTTCCAAGCTCTTGGCCAGCTGTTCCTACGACAGAACCATCAAGATATGGCAGGAGCATCCGGACGAACTCCAAGGCTCTGGCAGAAGGTGGTTAAAATTGTGCACTTTGGCCATAGAGCTGTATGGACCCATATACGACGTGACGTTTGCGCCCAACCATTTGGGTTTGAAGCTTGGATGTGTGGGGAGTGACGGTATATTTCGTATATACGAGGCGTTAGAACCTTCAGATTTGACCAATTGGTCATTAACGGTGGAAATACCCATTTTAAGTAAACAATTACCGGCTAAAAACCTTCAAAGTAGCTTCTCAATTGAATGGTGTCCGGCCAAATTCTCCAACTCGGAGAAATTCATAGTTATTGCATTGGACCAGGGTTTTATCTATTCATCTGCCGTGGATAATGGCACCAATGGTGACACAATTGAGGAAGAAGAGCCCCAAAAGAAGTTTAAGAAAATAGGCAATTTGCCAGAACATAATGGGCTCATTCGTAGTGTAAGCTGGGCCCCTTCTATGGGTCGTGGGTATCACCTTATAGCAACGGGCTGTAAAGACGGATACGTGAGGATATTCAAAGCAGTTGAAACGAAAAACGATTTCAAAATAGAGACAATTGCAGTGTTAAGTGACCATAAAGGTGAAGTGTGGCGAGTCAATTGGAACCTTACAGGAACGATATTGAGTAGTGCCGGAGATGACGGTAATATTCGTTTATGGAAATGCAATTATTTGAACGAATGGAAATGTATGAGTATAGTCAATAGTAGCAATAGGGATCAGAATAGGGTGCAAGAGGAAACCGAATAACTTCATAATAGAATTCATGCATGAGCTACTTATTTTACATAGAAATCATATACATCAGGGATGTTTCATTTAGTTTTACGGGCCTTTTTAGCCAATTTAGGCTGTTCAAGCTGGTCCCAAATGTCTTCTTCATCTTCATCCTGTTTGACCACTCTTTTCTTCTTCGTCAACTTGATTTCTGGTACTTCTCCTTCGTCTATGTCGTCGATCATGATAATGGTGGATATTTGGGTTCCCACATAAACCTTGGCAATCAATTTCCTGGTTTTAATGTCGAATACTCTAAGATATCTGTCTAAACCACCGGCTGCTACGTATTTGTCTTGATAGTTAAAAATTGCATGTGTTGCACCGGTGTTTAAACCTTCGTTGAATTTACCCAAATTTCTAACCGATGGTCTTACTAAGTCTCCTGCAGAAGCTGAGTGTATTTTGGTGGCATTTGAGTCTGTTTTGACCAATGAATATTTACAGATCAAACTTGTGGTATCACTAAGAATCACGTCATCTCCACATAAAGTGGCTTGCACAATTGGTTTGTTGCCGATGCTGTAATCATGGATAGGACGGGCGTTTTCCTTAGTGTCATAAATACGAATTTGTCCATATTTGGTAAACGTGGCTATTTTTGTTTCTGTTAAAAATCTAATGTGTTTGATGCTTACAGGCACCCTAAGATCAAGGTGGTTGTTAGGGACGTTTTTTGCAGTGAAGAGAATCTCTGGTGTAAATTCGGTTTCAAGAAACTTTTCGGCAGGTTTGTCGAATAACTGAACAACTTTCAAATCATTCTCTTCTCCCCCGTATGCATATTGGCCGTCTTTGAATGGATTAGGTTCAAAAGTGGCAATTGTCCTTGGCTTTTTCTCTGGCGGAAGGACCAATTCGATTGGTGTTGATTCGGCGCTTAGTATGAAAATTCTATTGGTTTCAAAAGCAACAATCAAGCAGTCATATTTTTCCTCTGCAATTAACGAAACCGGTTTATCTTCACAAAGCTGGAAGGATTTGATCAATTCGTACGAATTGGGGTCGTACAAACACACAGTTCCATCCACCCTAAGACACACAAGATATTCGTTAAAGAGCGACATTTGAAATACCTTAGCCTTACTTGATGGTTTTGGCTCGGTACACACATTTTCCACGCTTTGTGGCTTTATTCCGTCTTTCTTAGAGGTGTCTGTTCCTTTGGGGCACACTACCTCCTTCACAAGACCCGTTTCATCGGATGACACTAAGAACTTCATGATTGAAAAATACCAGAGATGAGATGCGTGCGACATGAGATGGAATATGTCGCGTAAGTCGATGAGATTAAGCCACAAGAGACGTTTATATTCGATGTATTTGGTGAAAATGTTTCATTTTAGTTGTACTAGACCATTTTATTGAGCCGAATCAAATCAACTTTCAATCAAGCTTTCATTCAAGTTTTTTGAAGCTATATCAAAAGCAAGAATGCTACATTTTTATCATTTCGCTTAAATTCACCCAATTGAATTCCAATTTTCTTTATTTTGTCCGTCTACAACCTCTTTACCAATTCCTGTCAGATCCTCAAGCAAAACCACAAAAATCCAAACAAAATGGCCCCTCTAAACTCCTGGTTCCATCACAGAACTACACCGAAGCTCCAGATCGCGTCCGGGTAATCTCATCGCCAGCTATATATATAACCGCGACAGATGAAAAATTTCCATACACTTTTTACCAAGAGCTTAGTTCTTAACAGGATTTTTATGATGAAAAGGAGTTTCTTCTTGCCTGTCTGATTCGACTATGACGACAAGGTTGAAAATACGGCTGCATTGGTTTATGGAACTTGTTCCTCAGTGTGGCCTTTTACTTGCCAGTAATTACAATTCTGATTCTTGTTCATTGTTAAGCACTTTGTAAAGAGGTATAAAAGCTTTATTTAGTTGATGAAATTTTCCTTGAACATTCGCAGTTTCCTCGGTAGCATACATGAGAACCCATTCAGTATGCCGGTGACCGCTTTTATAGACCTTCCATGGATGTCTGATAAATAAAGCTCTTGGGAATTGACCACAGGCGTGGTGGATTTTTTAGAGCTTCAGTTTAGAGACTGTGTTGATATGTCGTAGACTTTAGAGATTCAGTTCAGAGACGATGTTCATCCCGTTTGCATGGACATTTTAGGGCGTTGGTTAGAGATTGCGTTCTTTGCGGCGGTGTATTTTTACTACAGAGGCTGCGTTCATTCCACATGCGTATATTCGTCTAGATCTTCCCCTTAACATTAGGCGTGGTCAAGGGCCATTGGTAAGTTCCTTCATCAGTAAATACGTAGCCATGTTCGCCCAAAAACTTTCTCAAGTTCTTAGGACCCTTGGAGCCATATGGATAAATTTCGGGTGCTGGAGCATCCTTGGATTCAATGTAGTTGAGTAATGGGGTGAACAAAGCCCATGAGATTTGCAACTCGTCGTCTCTGACGAAGTTGGAGTGGTTACCCAAGTAACAATCTCTGATCAAAGCTTCGTAGGCCTCTGGAATCCAGAAGTCTTTGGAGTATCTAGTGGCATAGGACAAGTCCAATTCGGTCAAGGAAGTTTCGGTGGAAATCCCCGGGATCTTGGAGTTGATCTTCATGTACACAGCTTCATCGGGTTGGACTCTGATGACCAATTCATTTCTTTGTATTTCTTTGAACATACCTTTAGCAACCGGTTTGTATTGGATTCTGATTTCAACCTTGGATTCATCCAAAGCCTTACCACCTCTCAACACAATTGGCACACCTTCCCATCTCTCGTTATTGATCTTCATACCAATAGCAGCGTAGGTAACACATTTGGAGTCCTTCTTGACGGTTTCGTCATCCAAGTAACTTGGTTTGGTGCCGTCTTCGGACTTGCCATATTGGCCAAGCAAGACATCCTTATGGTCAAATGGTTCAATAGCCTTCAAAACTTTGACTTTTTCGTCTCTAATGGCTTCTGGATCAAAACTGGTTGGTCTTTCCATGGTCAACAAGGTCAAAACTTGCAACAAATGGTTTTGCATGACGTCTCTGACAATTCCGATCTCATCAAAGTAGCCTCCTCTTCCTTCGGTTCCAAACGCCTCCTTGAAACTGATTTGAATCAGCTTGATGTGTTTGGCGTTCCAGGCGGCATTCAACAACTCATTGCCGAATCTCAACACCAACAAGTTCTTCACCATTTCCTTACCCAAATAATGGTCAATTCTGTACAATTCCTCTTCGGTGAACAAGGGAGCCAAGTCCTTTTGCAATTGATTAGAACTCTCCAAATCATGGCCAAAAGGCTTTTCCACAATCAATCTAAGTCTTCCTTCTTTAGGATAAACCAAGTTTTTGATCTGCTTACCTACAGTGGCAAACACAGAGGGTGGCAAGGCAAGGTAGAACAATCTTTCGTTCTTGGCCTTGTCACCCGAAGCCTTTTCGTAGGCTTCGATTTCGCTGTTCAATTGCTGGTAGCCTTCATCGGTATCATATTGGCCGGAAACATAGCTACACAAGTCCAAAAAACCGGCGACTTTGGCCTTGTCGTCGTCCTTTCTGGTCTTAAAATTGGCCGAGATTCTTTGCTTGAAGTCCTCTTCGCCCAACTTGGTTCTGGCGTATCCAATGATCTTGACGGTCTTTGGCAAATGGCCCTCACGATAAAGGCCAAAAAGAGCCGGAAACGTCTTTTTTTTGGCCAAATCCCCTGAGGCCCCAAACACCACTATGGTGGTGTGATCTCCAAATGTATCAGACATGTTATTTCTTCAATTGACCTAAACTACAAAAAGAAGTGTTGGTTGAACAAAAAATTAATTTGGATTCTCACACTCAATTCCGATTTTAGCAAGCCCGATAATTTGTCAGCTCTAGGCCTCGTGACTTTTTGGGGAAATTCGGAATTTTTGGGTCGCCAGAACACCAGCACCGAACGAAACGGTACGGCCGGCACGGCTTCTATTGGCTGTGGGATCATTCGGTGCAATGAGGCCCCAGGGTAACAATTGGGGGGACGCCGGAGTGTCGATTTCCAGGACCGCTTTCGGACCTTTTGCGGTGCTAGCGCAAAGTATGAGCAGCGGTGATGCTATTGCACCTGACCTGGCGCTAGCGTGGGCTAAAGCCGTGGGGTAAGCCGTGCGATTCCTTTGGTCCAGGTCGTAATTATACGGAGGAGGCACAATGAGTTGGGAGGGTGGTTCGGGTCAACGCATGCATTTGCAGCCTGTTTCACTTGCAGCACCTTGCATTACCATGCCTCATCCGGCTTATCTTCAGATATGAGATCTGCAGGCACACGACTTTTGATAGCGAAGGTGGGTGAATATACGAAGGGAGCGCTGGGGATGTTGGTGGTGGTGGCGTGCGTGCTAGTGGTGACGAATTGATGGTGGTGGTATGGTACGGTTGGGGTACATCTCTGCTTATCCTTTTTAATTTCCGATAAGATTGGGTGTTTCTTTTTGCTTCTGGTGGTCTCTTTCAGATCGGTGATATTCGCAGAATTCGTATTTATGCAGAGTTTTAAGAAATCGATGCATCGGGTAAATGTCAAACATCTCGCTTAAACAGAAAGAGTTGGATTGCTTATGTACAAAAGTCCTTTTACATGAATATACTCCTAACAATTAAGAAGTCCATTTAGATTAATACACTACGATTATCTACAACTAGCTTAGCTACATTTTACTGCCTTGGCATTAGTTTACGTAGGCGTTTCGCTGGCAGCTCGTTTTAACCCACTTTGGTAGTTTCTTGGATCGAACGGCCCCTAGTGCAGATATTGGCATGAAAGATGTCAACCTCTCACATTTGATTTCAAAGACGTGTGAATCTACTATATATAACTAAAGCCTCGCAGCTATTCGTTTGCCCTACTTATCCACGTCAAACTCCACCTTCTTTTTGTCTTCGTCATCGTCTCCGATCTTGAACATCTCTTCTTCTGCCACAACCAGATTCTGGTTCAATTCGTCGTAAAGTCTTTCTCTCTCCTCATCCATGTTGGCCTCTTCGTCGTTGCGGTGTCCCAAATCGAACGAGTCTCTGGAAATATCGGTGCTTTCCTCACTGTCTGAATAATCCTCGCCAGGAATAATGTCAAATTCATACTCGTCTCTTCTTCTACGACGACGCGACGATCCTGGGGTCTTGTGAAACTTCATGATGGCTATGATTACAATGAACCCCACCACCGCAATGCTCATGTAGTAAAACCCAGTTCTATCGGCTTTGACTTGTTCTTTGCCTTCTTCCTCGTCATATGATGGTTCTGCGGTTTCTGTGGTGCTCGAAGCGGTCTTGGTTTCCTTTGCTTTTGTTGAAGTGGTACCATCAGGTTTTTTCGTAGTTTCGGGCTCTTTAGCCTTGGTCTTGGTGGTTTCTTCGGTTTTAGTTGGCACCGTAGTGCTGACCTCCACTTCTTTGTTATCATCCGTTGGCTTGGCCTGCTCGGTAGTAGATGATTCCACATCGACCGTGCTGCTAGTCTCTGGTGTTTTGGTGTTAAGGCTAGCCAATTTTTGTCTTCTGACCTTAGCGTAATCGGTATCTAAATCATACTTCTCTGCTTTGTCAGCATCTTTGGACTCACCAAAGATCCTCAATTGCCAGTCAATAACTTCGATCTTGTTACCGCTAGTTTCATCACTGTTGAACACCTCCAACAGCCAGGTCCCGAGGCCTGTTTCACCCCAATGGGCCACTGACAGGAAAGTCCAATCATCAAAACCAGTCTCACTACGATCTCTAGGCCTAAAGGTGGCCAAGTCACTTTTGACGCCGGTAGGAGAAGTCAATCTAACACCAACTTGACCTCTGAAGGTGGATTTGATGTTCACTGTAACAGTGATGTGTTCTACTCTTTCGACGTTGGTGACTTCTAAATCCTTTTCATGGACAACCACTTTAGAACGAATGGTCTTGCCTTTATCGCCCGAGCCATCGGATTTGATTTCAATGGATCTCAGCACAGGTGTAACGTCCGAATAGTACCATGCTTGAGGCTTGACATTTTTCCATGTCTTAGCAAAAGTTGCCATGTTGTAAGCATCGACTTTTCCGTAACCGTATTTGTGGGAATACAATCTTCCTAAGGCAGTTTTTTGGTAGTGACCATCGTCTTCGTTAACAGGCACCGAACTCATAGCTGCCACATATTGCAAATCCCTCCATGTCAAATTTGGGTTCAGTTGTAGCACCAAAGAAAAGATTCCTGCAGCCAAAGGAGCAGCAGCAGATGTTCCACCGTGTGCAGCAGAACACTTACCGTGAATATCGGTGGTATGGATGTGCTCTTCAGAACCTGACGAATATGTTACTACCATCACAGCAGAACACGCCTCGGCATATGAAGGATGGAAACCCTTGTAATCAATGGCTCCGACGGTAATACTATAGATGGAGTTGGTATATCCATCGAAATTACACGAGTCGTCGGACCTGCCTCCGTTTCCAGACGCAAACACATAGATGGCACCTTTTCCATCACGACCATCCTGTATACCTTTGATCATGGCCTTTTTCACAATCACCTCCGGCGCAGAGAGGGTTCTACCGTCATCTGTAGGTCCCCACAGACACGAATATATGTCATTGACGTCTAATCCGTAGATCATAGCCGAGGCCTCATCGGCAGACGTCAAGTCCCCAGATAATATACGAACGCCCGAGACTTGAGAGTCGTAAGCAACCCCCACACCACATTGGTCGTTTCTGACGGCAGCAATCTCACCTGCACATCGAGTTCCATGGTAGTCGTTGAACAACCTTGGCTTGGGCAATGGCGAATTGTCGTTGAAGTCCCACAGCCCTTTGGCATTGAAGTTATCAGCGAGGTCCAGGCTTTCGTAGTCCAAACCATCATCGACAATACAACTGACGACGCCCTTTCCAGTGGTACCCTCGGCCCAAAGCCCCGTAACGTTGACGTCGTTTCCGGGGTAGCGGGTGTTGATCAAATGCCATTGCTCTGGAAATATAGGATCGTTGATTTTGAACTCATCAATGGCATGTTTTAAAGGCATTTGTGACAGATCAACTGGCACAAACTCTCGTTTGGGGTCTGTACGGCCGGGATCAATCATCACCGGCATTCTTTTGGAGATTTTGCGTCTGGGTCTCAACATATGGATGCTTTTTACAGACCCAACCAAATCATCGTACTCGTCCATGTATTCCTCACGCTTTTGGATGTGGTCTTCGTTGTCGGATCTATAATTCCCCAAGAACTCGTTGTGGCTATGTGTTTTGTTGATGCTGAACACGAAATGGTCGTCTAGTCCCACTACCTGGTGCTCATATGAGTATATATGCTTGTATTTATAAATAAAATCGTGCAAAGGCTTCGACGCAGTAGAGGTGTCTATCTCGAAAATCATATAGTTCCTGTTGTGGTAGTCTCGAACAGGCGTTCTATGCGATGCGACGACCCCTACGTATGCAACGAGCCAAAGAATTAACCCAATTATATTCTTCAGCATCATATTGAGAAGCGTTGATTTTTTTGACACCCCGCGACTCGATTTTATCTTTCCTACTTTCGTTCTCTGTGCATCTTTGATTGTTAGCAGAATGGCGAGTATGCAGTGTGTATATAGTTATATGGCTGTTTTGGCATTGGCAATGGCCATCGACCACGACGGGAACCACGACGACCTGCACATGGACATGGACGGCCCCAAAGAGTTCCATCCCATCAACGCGGCTCTGAAATCATTCCATTGGATCCTATGTGTGGCTGTTTTGTTGGTGACGTCAAGCATAGCCAGCACCTTTGCGTTTGCAAATAGGTTATCGTGGGCGCTTTTTCTCCAGGTGATAGCAACCGGTTATTCGGTGTTTGAGACGCTTTTCTTGGACTTTCCCGACAATAAAGATAATCACGAAAATAGAACCTCTAAAGGTACCAGCTGGTTCTTGAGTTTGTTGTTGACATCGACGATATTCTTGGGCAGTTTGATCAACGGGTCCAATTTGGTGGTCAATCGATTCTATCCCCATTTGGCCGCCAATTACAACCAGGTGCTGAATCGGACCTCGTTCAAGATATACAAGACGCTTTCGTTTTTAGCGGTTTTGACCGGTTGGGTTAGGGTTTGCATGGCCCCCGTGGCGTTGTTCGGGTTCTGCTATGGTAAACACACCGGCCAATGCATTGCACACGGTATTATGGGCTCTTCCTTTATACTTTATGGGTTCGTATTGACGCTTGTTCTCATCGTGCCCTGGTTGCGTAAAAGGAACACCGGAAAACCCCAGGAGTTCTACGACCTGTGTGTGATGTGTGCCTGGGGGATTGTAAACACCTTCACTGAACACCGATGGGGTAAAGAGCCTTGGAACATGGGTGATTACGACCACACTTCCATGGGGTTAATTTGGGCCTGTGGAGGCTTTTTGGGCATGTGGCTCTCCAGAAAGAAGCAGAGAAGTTTCATTCCTTCGATATTGTTGATATACACCGGGTGGTCCATGTCCCAGCATGTGCAGCATCTCGAAATATCCACCAAAGTGCATGCCATGTTCGGGCTTGTGCTTATGGCTGGTGGTTTCAGCAGAATCGTGGAAATTCTGTTCGTTTTGAAAGATAATTACTTTTCAGAAACTGGTGCAATTTTGCTGTTCCAATACCTTCCACCTGTTTGTCTTGTGCTTTCTGGGCTCATTTTCATGGCTGCAAATGAACAGCAATTGATATTGGTCAATGATTTGGGGGCTACCCATGCTGCATACGTGCTCACAGTGGCCGCTGCAGGGTTGGCCATTTATTTGTGGATGTTGCTTCTATTGGCGTTGTATTTACGTTTGGTGGGCTACGATGAAGACGGTGAACTTACTTGGGCTGGAAAGAACGATTATGAAAGAGTGGACCCTGAGGACGTCGAGCAATTCGAATTGGGTGACCTAAGTGATGCAGAAACGAATTAGAGTCGCATGGGTCTGCAGGATATACCCATCTCTCCAGATAACGAAAATTGCTTTTACATAGACTTGTTTTAATGAAATATAGAAATTTCCTGATTCGGTCATGTGTTGGTGTAAGGGTGCGATGGCCTGGTATTAAACATTAGTAAGAAATTTAGTGCGTAATTTTATATATGAGTGCTATCTTAAAAGCAGACGATTTAAACGACTTTATAACGCCCGGGGTGGCGTGTATAAAGCCGGCTACGCAAGTAGAGCCCGAGAAGAACACCACGGAACTCGAAATATCCGTTGATAAGGAGGGAAACGCCTACGAAGTTTCAAAAGAAAACGGCGCTACATCTCAGTTATCAGCAGCACAGATCTCTTTGGCAGACTGTTTGGCCTGTTCGGGGTGTATAACGTCAGCCGAAGAGATCCTTGTGGCTCAGCATTCACACGATGAGCTTGTTAAGGCGTTGAAGGCGCCAGGAAAGGTATTTGTGGCGAGTGTATCGCATCAATCGAGAGCCTCTCTAGCCACGGCTTTGAAGATGCCTGTGGAACACATTGATAAATTGTTGATAAACCTCTTTGTAGAGCAAATGGGGTTCAAGGCAGTGGTGGGAACCTCTTTGGGAAGAAAGCTCTCGTTGATCAACGAACTGTACAATACTATCACCAAAAAGGAGGCGGGCCAATTAGAGGCGCCTATTTTGTCATCAATATGTCCTGGTTGGGTATTATATGCCGAAAAAACCCATCCATATATCTTGGATAAGCTTTCGGACGTAAAGTCTCCACAACAGATTACTGGGTATTTACTCAAACAGTTGGTATCGCAGCAACTAGGCGTTTCTAGAGACAACATATACCATTTATCGATCATGCCATGTTTCGACAAAAAATTAGAGAGTGCACGTCCGGAGAAGGACGGGGATGGTACAGAAGTGCCAGAGAAGGACGTCGATTGTGTTTTGACGGCCAAGGAGTTGATAAAGCTTTTGGAGGAAAATCCACAATACAATCTTATACCATCAAATTCGAACGAAATCATAAATTCTCCAATAGCCACAAAAGATATCTACAAGACAGTGGCACCGGTATTCTGGCCCTACCCTGAGTATTCCTGGAGCAATGACGACGGGTCTGCGTCGGGAGGATATTCCTATAATTATCTTGCATTATACAAACAATATCTCATGCAAAGAAATTATGAAGAGTCCAAATTCGAATTTGTCAGTGTATCGGGAAAGAACTCAGATATATATGAGCTTCAATTGCTTTACAACGGGGAGAAGATTGCCAGTGCAGCCATAGTGAATGGGTTCAGAAACATTCAGAATCTTGTCAGAAAATTCAAGCCAAACGCCAAAACCGCCAAGGTGAATCCTTTGGTAGCCAGAAGAAGGGCAAGAGCAGGGATTAAAAAGGAAGAAACAGAATTGGCAGACGCCTCTAAGTGTGACTACGTCGAAATCATGGCGTGTCCTAACGGATGTATCAATGGAGGAGGACAAATTAAGAACCCAGTTGAGATTAACGAAAAAGATTGGTTGGCACAGGTTTTGAACAACTACAACACCATTGAGCTGATGCCATTATCAAGCATCGCCGATCAGTTGATCGAATGGAGCAAGCGTGCCCTCGTGGAGTTCAATACAGACGAAAACCGAGTGTTTAAAACCTGGTTTAAACAAGTGGAAAAGGCCACCGACAGTGTCAGTGTGATGTTAGGAGAAAAGTGGTAGACACGCATTTTATTTATAGAAAATGGTGTTGCAGAGAGTCTTCCCCAAAGGAGATTTTATGCAACGTCATTACATGCATTTATAGGGTAATAAACGGTTTAGGTAAAGCCCCTGCCCTCTGGTGCCGCGATGGACCGGCGCTAGTGCCGCTCTCACGCATCGCTAGTGCCGCGCTCACGCATCGCTCGTACCGCGCTCGCAAAACCTCGCCTCGTCTCAGCCTTTCGTTCTCATCACAAGATAAGCGCTTATCGCAACCTTCAATCATGGCAAAACTCCCCAATTGGATCTACATCGTCCTGTTCTACTCGTCGATCTTGTCCACCGCCATAATAGTGCTATCTATAACGCTACATCTTTTCAATTACCGAAGACCTTTTCAGCAGAGACTCATGATAAGAATTCAATTAATTGTGCCGTTGTTTGCACTCTCTTGCTACTCGATGCTTAAAGACCCCAACGCACACCTAAACAAGTTCATTTTAGAGCCACTACGAGAGATATACGAGGCGTTTGTCATATACACGTTTTTTTCCTTGTTGAGTGACATGTTGGGAGGCGAGAAGAAGATCATTATAATGACTAGCGGACGTGAACCGGTTCCACATCCTGGTCTATTGAAGTATTTGTTTTCCGATATCGACATTTCTGATCTGACAACGTTTCTCATCATAAAGAGGGGAATTTTGCAGTATGTGTGGTTGAAACCATTGATTTGTTTCGGCACCATCATAACCGAATTGATGGGTGTATATAATGTGAACAACATGAGTGCCGAAAGTATCTATTTGTGGTTGATGGTTTTGTACAATGTGAGTGTAAGCATATCGTTGTATTGTTTGGCGATATTTTGGAAGATTTTGTGGAATGACTTGAAGCCCTTCAACCCCGTAGGAAAGTTCTTATGTGTCAAGTTGATTATTTTTGCTTCTTATTGGCAAGGGGTTTTGTTGGCCATATTGAACTACTTCAACGTAATACCCGGGTCAGATGATCCTGACAACACCAACAATTCCAACATTGGAATCTCGGTTCAAAATGCTCTTTTATGTTTCGAGCTTATATTTTTTGCAATGGGCCATTGGTTCTCGTTTCTGTACAAGCCGTTCACTTTGGCTCATATCCCTAATGGAAGGTTGCAGTTTTACTATGCTCTTCGGGATATGTATGGCATCAAAGATCTCATTCAGGACTTCAAATTGACGTTCTATGGTGATTATTATAAAGACTATAAGGCATTTGATTCCGTCAATGCATTGATCCACCACCCGAATTCTCATGCAAGAATGAAAAAAATAAACCAAGGTTTACGTTATAACTATGACGGAACTCAAAAATACTGGCTTCCGATCTCTGATCGAAGACAACTGATAGAAACGGGCACCATAGGGTCTGAAAGCATATACGCCCCATTTATACCACCGCAACTGCCAACCTCGAGCATAGCAGCAGAGGAGGAAGATACACAGGACTTGGTATCATCCAACGTCATTTTACCCATAACCGAAGCCTTGAATTCAGAGGAGTTCAACTATGATGATCAAATGTTAGACGAGGACGAATCCCTATACCAATTGGCCAGTTCGGTAATCAACAATTACAGATTGGAACAGAAAGAGATAAAAAAGCTCATTAATTACCCCACTGTCGATAATGCAGTGGCTGGTCATTTATATGGCTACAAATTACGGAGATTAAGAGAGGCCAGAGACAGAGGAAGGTCTTTGGCAAGACCAAATTATGGCAGTATAGTTTAGGAAAGTAGCCCGCAGGTTGAGGCTATCATTGGCATTGCGTAAAATACGTATTTATATTATTTACAAGCATATATACATGTTTAATCTTCTATTTTGAACAGATACATGGCATCCAAATCCTCTTCAACAACCTTTTGTTTTAACTCCTTTTGCTTTTTCTCTTTCTTTTGTTTCTTGTCTTCTTTCTGGTTGGCTTGCTGAACAACCTTTGGAGTGCAATTGATGGCTAGCTTTTTATCAATGTGTCCGTAAGCTTCGACTTTGGTATCGGATTCGTCGAAAACTTCAAGCAAGAATTTCACAAACGAAAGCCTTTTCTTGAATTCCAATGTGCCTAATGTGTGGTCTGCGTATTCTATCTGTTGGAGATCCACCAGAGGGAGGTTTTCATTGAGCACATCTTTACCCATTTTATAGCCCTTATTCTCTATTACAACAGCAAATTTCTCTCCTTTGGCTATCCTTTTAGTAATATCAGAGGTTTTTTGTTTTTGTAAGTCTTGCAAGCTTATGTTCCAGCCCACAGAAATCACTTTCAAAGTAGAGTTTTTCTTTTCTGTCTTTTTACTCTGCTGTAATGATCTTGTGGCGGAGTTTGCTCCTTGCTCCAACAACATTTCCTCCACACTTCTAGCTAACTCATCTGAATAGGCCTTTATCATATTCATAACCGGCACTTTTTTGATGACCGCTTGTTTCAAGTTCATAATTTGTATACCTTCAGTCTTGGGATCCAAAGAATTGATGACTGTACTCAAATCTTTCTGTAAAGACTGCCCTCCTTCTATCAAGGTAGTCTTCAAACGTGGATTTACACCTTCAAGTTTCTTCACCAAGTTCATTATAGCACTTTGCGCCTTGGGGGTGAACCCGTCGAGTTTGATTTTAATCTTTCTTGGGTGCAAATTCTTGTAATGAGGATCGTATTTAGTGTTTCCTCGAGACTTATTACCCCCTTTAAACGCTGAATGTGATTTTCGTGGTGTGAATTCACCCTTTGTGAACGCAGCCGTATGTTTCAATCGGAAACTTATGCGGGGCATAGACTTTAGTCCTAAAGTGTATTTCAACATCATCACCAAATTATATTTCTTCCGCGCACTGGCTTATATCATCCTTCTACTTTAAACCATCAATACTCAATGACGAATAAAGAGCTGTTGATTTTGAAACCTGATGGCACCAAGGAGATATTCACTGCCAAAGCGCTTACAAAATTTCTCGAGCAATTTCTATACGGCTTGGACATAGACAATACCCAAATAGAGGAATTTGCAACCAATTTAGCAATTGCTTTACCAGAAGAAATCGACCAAAAAGAGTACTATGATTTTGTCGCCGAACTGTTTGCAAGCAGGGTGATAACAAATCCTGATTTTGCGTTTTTGGCCGGAAGAGTAGTGGCAATAAAATTGCAACAACAAGCCGAATCCACATTTAGCAAAAATATAGAGCTTTTGCATCTGCAATCCAGCCCCAAAGTGTCTCAAAAGGTTTATAATTTTGTGAAAAAGAACAAAGACATATTAAATAAAGCCATAGTACCCAGCAGGGATATGGAACTTACATATTTTGGGCTTAAAACGCTAGAGAAGTCATATTTGCTTTCAACTGATAGCGGTTCTTGGGAAACTCCACAATATCTTTTTATGAGGGTAGCTATAGGCATCCACGGAGACCTGTGTGAAGACATAATCGAAACATACGAAATGATGTCCCGAAAATACTTTATACATGCTTCGCCCACGCTTTTCAATGCTGGTACTGACTTTCAATATTTGAGCTCTTGTTTCCTTTTGGCTACAGAGGACGATTCTATCGATGGAATCTACAAAACCCTTCATAAGACAGCTATGATATCTAAAAGCTCGGGCGGAATAGGTCTTCATGTGCACAATATTCGAGCCAATGGGTCCAAAATTGCCAGTTCCAACGGTAAATCTAATGGAGTTGTTCCCATGCTTAGGGTTTTCAACAGTACTGCCCGATATGTTGATCAAGGAGGTAACAAAAGGCCTGGAGCCTTTGCAATCTATTTGGAACCTTGGCACGCCGACATTTTCGATGTACTCGATCTTCGAAAGAATTACGGTAATGAGGAAATGAGAGCCAGAGATTTATTTTATGGCCTTTGGATACCGGACTTATTTATGGAGCGGGTCAAACAAAACGGGGAATGGTCTTTGTTTAGTCCTGACACATGTCCCGGCCTTTCTGATGTTTTTGGCGACGATTTCAGAAACTTATACGAAAAGTATGAGTCACAGGGTAAGGCGATGAGAACAATCAAGGCACACGAATTATGGATTAGCATTCTAGAATCACAAACTGAAACGGGTGGCCCTTACATGCTATTTAAAGATGCCTGCAATACAAAATCAAATCAGAAGAATTTAGGTGTGATTAAATCGTCCAATTTATGCTGTGAGATCATAGAATATTCTTCACCAGAAGAGACTGCTGTTTGCAACCTTGGGTCATTGGCACTACCTTCTTTCATTAAAGAGCAGGGCGAGGGGCTTGTATTTGATTACTTAAAATTACATCAGGTTGCTAAAATCATGACAAAAAATTTAAACAAAATAATCGATGTGACAGCTTATCCCATTGAGTCATCAAAACGTTCCAACCTTAAACACAGGCCAATTGCTATAGGGGTTCAAGGATTGGCTGATACTTTTGCCATTTTGAGATTGCCGTTTACGTCCAAAGATGCACGTCGTTTAAACATCAATATTTTTGAAACCATATACCATGCTGCAGTCGAGCAATCGGTAGAACTTGCTATGACGGATGGACCTTACCTGTCGTTCAAAGGCTCTCCTGCATCGGAGGGTATTTTGCAATTTGATATGTGGAATCACAAACCATCTGCTTTGTACGACGATTGGGATTCGTTGAAAGATCGAGTCAAAAAGTTTGGTCTTCGAAATTCTTTGTTAGTTGCCCCTATGCCCACAGCCTCCACTTCCCAAATTTTAGGCTACAACGAATGCTTTGAGCCTTTCACATCTAACATTTATACCCGTAGAGTGAATTCAGGAGATTTCCAAATAGTAAACAAGTATCTCATTAAAGATCTTATTGAGCTAGGTTTGTGGGATTCCTCAATGAAAGACCAAATACTACTTGGAGACGGTTCTATTCAACATATAAATGGTATTCCCTCTGAGTTGAAGAATTTGTACAAAACAGTATGGGAGATTTCCCAGAAAGAGATCATTGAAATGGCCGTCGACAGGGCTAAGTTTATTGACCAGCTGCAAAGCATGAACATTCATATGAAGGATCCTACGTTCAGGAAACTCACCAGTTGTCACTTTTATGCGTGGGAAAGGGGTCTTAAGACAGGCATGTATTACCTTCGGACTCAGGCTGCTTCCAAAGCCATACAATTCACGGTCGATAGCAGCGCCTCTAGCAAAGAATGTAGTGCAGTAGCATTACCGGAGTTGAAAAGAAAGCGTTTTATTGATCAAAAAGCCACATTAAGGCCAGGAAAAAAATCCAAGACCTCCATAAACGATGATACTATTGTAGCTTGTCAAATACAAGATCCCGAACATTGTGAGGCATGTTCAGGTTAATTATATATAGAGCCGACTAACTAGCTGGCTTTTTATGTAGCCAAATAAAGCCGTTGTAGCATTTCATTTTATTTTATTTTTCTGCAGTGTTAAGCCATGACTTTGATGGAATTTTCCTTAAATGTAACAATTTCCGAGTTTCGGAACATCAAAGATCAAAAAGTATTTGACAAAACAACGGCATAGGCGGAGCTGGATTAATTTCCGTTCACACGGCAGCAAATATGATATTGCAGTGCGCCAATGATGCTGTCAATCGTCAAATCCGAGATCGTATCGGAATACTTACAGGGACACCCCAGATTAAATAGACTAAGTGCTACTATCCATGCCTCAGAAATATACTATTGTTAGGTATAGAACAGCGAAGAAAAGGTCTAGGCCCGATGTATAGCCATTTATGGTTGTATGCTACAATCATGCGGACTTGATTAATGCGTAAGGTGGTCTTTTCGGTATTTTTATGCATTCCAAATGAAAGGACTAAACGACACCAAAGCCCGAATTGATTACTAAACGCGTCGTGGATGTTGAAACAATTTTGCAATCGATTACCAGAAGTGAATTTAAAACCATTGAATGTGTGGTTTGGCTGCAAGAAGGCTCTTATCGCAAAATACGATTACAAAGTATGACTCAGTCATTTACAAATATTCGTACGAGTCATCATTACGTCTTCTATAGGCATAAGGTTCAATTGCTTGACGTCAAACATTCAAATCAACATCGTGAGTCATACATATAAGTACAGGAATCTAAAGCCGCTCTGCATTGGGACACCGGGACCGGGCTCGCAATACGAATACCGGTGTAGATGATAGAAAGTATATAAAGGGCAGATTATTCCTCCATTGATTTATTAAATCACAGAATACCATGAGTTCCAGTATACAAAGAACAAAATCAAAAGAATCCGTTTACACGAAAACAGATTCCGTAATGACGACCGAAACCACGTCCAGTAGGGCTTCAAGCACCTTTAAACGTGTTTTAAGGCCCTTTAAAAAAGACAGCACTGATGTACCAAGAGACAAAAGGTACAAAGAGCCTAAATTTATCAAACCAGATACAGAACCTAGTCTTACTAGTAGTGCTGCTAAATATTTGTCACTTAAGTGAGTATTCTTTGCGCAGTAACATTTGCATATGCTGCTTTCTTTATCTTTCACGTTGGGCTTCTGATGGCAATTGTCAATCAAAATACTTAAACTTGTCAAGAACAAGTAAATATGGCCAAATTTTAAAGTCTGAGTTGGGCTTTTAGTGCAATTACGCAGGTAATTTACCTTCCCAACGAGCTAGGTGTTTAATTCCTTTCATCTATTAAGTTGGGGACATAGAACTTGTTTCATCATGCAACGCTTTAACGTCGTTATTTTAATGTGAGATATGAATGAATATATGAATGATACTAGTGAAACTTTCTTCTGGCATACTCTGAAACCTGTTTGACGCCCGCTTTAGTGACAAAAAACATCTTCTGTTTGTCATTCAGCCAAAGAAGAACACCAATTTCACTGGCGTAGTTTCTCAATACTTCGTACTCTTTCTGATTGGAGAACTCCTTGAACAAATATCCCTCGTAACTTTGAATTCTGTCCATCTCCAACTGCCACAACTTGATTTGATCCACCACGTTTGACGGCAAAATTTCAAGTTTATGATCATTGTTGGCTGAGCTTGTGTTGAGGTTATTGCTGGCCTCGAACTCTATCTTTTTGTCGAGTCGTTCTTGTGCTAACATTCTCATCTGTGGATGGGCATGAGTCTCCAAGAACTTTATCACCTGCTCTGCTGTGATACCGTTGTAAAGGGCATTCCGTATCGACTCTCTGGTGATTTGCCCTAACACCATGTTGGCGAAACGGGTACGAAGCAGCACAAACAAATTCAAAATGGCTATTTCCAACGGACTTTGCGTGTATGAATATAACTTGAAATTCGTCTCTATAATGATCGAGCCCTGCTGTTGATCCGAGGATCCGTCTCCAGATTCACCATTGGCTTTGTCTATGGCCATGGATGGAGTTGTCTGTAACGTATTGGCATCCGAGGTCAAGGTGGTGGCTAATCGCGTAGGATAGAACCGATTGGAGCTCACAGATCGTTGATAAACCAAGCCGTAATCCCTCAAATCTGCCAACATCTTCACCTGGGTGTCGCTCAAGGCCGACACGGTGTAGCTTCTGCCCAACTCCAAAGAACCCAACATGAAAATGAAATTTAGCACGTCCACGGCATCCATTCGAAGTTCAATAGTAAGATTAAGATATTGCAACAAAAGGGTCCAAATTTGAGCGTTTATGTCCTGCAAAAGAAACTGGAACCCGATGTTGGTAATTTTCATGCTGGAAGCGTATCTGGTGTCTCCCTCCATCAACCCTCCCAGTCTGAGTAGTTGTAGCACCGATTGTGACGGCGTGGTGGTTAATTCCGTCCCCACCATAAAATGCAAGATGGTTTCCCATTTAGTGGAGGCAAAAGTATCTAGAAACTTCAAATCCACCTGATGCTTGTCCACAGAGGTGTCTAAATCCCCAAAAGAGTTGGATGATTGATTGCCCGTCAAACAATCTCGAAAATTGTTTCGGAAAATGGGGTTGAGCCGCATAAACAGCCCCAGTTTGTCTAGTTCTATAAGGTGTAACGCACGCATACGATTAAGCAGCTCCTGCTGGTACATTTTGGCGTGTGGCTTGCACCATTTGTCGATGTCTTTAAGTTGGACTGGCTTTTCGAAAAACACCATCGACATGATGTAGAATTTGGCAATTGGCGGCAACAACCGGAAAATAGAAAGACAGGTGGCTGGTGCCTCGTATAGCCGAGACTGTGTGGAATTGTCCAAGCCTTCAAGGTGGTCTATGACCGTCTGCTTGAATAAATTACTAGTTGCCATAATCTACTAAAAGTGTCTCGATTTCTAAGTGCGACATCCATCGATAATTTTTTTTTCTAGATGAGCCATGTCTAAAAGAAAGGCCCATGATATTGAAGGCGATGCATTTCTGCCGCTCTTGAACGAAGTGTACAAGGGGAAGAAGCTTACTGACCAGATCAATACCGCCGAGGACAAATGGAATCTTTTGCCGGCATTCCTCAAGGTGAAGGGGCTTGTCAAACAACATTTGGACTCCTTTAACTATTTTGTGGACGTTGATCTTAAGAAAATCATCAAGGCCAACGAAATGGTTCTTTCAGACGTCGACCCAGACTTCTATCTTAAATACTTAGACATCCGTGTGGGGTACAGACTGTCTTCAAACAAAAATAAAGAGGTGAATTTGGTGCCTCACGATTGTAGATTAAGAGATTTGACGTATTCTGCGCCTATATACGTGGATGTGGAATATACTAGAGGAAGAAAGATCATTGTACATAGAGATTTGGAAATCGGACGTATGCCCATAATGTTGAGGTCCAACAAGTGTCTTTTGGATGGCATTGACGATAAGCAGATGGCCAAATACGACGAGTGCCCTTTGGATCCAGGAGGATATTTCATAGTCAACGGGACCGAGAAGGTCATTTTGGTGCAGGAACAACTTTCCAAGAATAGAATCATCGTCGAAGCCGACGAAAAGAAGGGAATCGTACAGGCTTCGGTGACATCTTCGACTCATGAACGTAAATCAAAGACCTACGTCATCACCAAGAACGAAAAAATCTACCTTAAACACAATTCCATTTCTGAAGACATTCCCATTGTGATTATTCTTAAGGCTGCAGGAATTGCTTCTGATTTGGAGATCTTGCAATTGGTCTGTGGAGATGACCCTCACTACCAAGATCTCTTTGCAGTCAACTTCGAAGAGGCCGCCAAATTGGAGATTTTCACCCAACAACAAGCTTTGAATTACGTGGGTAGAAGAGTAAAGACCATCAGAAGAGCAGGCGCACCCAAGTTGTCTCAATTACAGGAAGGTATCGAAGCCATAGCCACCACCATCATTGCTCATATCACAGTTCCTGATTTGCAATTCCGTGAAAAGTCCTTATACATTGCAATGATGACACGTAGGGTGTTAATGACCATGCACAACCCAAAGATGGTTGACGATAGAGACTATGTCGGTAACAAGAGATTGGAATTGGCCGGTCAATTGATGTCACTTTTATTTGAAGATTTGTTCAAGAAATTCAATAGTGATTTCAAAGCTAACATCGATAAGATTTTGAAGAAACCAAGCAGAGCCTCCGAATTTGATGCTTTATTATCCATCAACATTCACTCCAACAACATTACCATGGGTATGAATAGAGCTATTTCTACTGGAAATTGGTCGTTGAAGAGATTCAAGATGGAAAGGGCCGGTGTCACTCATGTTTTGTCCAGATTGTCATATATCTCAGCTTTGGGTATGATGACCAGAATATCGTCTCAATTCGAAAAGTCTCGTAAAGTCTCCGGCCCCAGAGCATTGCAACCTTCTCAATTTGGTATGTTGTGTACCTCTGATACACCAGAAGGTGAAGCATGTGGTTTGGTTAAGAACTTAGCATTAATGACCCATATCACCACTGATGACGAAGAAGAACCCGTTAAGAAACTTTGTTTCGTTTTGGGTTGTGAAGACATATTAAGTATAGATTCGGCCACTTTGCACGCCAAAGGTAATTATGGGGTGATGGTTAACGGTACTTTGGTAGGTACTACCAAGTTTCCTGGAAAATTTGTTTCTGATTTCAGATACCTCAGAAGATCAGGTAAGGTTTCTGCCTTTATCTCCATTTACACCAACGTACATCAACAGGCAGTCCATATAGCGACCGATGGTGGTAGAATCTGTAGACCATTAATTATTGTTGATCAGAACAATCAATCCAAAGTCAAGGCCAAGCATTTGGCCAAATTGCAAAAAGGTGTATGGGCCTTTGATGATTTCTTGAAACATGGTTTGGTGGAATATCTCGATGTTAACGAGGAAAATGATTCGCTCATTGCAATTTATGAAAAAGACTTACAAGATCCAAGCGTGTCTAATATCACACATCTTGAAATAGAGCCTTTTACAGTGTTGGGAGCAGTTGCTGGTTTGATTCCATACCCACATCATAATCAATCTCCAAGAAACACTTATCAATGTGCGATGGGTAAGCAAGCAATTGGTGCTATTGCCTACAATCAATTCAGAAGAATAGACACATTGCTTTACCTTATGGTATATCCACAACAACCTATGGTGAAGACCAAAACAATTGAGCTTATAGATTACGACAAACTTCCAGCCGGGCAGAATGCTACGGTTGCCGTCATGTCTTATTCCGGGTATGATATTGAAGATGCTTTAGTGTTGAACAAAGCTTCTATAGACAGAGGTTTCGGTAGATGTCAAGTATTAAGAAAGAATACCGTTACTTTAAAGAGATATCCAAATCACACCAAGGATTCTTTGAGTGGTATGAGAGTGGATGAAAATAACGAACCAATTCCTCCTCATGTTGCTTTAGGACCTGATGGATTGGGTGAAGTGGGTATGAAGGTGGAAAATGGTCAAGTGTTTGTGAATAAGTGTGTTCCAAATTCTGGTGATTCTTTAGATGGGTCCAGTGAGGGCGGAACAAGGGATACTCCTGCTTATTACAAGGGACCAGAACCATCATACGTGGATCAAGTGATGATGTCTGTTGATGATAACGAACAAGCTTTGATCAAAGTTCTCTTAAGACAAACTAGAAGACCGGAATTGGGTGACAAATTCTCGTCCAGACACGGTCAAAAGGGTGTTTGTGGTATCATTGTTCAACAAGAAGATTTGCCTTTCAACGATCAAGGTATTTCGCCTGATATCATTATGAATCCACATGGTTTCCCCAGTAGAATGACTGTGGGTAAGATGATTGAACTTATAAGTGGTAAAGCCGGTGTTCTTAACGGTTCCTTGGAGTATGGAACCTGTTTTGGAGGATCTGACTTGCACGAAATGTCTGATGTATTAGTAAAGAACGGGTTTAACTACAGTGGTAAAGATATGTTGTACTCAGGTATAACAGGTGAGTGTTTGCAAGCATATATTTTCTTTGGTCCTATTTATTATCAAAAATTGAAGCATATGGTTCTTGATAAAATGCATGCCAGAGCCAGAGGTCCAAGAGCTGTGTTGACACGTCAACCTACCGAAGGTAGATCTCGTGATGGTGGTTTGAGATTGGGAGAAATGGAAAGAGATTGTGTGATAGCCTATGGGGCTTCGCAATTATTGCTTGAAAGATTGATGTTGAGTTCAGATGCATTTGAAGTCGATGTTTGCAACAAGTGTGGGCTTATGGGTTACAACAATTGGTGTACCAGTTGTAAGAGCAGTGAATTCGTCATTAGAATGACCATTCCTTATGCAGCCAAATTGTTGTTCCAAGAACTTCTTTCGATGAATATAGCACCAAGACTTAAGCTTGGAGAGGTTTTTTAAGGGCGTAGCCATTTGATGTCAACTATGGTGTTTGATTGTATACATTTCAGACACCCGAAAAGACTTTATCGGAATCTGGCGGAGTTCCATATTTAATCCTTCATAAGTATATAAGACGATCCGGTCAATTACACTTGACCAAGTATAATAAACAGCATATGATAGAAAGAATTATTACCTTCTTTATGTTACCATCTATATGTCTCTCTTTTTTTAGGTGAAATGGCCTCTTTTGAGTGCACCATCAGTTATAAGCTCTTTTTATACTTGAGCCCATTCAATGTCAGATTCTCGCTAATATTCTCATTAATCTTAAAGCCCATTTCTCAACCTTATATTACAAAGAAATGAGCCATTTTTTCACAAAACACCCTTAACAAACTTTAATCATTGCACATTAGGCTTCATTATGGTGTTATAATATTGTGTGAACAACATAATATGAATAATTTTTCACACCCCATTTTACTACTAACCTGGTTTGTAGTAGCGAGGCTGGTTAGAAGTTCGACTCAGAGATGGCACTAAATCATCAAAAGCTCTCAATTAGTAGGAAAAACGAAACCCTAGGGTCAAATGGGAAACTTTGTCTCAATATATATTCGTATTTTATTCATTTCTGCTAGAAGTGTGGTGGTGTAGGCGTGGATGACTTTATTGCTCTACAGTTGTAGGCCCGGATTTATGTAAAACTACTTAAATTAGCCGTGCCTAAAAAATAACCCCATTTGGTCCGATTTGGTAGCTTCAAGCAGCATCAAACCGATTGGGATCTCAGATACTTGGAATGGCCCATAAGCGACTGCCCATACTTCCAGAAAATAATCGGGACAAAGCACATGGCTAGGAATATAAACCCCAAAATCAGACATCCCCAGGCCACCCTAAAGTTTTTAACCGCCAAGGCATCAAACATGGCTTTTCCATACATAGGAAATGTTCCTCCTATGGTGGCTCTAAAAAATGCATTACCTGCAAACACCGATGCTATGTAGCTGGGGTATTTCAGCGCTAGGTAGTTTAAGTTGCTTTGGAGCACCATCAAAGAGCCGCCGCCAAAAAGCACCGCTCCAACGATGGAAACCATCCAATGAACGTCTTTGGTGACTGTCCAGCCAAATAGAAAGAACGACGCCGTTGTAAGCACACACCCAAAAAACGTCGTTATGAGGAAGGCATCGGGATTGACTGGTTGATTCTGCAAAAGCCGAACTGTGAACTTCTTGTAGATAATCGTCATGTAAATACCCGTGCCTAGGGCCACTCCCAAATTGATGAAATTGTAGGCACCGGATACGCCCATGTCGCTGAAACCATACACTTCGCCGTATGCAATGGGGAACGACTCGAACCAAATATAAAGACACCCGTAGCAAAAGGTTTGGTAGATGTCCATCACCATCACCACCGGCTCCCGAACCACAATGTCAATGGCCCTATAAGAAACCTCCCATATTTTCAGGTACCATGGAGTGGCATCTGTAAGCTCACATGCAGCATAGACGTTGTTGTTTCCGGTGATTCTACGGATTCTTTGGGCTCTCCAGTGAAGAATGGTGGAGGCGCTGGTTTCGGGGGAAAAGAAGAACATTATTGTTACTATCGCTCCCGTCATGGCCATTATTACCCAGAAGATCAACCTCCAGCTATCCAAAAGGCACAAAGATGCAATGATAGGGCCCAACGAAGGCCCACAGAATGCCGCCAATCCCCAAATACTCATGGCAGCGGGAACCCATCCCATATGGAGTACATCGCCAAATGTGGCTGCTCCAACAGACATCGCCGGCGACCCAAAAAAGCCTGCAAAGAACCTAGGAACTACCAAACCAACAATATTGTTAGCCAAAGCCACGGGGATTTGCAAGATTATCACCATAAAGCCGGTTCCAGCGTAAATGGCTGTACGACCAATAGACGCCTCTTCGGACATCGGTGAAAATAGCATGGTACCCACGGCATAGCCTATAATAAAGAAACACATAGGAAATGTAGCAACCACGTAGCCCACGTTGAATTCTTCCATTATCAGGCTTATTGCTGGTGAATATATAGGACCGCCCATATACATTGACATTGTCAAAACGATGATTTCCACTTGGATGATCATTTTGAAAGTAAGGGGCCAATTCTGGGGATTATAGGGATCGTTTTCATCCCATTCAATAACGATGTTTTCGTCTGCTTTGAGGTACATCGACAAATCATAGTCCTCATGCTCTTCTGGATATTTGAAGTATTTGTGGTCGGAGATATGATACACAAGACGCCCAAAGACGCTGTTTTGCAAAAAAATGTACCAAAAGCTTCTTCGAGAAGTCATCCCTGTGTTTTTGTCATCGTTTAGTGCTTATATATGCCTTTACATTAACGTTGCACATATTTGCAGCCACGCCAAATGTCCCAAATAGGCAAGGCTACATACACACCTTAGACCGGTTTTTCACAGTAAATTTCAGACCACTGCCTAATCCGTGTATTTGCTTACTAAGATCCACCACAGTACATCTCAGCACACTTCCCTTTTTGGAACATTCGATTTGACCATTATGAGCCGCACAGAGTCTCGTGACTCTCACCTTACATCACCACATCGCGACAGGGAGAGATCATTTAGATAATTGCTAAATGAAGTCATTCAAATACCTTCTTTGCAGCTTCATAGTTTGCGTGCTTGTAGGAGTGCATGTCTTAGGACTGCAGATGGAGCTTGGTGATGCTCTCTATCTCACCAAGAACTCTTTAAAACAGTTTAGGCAGCAGTTGTGGAGCCACAAACCACAGTCCGGGGTAAACACATATCCACTTGAATCTGACGAGTTCACCGCAGAAAACCATCCGGATGATCTCCATAATACTATTGGAGGGATAGGATCACCTATTGAGCACCATTTTCTGGAGATCGATTACCCTTTAAATAACATGATTAACTCGATATTCCCTATTGATTCCAAAATACAAATCAACACGACGGGAAAAACCAGAAACACCATAGAATTTGATGGAAGATATGCATCATTCAGTCCAATTATTAACGGGAAGCTTTTGAGCCAATATGTCATCTTGCCTAATAAAGCTTGTGAGCTATTTGAAGACCCCGAACAGTACAAAGATAAAATATTGGTGGTGGTGAGAGGTGAATGTACCTTTGTGGATAAGGTCAACAACATAGTGGATAGCAATTTACAACCCAGGACAATCATCATTGCAAATGACGAGCCGGGAAAAGGTCTTATCACGATGTACTCCAGTTATTATAATGAAAACCACAGTCTTTTAACTCCGGTGATGTTTATAACCAATGAAGCATATCAAATAATGAGAATTTATGCCAAAGAGAACTTAACTATATCCATAACCACGTGTAGTTTAGATAGTTGGATCAACATCATCTTGTCAATGTTGTTATCCCCACCATTGTTGATACTTTTGTTTTATTGCATCATCCAGTTGTTTCAAAAATGCAAGAAGATCCAGAAGAGCAAAACATCTCAGAAATTGGTCAAAAACTTACCGGTGTACATCTACAATAAGAACCATTTGGTGTATGCAAAGAATTTTTACAAATACCTTCAAATGACAGGTCAGGTAGATGATATAACTCAGGAGTCGTCTTCGTCGTCCGATTCCTCTGACTCGTTATTGGATCATAGGTTTAAGTCCACGCCTTCGCTGTCAAATCCAAACATGAATAACTTTGTGATCAACGGAATTGACGTCATGAAAATCAAACTGAAGCTTCAGATTTTGGTGATGAACCAGGATTTCTACCCCACGTTCAAATGTCTGATCTGTCTTGGCAGGTTCAAGCCACTTAAATCCCGGGTCTTGATCCTTGATTGCAAGCACTTTTATCACGAGAAATGCTTGAGTAATTGGCTCATAAACTTCAAAAGAAGTTGTCCCTTGTGTAATCATGTGATGCATTTGAGTTATGGAAGCACCGTGGATTTGGAGAGCCAAAGCGTCGATGGAGTTGCTACAGACCTGTCGCCCCAACGAACATTCCCCCATGATTGGGCTAGAAGGGAAGTAGATGGCCATTTGCACGAGGACCATTTGCGTGAAGGCGACGAAACCACGCATCTTATAAGAGAATTAGAAGAACAACCGGAAATTGAATCATCATCGGCCCAATTGGCCTATTTACAGAACGACAGTGCATTGGAGGTCGTTAGCGAGTCCACTCCGCTCATTTCATCAGACGCCATAGCATCACCCCAAGCGTCCTCAGTGACTACCTTTCACACTACCAATACCCAATTCGCTCAACTGCCCATTGTCCCAGAAGATGGCCTGGACACCGATGTTGAAAGCACAAATTCCACCATCAACATGAACAGCTAGCAGGTCTAGAGAAGAAGTTGCTTACCAAGTATGGCTACTAACGGAAATGGCGACTTGAACGCAACCGTTTCGTAATTTAGCAGCCGCTGCAGATTTCGGATATTACTCAAATACATCCGTAGGAACGTCTTATTTGGAAGCATACATAAATAAACATACTTTGAGTCCAGTCACCACAAGCCGAACTTCAGCTTACACCCAGCCATTTGTTGGATTGTAAAGGAACACTCCAGGTTGTTGAACACCCGGTCTCCACCGGAAACCCCACCAGTGTTTCCATGGTTCTGTGCATGTTCCGTATTCTTCCTCTTTCGTTCTCTACATTCCCCAAAGCAGTGCATGGCCATCGTGTGCACTTTTTCTCGGAAAAGTTCGATAAAACACTCTGTACATCAAACCTTTAATTTCATGTAATTTGCTTGCATTCTGGCAGCAACCTTTGCATTCCCTACAAACGCCTCGGAACACCAACGGCTTTTTCCATGTTTTAATCGTTCATCTTTCATCTCTCTTGTTACTCTCTATATCTGCAACCGTTCCACCATGCACCATTCAGAACAACGGCATCGGACTTCACCCGGCGAATCACGGCACTCCACATCATCAACAGTCGTGCGAAAGTGCATTTTGAGAATATACAAATTCTATCAACCATAATTTTACATTTCCCTCTCCACACCACCGCCAATGGATCCCACCGAACCAGCATTATCGCATACGGCCACAGAAAAGCCACAGAAACGGAGAAAGAAGAAAGTGGAAATAGCTTGTGTCTACTGCAGAAGATCTCACATGATTTGTGATGACTCCAGACCTTGCCAAAGATGCATCAAGCGAGGAATCGGCCATTTATGTTACGATGAGCCGACTAATCTCCGTCAACGGAAGAAAGCACAAGCCATGGTGAAAACGGAGTCCCAATCGCCGGTTCTGTCGGGACAAATGGACTCTTTACAGTCCAACACCGTGCAGACCAGCCAATTCCCGGGCCAAATCACCTCCCAATCACCGTTACCGTCCCAATCGCCGCTACATGGACAGTCCCAATCGCCCACCACAACAAGCACCCAATTGCAAAGCCCGGGAATAGCGCAGGTGATGAACACCCAGCCGCAATTGGTGCAACCAAAGACATTCAACAAATCAGTGTTATCACAAACATTGCCTTTCAATCACGAGCCTTTCTTCTATTCAGAACACGCCGGAAGTGAGTTCTCATCATTGAACGATTTCCTTTCTATGATAGACGACCCAGACCTCGTAAACGGTGCTTTAAACGAGGACACTCCGCAAGACGCCATGTTGAATTTCAATCTTCCTAATGCCAATAATGCCAATTTGACCAATACCGCCACGGTGGTTAATAGTTCTTCTAACGACAACATCAACAATATCTTAGCATTTTCGCCAAACACCAGCAATATCCAATTTAATCAATTTCTGCCGCAGCTGGCACCACCAAAGCCTCAAGCGATTCCCGGTCCTGCTAAAAAGCTGGATAAGCCTGGGGAACACCAGCCGGTAATCTCTGATTCCGCCCGAGATAAGTTCTTTTTGACAGCAGCAGATCCTACTACGGAGATTTCCCCCGAGGAAAGATTGAAGCAAGTGATCAAGGCCAAATTGGAGGCAGGGCTTTTACAACCATATAATTACGCCAAAGGGTATGCCCGTCTTCAAAATTATATGGACAACTACATGAATAGCACCAGTCGACAGAGAATCTTGAAACCTCTTTCCGTTTTCAGGCCTGCGTTCCGAGCTATAGCAAGAACATTGAAAGACGTGGATTTGGTTCTTGTGGAAGAGAGTTTCGAAAGAATGTTGCTTGATTATGATCGTGTATTTACGTCCATGGCTATACCAGCGTGTTTATGGAGAAGAACCGGAGAGATATACAGAGGAAACAAGGAATTTGCGTCCTTGGTTGGTGTCACCACAGATGATTTAAAAGACGGTAAATTGGCCATTTATGAATTGATGAGCGAAGAAAGTGCAGTGAATTTCTGGGAAAAATATGGTGCCATAGCATTCGATAAGGGCCAAAAGGCCGTGCTTACCAGCTGTAACTTACGTACCAGAGATGGTATCAAAAGAAAAAGTTGTTGTTTCAGTTTTACCATAAGAAGAGACAGATATAACATTCCCAGTTGTATAGTGGGTAATTTCATTCCTATAGATCCATAAGTCCATGTAAAATATATTTGATGTAATTAATCGCTTTCTTCATCGCTATCTAAATCCATTTCTTCGTCATCTTTTTCTTCCCTGGCTTTAGCTTTAGCTTTGGCCTCTTCTTCTTGTTCGATGGCATCTCTCATGAGTTTCAATTTTGCTTCTTTTGTTTCTCTTTGCACAACAACGTATTGTCCTAAAGGAGTCTTTTCCCAGCTGAGATCATTAAGAAATAATTGTACTTCTTGTTTGTTGGTTGGGCCATATTCGACATTACTTCTTTTAGCAAGAATGAATTTGGAGTTTTCGTTCAATTTCTCAACTAATTGATTCAATTGTTTTTGCAATTTGACGTTGTTATTCTTCTTCACGAATCTTCTAAGTGCAATAATGGCTGGGGTGACGAGTTCTGGGTATGCTATACTCTTACTGTACAAAACAAAGAATTCATAAGTTAATTCGATGAATTGTTCAATTATTCCATTTTGATACACAGTGGAACGAAGATATTGCTGATTGACTTTAATGTTGGTTTCGAAGTCAAATGGTGGCAAGTGAGTTCTGGTACCACTTTTGGTGATTGCAGTGGAGGTTAACAATTCGGAAAGCAATGGGAATATTGGAATATATACCCCTGTTCCTTGAGATAAACGTATAAGTGATCTAATCAAGTAGAATCTGAGTGGAAAAAACTGAGCAGTTGGAATCAATCTGGTGGCACCCAAAGTGACTTGTACTAATGGGTAGATCAACTGTCTCAAAGGACTTTCCTTATTTTTATGAGTTACAAGTTCCTTTTCTGGATTACAGTGCTGAGTCAACACACGGGACCAAAAGTCCAAAGAATGGCAATATTGCCAGTTATAAATTGCTTTGTAACCTTCCTTGGAATTAGAAGTGGCATTGATACTATTTCTCAAATGTATAGCTAACTGTCTAATGTATTCGAACCCTATTTGATAAGACAAGGTTTCGTCTATACCAAATAGCTCAGTGGCTGAATTCTTACAGAAGTTCAACAGTGGCAAGGTGAAAAAGTTTGTCTTTCTGGAATTCTTCAAGAAAATGGTGTAGGTTTGTTTTAAAACAGTTTCCAAAATAGATTTAGGGAATTCCTTGGAAACGTTGTTTAATAATGCAAATGTAGCGATTTGAATGTCTGTCTCGTTGGTGGAACTCCAAATGTTAACAACTGAGCCAATCAACTCCTTCAACAACCTTCTGAAAGAGAGATAGTATGGGAAAACTTCTTGCAAAGAGAAAAGAACCAAGGTAGCGGTTTCAACGTTGTTAATGTCATCTAAAAGAGTGATGAAACTTGGAGCATGGGATTTCAAGATAGCCAGGATTTGTTTAACATACTGGTTCTTTTGTGGAACCACTCTCACGCCATTAGGGCCCAGTTTGTAAGGAACGAGTTTTTGAATGGCTTCGGGGACTCTCTTCAATGTCATCATCATTAATTCATTAAATGCCTTAGGATCAGTAACAACATATTTGTACTCATTCGAGTCGCTGTTTACATTAATGGCTGCCTTAAAAGCGATGCAGATTTGTCTTAAAATCTTAGGGGTTGGTTTAGAAAGCTCTTTGCTCCAAGATTTAACAAGTTGCATGGTGATCTCGGTCTTTTTTACCTCTTCTACAGCCGCTTCTTCTTGCACATCTTCCTCTTCTTCTCCTGCTTCTTCCTCGTCACTTTCCTCTTCGCTAATTGCATCTAATGGGTTGGTGCCCTCGAATTCTAACAAATCTTTATCGTTATTTTGAAGATACTTGTAAAATTCAGGGTCATTTTCCTCTAAATCCTTGATATTTTGAGCTAAGGCTTCCTCGTCTTCTTCTTCGGAGGATTCATCGCTTCCTTCATCTTCGCTTTCGATACTTTTGGTGTTCTTTTTTGGCTTTGGAACTTCAAATCCACCTTCAAAAAAGTCATCTACAGACATATCCTCGAAAACTTCCTTTGATTTGACTGGCACTGGCTCATTGTTACCCGCCTTTTTTCTTGAGGATACCTTTTTGTTATGCTTTTGAACTTCTCTTCTATGATCAAGAGTGTGTTTCAAATGTTTGTTTTGAAACTTCTTGGTAGCTTTACTAGTTTTAGCCATGTTTGAAAAATTCTTGAGATGAGCCCGACATTATCGCGAGATGAGATGTAAATTTTGTCAGACGAATGTCGCGTGTCGCAATACTGCAATTTGTTAATATACTATTAATTCTATTTAAATTTACCATGGAAGGCATCACTTAGCCAGTTCATTAGTTTATCATGGATGACCACATCCGAATTGTGGTAGTGTATTGCGTGATCATTGTCTGGAAAGAAATTGACGTCGTAATTATTGGTGTTGTTCTGATTGCATTGATCTAAGAGCCAAAGCAGGTTTTGAAGATGAACATTGTCATCTGCAGTGCCGTGCATTAATAAGAATCGCTTTACGCCTTTCAAAGAATTGGCGTCCGAAATCAATGATTGAGTTTCATAATTTTTGTTTTCCTTAGGACTTCCCATATATCTTTCGGTGTAGAAGGAATTATAGAATAGGAAGTTAGTCACTGGTGCCACGGCCATTCCATACTTGAATGTCTTACCTTTATCCAATTCCAATGTTTTCAAAGTGGTGAACCCACCATAGGACCATCCCCATATGGCCACACTGTTTCTGTCGATAATTTTCTTATTTCGGTTGATATATTCAGACACCAAAGTGATGATGTCCCTTCCTTCCCAATGTCCCATACGTCCTGTGGCCATCAGCTTGGAGTCCCAACCAAAGCCATTAGTTCCTCTGGGATCAATTACGAGCACAATGGCATCAAGCATTGCACTAACAGTTTCCTCGAATCCATAACCGTAGCTTTTTTGCACAGACTGTGAACCTGGTCCACCGTACGCATGGACTAGGATAGGATACTTTCTCTTCAGTTTAGGATTAAAATTTGGAGGAAGGATTTCAATAAGGTTCACATTTGTCTTGTCGATCTTGACGGTTTTGAATAATTTTGTAGGGAGATTGTATTGCACAATTGCAGCTTGGGTGGACCTTAAGTCGTTGAAAAAGGGCAATTTTTGCACGTAATTGGAATGCTCTTCATCATTCTGCAAATGGAGTTCGGAGGTGATGATCATTTTCTGCCAAGGGATTTGAGGCCCAAAATAGAGCAAAATCATATACTCGCCTCTACTGTCACATTTGAAATCGTATTTACCTTCAGTTTTCTCTTCAAATACCGTTATTTCACCTTTTAAGCTGACAGCCACTACATGAACATCCATGGGTCCTTTGATATTGCTGAGTGTATACAAAACCTTCTCGTTTGAATTATAAACCACAGCGGCACCGTCCATTATGTCCCAATTGCTGGAATCCGTTAATATTTTTGGAGTTTTAGATAAAGCATCAGGGTAGTACACAAGATGCGTACGTTTGTTTATTGTGGTCTTATCCACATATCCATCCTCTACGCGGACAATAGAGGAATATTTGTCGATCCAACCATTGAACTCAGAAGTGTTGGTGAAGCGCACCTCAGTATGCTTATCCTCTTTGATTGTAAGAACTTGGTTCAGCTGAAACTTACTGTGTCTGTCGGTCACTTTGATGAGAAAATGGTCTCCATCTATCCAGGAGGCATCATACAAAATAGGCTCGTCAAATTTGTTGTCATACTTGACTTCTTTAGAATTTTGCAACTCGAGATCATAATAATGCAAGGACATTTTCGGATTGTTGGTTCCAGGCTTTGGATATTTGATATATTTCCGGACGGGATACTGGTTGACTCCATCCATGATGCTATTCTCTTCGGGTTTGAAATTCATGGCAATTTCGTCGGCACTTTTAACAAAATAGTCGATTTCGTAATCATGCACCAGCGTGTCGTTAATGCAACCATAAACAAAAGATAAATTATCTGGGCTCCACCAGATCATACGATCACTGGAAATGATTTCCTCCTCATAAACCCAATCGGGCTTACCATTAAATATACTTTCGCTTCCTGTGCTTGTAATTTGAGTCACTTCAAGAGTGTCAAGATGCTGCAAATATAAGTTGTGATCTGCTGCAAACACCAAATGATTACCATCAGGGGAAAATTCCACATAATGGAGTTTTTTGAGCTCATTTTCTGGGTCTTTGGCGTTAGGTGGTTGGATGGGTATAAACTCCGAGGTTTCGGGTTTGTACAACCAATAAAGTGAAAACTTCAGATGTCTCCATTGATGTATAGGGTCTGTCTCCACAATGTGATATATATCTGTCTGTTCGATTGAATGACCTGGATTTAAAATCATTTTGGTGATGTAAAAAAAGGTATTTTTATACGCAAATTGTGTAGACTTCACAATGTCATACTGGTTGTCTACATATTCTGATTTGACAATGATTTTCTCATCGGATGTTTGTGTAAGATAGTACCCATGTCCTGTACTAGGATATTGGTCCAATTCAAGCCAAGTTACACCTCTGAAATTCGGCCCCAATGTTCCCTTGTAGAACGTAGTCATGCTTAGATTTTTATTTTGGGTATCATATGGGTTTAAAGTGATATTTTCTCCGCCCAAATGAATGGTCGAATGCCATTTCAATGTCTTAGGAATGTCCTCTATCTTCACATTGGAGTATAATATAAGAAGACTCAACCATACAAGAAAGCTACCCCCACAAAGATAATAAATCCACGAGCTTCTTTTGTATACACCATTTCGGTATGTATGTAACACCGACTGGAAATATGTATCGGCCAAAAAATTAGCTTCCGGTTCGATGGAATCATCCTGCCCTTTAAAATTATTGAGTTCTAACTGTTCAAACATCAACGACGTCTCGCTATCATTACTTGATTTGCCTGCATTATATTTGGCATTGACATTGCTCAATCGTGAGCTTACATTGGACACCATCTCGAATTCTTCGGGTGTAGCTGACATTTTATATAGAATCCCCGAACAGGGAGAAGTGGTGATTTCTTAGATGAAAATTACTCTTTTGGTCTCAGAATAGAACTTGAACGCGCACACACTTCAGCCTTTCCAATGGATAGTTATATAAATGAAGCACTCTTCAACTTCCTATTGATTGAATTGGTGCCCACGACCATCGAGTCGTCTAAAAAGCAGGACCTTCTGAGCAGTCAAATCAACGTGAAGGTGGAACTTTTGGGGTTCAAATTGGGCCTCAAATTGAACGAGCTTATACTCTTCAAACTTAACGACCAGATCAGCAAGAACAACGAGAACTTATTGAACTTGACGGAGTTGATGAAGTATATCTGTAAGGATGTGTGGAAAGTGCTTTTTAAGAAGCAAATAAGCAATTTACGTACCAATCATAGGGGCACATATGTGTTGGTGGATTCCAATTTTAAATTAATAGAGCATTTGAATGCCGACAGCCCAGAATTCGGGCCCTATGTGAACTATTACTTAGTTTTTGTTCATGGAATCATCAAAGGAGTGCTTAAACTGTTTGGAATGAATTGTGTGGTGACACATGATTTAAACTACCCGCTGGTGAGTTTCAACATTGAGACCGATGTGAACAATTGAACACAGTTCTGGTCTAACTTTAATGATCACATTTGTAGAGTAATTAGCACATTAATGAACGAAATTGCATATCAAAAGACGCAGCAGGAAAGGTGTTTGAGTAAGTGACAAGCTATCGCCGATAGGATACCGGCCCATACCACTTCAATGGGGATAACAACGCCACTCCAAGTGTTTGATTAGTAATGGAATATGCTGACAAATTCATACTGACCAACGCTTTGTTATTACAGACCACTTTAGCCGTTGACACTTTACACCGTTGGAGTTTGACGCAGAAAACACAGGCTTAACTCCGACTTTTGATATTTACATCGAGAAATTACACCATAAAATGGGCTCTCGTCTTCGTTTAAACGCCCTATGGTCTATATAGCAACCATATTGCAATGTCTAGCTTTTTTTAGCTCCAAATTAGAAAATTTTTCATTGCAAAATGTCCTCTTCTTCTATGGTGGCAGTCGGACTTGAGACCGGTCGATCATAGCTTAACACCTTTAAAACGTTAACCCTATGAACCCACTATAAATAAACATGAATATCTCTCTTGCTAATAAACATTTACTACAGTAGGAATGTCCTCTTCAGTAGAAATCAAAAGATTCGGTAAAACTGGCCTTAAGGTCCCCCATGTCATTGCAGGCACTATGCTCTTGAATTCAAGCAATTGGATCGACAGAGGAGAACTGGACTATCAGGCTTCTTTGGAGCTTTTGAAGGCCCTTTATGATAAAGGAATTAGATGCTGGGATACAGCAGATATGTATGCCAATGGTAAAGGGGAAAAGCTCATAGGTGATTTTATCAAAAAGTATAAAATCGACAGACAAACTCTTACCATTCTCTCTAAGTGTGCTATGCCGCTCAGTGGAGAAAATGATTCCCACAGGACCCAGATCGACCCCGTCGATTACATGAACAAACAAGGTTGCTCTAGAAAGTACATTCTTGAGGCCGCCAAGGCCAGCTTCGAAAGATTGGGAACCTACCTGGACGTTTACCAGATTCATTGGTATTTTGATGGCACACCTTACCAAGAAGTTATGAAGGCCCTTAATGATTGCGTTGAATTGGGCTACTGCAGATACATAGGTATTTCCCATGTCAAGGTGTATCAATTGGTTCAAATGCAAAATATCGCCGACAAATATGGCTGGCATAAGTTCATTTCAGTTCAACCAATGCACCATTTATTGTACAGAGAAAACGAAAGGGAATTGATTGATTATGCTAAAGAAACAGGTCTTGCCATAATTCCTTTTTCACCTTCTTGTTCCGGGGTATTGGCCAGACCTAGAACACACCCAAAAAACATAGAAAAGTTCAAGATTCCTCCGAATCCAATGTCTTTGACGCCCTTTGTTGAGTCTGATTTCGAAATCATCGATAGAGTAGAAGAATTATCTAAAAAGTACAAGGTAACTATGATGGAAATTGCACTTGCTTGGATTATGTCTAAGGATATGTTGCCTATTGTAGGTGTAACCAATTTGGAGACTGTTGACATCTGTGTGAAGGTGAAGGACCTTAAACTCAGTGAGGAAGATATCACTTATTTGGAAGAAAAGTATACACCTAAACCAAAAACTGTTTTGGTTGTTTTTTAGTTACACTTCATAAAGTTAGTTTAAATTTGTAAGTATCAATCTATGCCATTGCCTAATCTCACAGCAAAGAACGCCTCTACCTTTTTGGGGCCCTTCTACAACTTATTCTTTTTGCAGCCATAAGCGCGACCTCACCGACCGCATCTAATGTGATGAAGAATGTCACACACTCTTTACGTCATACCAAAAATTCCGCCATCAGCAGATACCTCATTTCCTTAAATAACAATGACTTAAGGACTCTGTATCGCATTTTGAACTCCATATTCAAGAGAGAGAATGCTGACGTAAAAATCCAATGTTTCAATGTGCTTTTGAAAAGTTTACTAACTAAACCAGATTTCATCAACTACCATGATATGAAAACGATCCTTTCATTGTTTAGTGATCAGCATATAAATGATTCGAAATTAAATCTGAATATAATGAAACTGCTTTTGTTTGCACACAAAAATGCAAAAGAAAGTGAACGAGCAGCAGGAACTAACCTGAGGAATCTGTTTATGATTGCAACTTATATAGCTGAAATTATGGAGTCATACAAAATCTCTAATGAGGTTCTAGAAACATGTAATGATACTCAAATCAAATCCTCATTAATAGAGGTGGCGAAGGTAGCTAAAAGGAGTTTAAATTTGAACAAGTCCAATGAAATTGATATTAATGAATATACTCACAAAGGACTCATTGATCTCGAGAATTTGTGTTCATACATAGCACGACCTTTTCAAAATCTTGATAAGCCTATATACAAGTATTACGACTCGTTGAATGTCGAGGAAAAGCAGCATTTCATGAAGGAATATATGTCGATCAGCAGACTGAAACAATATAACATTGAACTTCATTCGGTGTGTTTAACCGCCAATTTCAACAAACATAAAATCACATCGGCATTTTTGGCTACTAATTCCACCAATGTGCAACGTTGGATAGAGTTTGATGTAAATAAGATAGACAACGACTCAATCAGCGGCTACAAACAATTTTTGAATTTGATAGGTTCTGACGTTTTAAGCACAGTCATTCTTTCGAATTTAATATCACAAACAATACAAAATGGGCATGTGTCGGTCACAACATTGCTCAATGACTTGGCGTACACATTTAATCAAATTATGTGGTCAAAGTCTCAAGTACATATTCCGTTGAATGCCAACCAGCTACTAAAAATGACCGGTGCTGTGGTTGATTTATTCATCGAACATTGCACTTTTGAAGACAAACAAATAAAGCAGCAGTTGTTTACTCATAAGATGTATCAAAAAGGTGTTAAAACCATTGGCCATATAGAATTACATCCTAAGGCATTCCAAGAACTCAGATACACCACAGCGTTACATGAGAAAAGCCAACTATATCTTCCCATGGTTCATCCCCCAAAACCGTGGGCTAATCCCAAAGATGGTGGCTATTTAAGCTCACTTCGTCCTTTGGTAACTCACAAAGAAAAGCATTTATATACGGAATTTCTTGAAAGGGCTGGTAATTCACAATTAGATCTGGTGTTAAACTGTGTAAATTATATGAGTTCAGTTCCTTGGTGTATTAATGATGATATTTTAAATGTGTTTGACACCGCCATGAAGCTAAAAGATGGATTTTTACATATCCCCAAGCCTTTATCTCCAGAATACGAATTGAGTGTAGATCAAACTACGAAAAGAATTAAATATGGTCAACTTCTACAGGTTGCAAAAGGTTACGTACAAAATATCGTTTACTTCCCTCATGGTGTTGACTTCAGAGGTAGAATATACCCTATGGTGTCTATCCTAAGCTATCATGATGAAGATATTGTTCGAAGCTGTCTTGATCTATTTGAAGGAAAGCCATTGACGGAGGCACGATATGATTGGATTAAATATCAATTAGCTGGTCTATATGGAAAGGACAAACTTCCTCGTGAAGAGAGAATAAAATTCATCAATGACAACTTACAGAATTTCATTGCATCTGCTGAAGATCCTCTCAATGAAAAATGGTGGCATGATGCAGATTCACCATGGCAAACCCTCAGACTCTGTTACGAAGTCAAAAATATTGAACTTCACAAGAAGTCCGGTGCAGCTCTTGAGCAATATATTTGTCGTGTAGCGATACACTTGGATGGTTCATGTAACGGATTGCAACACTATGCCGCCATCTCGAAAGATTATGATGGTGGTAGGGCAGTGAATTTAGTGCCCGATAAAAATAGACAAGATGTTTATACTGAAGTGTTGGATATCCTATCCGACAAAATCAATAAAGAAAACACTGACTCGGGCATATTACAGAAGATTTTAAGCAGAAGACTAGTTAAAAGGCCAACTATGACTCAGGTATATGGTGTGACAGTATATGGAGCCATGCTTCAAATTATTGACGAAATAGATGATTCTGTCTTACGGAAATTCACGATAGAAGAGAAGGCTTACTATCAAAAAAACAAGTTCAAAATTGCATATGAATTGTCCAAACTTATATTCGAATCTATTGAAACCTTGTTCGTGAATTCAAAGGCTATACAAAATTGGATATATAAAAATAGCTATAGGGTATTAAACTCAATCGCTGTTGATGACAAAGTTTCGCTTCAGAAAAGTAGGCTCGAAACACCACTAATGTGGACATCCCCATCAGGGTTTCCGGTTATTCAGCTATATCGAAAGCCAAAGAGAAAAGTTGTAAAATCATTGTTGCAGTCAATATCTTTAAAAGTCGACTCAGATGGTGAAGTGGATTCATCAAGACAATTAAACGGCGTTGCGCCTAATTTTATTCATTCTATTGATGCTTCGCATCTCGTATTTACAGCTCTTAGCTGCAAAAAAGAAGGTATTCCCTTTGTAGCCGTTCATGACTCCTTTTGGACCGATGTTGCTGGTGTCGAAACCCTTGCAAGAATCCTAAGAGAAGAATTCATTAAAATTCACTCAGAAGATGTCCTACAAAGATTATATGAGGATTTTTGCCAATCAGTTAAAGACAGATACAGTATTGTTTGGTTCGAAAATAATGCATATAGCCAAATGAAATTACAGGTCGAAAAATTCAGGTCCAAAGGTAGCATGAGTGACATGTTAAGCGAGGAACTCAAAAACACCATTATCATTGAAGAATATCAAAAGTTAGTTTCAGAATTCAAACCAGATTTGTACTTTAAAAGAGGTGGACAACTTCTTTCTTATGATCTCAAAAATGACAATATCAAGTTTGATTCCAAGAAATACACTCCCATTCCCCTTAAGTCAACCATTATTCCTCCACCATCTCCAGGTAACCTTGATATCAACCAAATTGTAAATAGTGAATATTTCTTCTCCTAGAATAATTCAAATTGTATATATATTAACCAAGAGAATCTCTTGGGTTCATGCCTCATTAATCATTCGCTCTAACTTGCCGAAAATACGATCTCTATGCATCGCCAATTCATCTTCACTGTCACCTTCGAAGAATTTGTTTCTTGGATAGTCTTGGTCTTCGTCGTCTTCCTCCTCATCACTAAAGTCCTCAAAACTGAATTGGTCGTCTCCTATATCATCTCTGTGAGCTTCTATATAAGAATTGTCTTGTATAATCTCGATTTCGTTGTTTTCGAGCTCTGTTACATCGTAATCATTGTGAATATCACCGTCAATATCTGCGTCTTCGTCTTCTGGATAATCATTTTGATAATAATCTTCAGCATTTGAATCTTCGTTATCAGAGTATATCGGTGCCACGCTCTCATCGGAATGATTAAGTTCATCATCGCTATCGTCGAAGAATTTGATGAACCCAATTTGTGATTTAGGATGGTTTTGGTTGGTCCTGGTGCTCAATTGATACACATCGTAAACATATTCGTCCATTTCGGTGCTTTCAGACTCCCTCCTCGAACTGAGGTGGTCTCTTTCGGTATCTCTTTCGTTGAAGTGTGCTTCCTGTGAAATCTCGGCATCATTGGAGGCTCTATTTCTGGTTCTTCTCTTCCTCTTTTGCTCTCCAGGCGAATCGGTGATAATAAAGTCATTGAGCATGCTATTAAGTTCTTTCGAAAGAGTTATATCTTCTTCTGTTTGTGGCTTCGGTATAGTGAAGTTATTTGCATCTGTTTGTGACAAAAGCGAGTTGAGCACCACGTTGTCGACCTGGATCGATTCATCAGTTCTCGTGAACTGGAAATAGAATTTCTCTTCTTTAGGCGTAGGAGTGCCTGAAGACGTAGGTGAAGACGTCTTCGCACGTTTAAATTGTGATTTATCACCTAAAATCAATGCTTGAAGGGGATCCATGCCCCTCTTACGCTTGATTCTTAGCACCTTAGGTGGATCCATGGTATGATGAGAGATAAAAATATCGCGACATCTTGAGATATTTTGCAACCATAAGATAGACTATGTTTAATTTGCTATACAGATGTAATATACAGGTTCAGAGTGTCATTAGTATGTTCATGGGAACTGTGTACGATCCAAGGAAGGATATTGTGCTAATTACAGGCGGCAGTGGTGGCTTAGGTGATGCAATTGCCCGGTCTTTTAGTGCACTTAACACCAAGGTGGTTTGTGTGGATGTGAAAATGCCCCCACAAAGGCTACAAGGAGTTCACTACTATCAATGTGATGTCAGTGATTTTCGCCAAGTTATTGAGGTTCAAAAGAAAATAAAAAAGGAAGTGGGTGTAGTGACAATGCTTATAAATAACGCTGCCATAACCTCTGGAAAGACCCTTACAGAGCTCTCGATTGAGGAGATCGAAAGTATCATCAAAATCAACTTAGTTTCGAGTTTTTGTACTATCAAGGTGTTTTTGCCCGATATGATAGCTTTGAAAAGAGGCTACATTATCACCATCGGCTCTGTACTAGGCTATATGTCGCCAGCGAAATTGAGTGCATATGGTGCATCAAAATCCGGCTTAGTTGCATTACATGAATCGCTAACCTACGAGTTGGGTTCACCTACTTTCAACCCTACCGGTGTGAAAACATTGCTCGTGTGCCCAGGACAGTTAAAAACCAACATGTTCAAAAGTGTTGCAACTCCGTCAAAGATTTTAGCACCCGAACTTGAGCCCCATTATATCGCTAAAAGAATAATCAAAGCAGCATCAACAGGACAGCGTGGTGAAATCAAAATGCCGTTCTACGGGAACTTCATTCCCATGTTTAGGTCGTTTCCGTGGCAATTGGTGGAGATATTCCGCAGTCTAATTGGAATTGATAAAAGCATGGAGACATACAAACTTGCACACGATTAGATGCCCAGAACAACCACGTGCAACTAAATCTCATTTTGTAGGACTTACTTTCATCTCCATGAATATATTACAACCAACCTTGGGAGTGGATCCTCCTTATAAGCTTAAATTGAATGTGCAAGTTGATCAGAAGAATTTGACCTACAAGAACATAAAATTTCACACGGTTCGATTTCTACCTTCAGGTCACACCAAAGGAAGAATATTTATCCTACATGGATGGTGTGAACATAGCTCGATGTATATACGATTAATGGAGTACTTCAGTCTGATTGGCTTTGAAAGCTTCATCTTTGACCAAAGAGGATCGGGTTTAACATCTTTAGGAAAGTACCGGGGTCGAGTAGGGCGTAATCCGACAGTTATATATGAGGATATCGATTTGATGTTGGAACATTTTGGACTTTCTCGGGATCAACCTCTTTACATATATGGGCATCTGGCTGGTGGCGGTTTGGCTTTAAACTACATGCTAGACGGCAAGTATAGAGATCAGGTTGAGGGAATCATCGCTATAGGACCATTTATAAGAATCGCCGATAACTTGGCACCCCCACCTCTACTACAACATATTTTGAATGTGGTAGCATATTGGATGCCATACTTGCCATGGGGTTCGATAAATACCAATCCTAAAATCAGATCCACTATCACCACGAACGAGGTATGGCTTGATTATTTGCAAAATGAATTAATGACCCAGGGAACCGCTACCTTGGGACAAATTAAGTTCATGTTTGATCGTGGAAAGCGATTAGATACCTTGGATGCTGAGCAAATTAAGCCAAACTTGAATTTGCGGTTGATGGTGGTGCATAGCACACATGATACAATGACTAGCTTTCAGCACCTGAAAGCTTTTTTTGACAAATTGCCCTACAGGCACAAGAAGTTCGTTGAATTTCAGGAGGGCAGTCATTCTTTGCACATTGAAACTGATAATGTATTCCAGAATCTTTGTGAGGTTCTTTCTTCATTTCTTGTAGACTAGACTTATACTATATTTTTTTCAAAGTCCATCTCACTACTGTGGTTCCCTCTATTTTGACATTCTTCTTATACAATTCGTAAAGACGCCTTTGTTGCTTTAAAGGCTCGAGAAATCGCTGAAGCCTTTCTGGCTGAGTGTACAATTGCTCCAAAAGTCCCTGGAAAAGACCACGGACTTGAGACTCATCGAGGTGTAGTCTAACGTGATTTTCTCTAGTAAGGATAGTCTCGCTGGACTTTGATACCAAGATCAACTCTATGGATCGGAGTTTAGGGTCCGAAGTATGAATTCCAGTTTCGTCTTCAAGATACGATTTGGAGCATATATAATGCACAGGTGGAATTGTCCCCACTATTATAGCATTCACAGGGTATATTATGTTGTCAATTTTCAAGGGAATGTTGTTGATGCTGCTCAACGTGTACAGTTTCACCGTGTTGACCGTAAAACTTTGAGTACGTTGAGATCCCGGTACAATATGTTGAATAGGTGGTTGCTCGGGACCACTATTCGATTCTGTGCTCATGTGAATGGTTTGATTTACCTGAACTGTGTGAGGTGGCGCTGGTCTCGTGCTTAAAAATTCGTCGGTGGAGTCTTCTACGTAATCATCGATATGGTCATCGTCTGGAAGCTGATCACCTAAATCTTCCTGTTCCACTTCAGTATTTCGAAACTGTGTGCTGCTGACTTGTGAAATGGGCCGTTTTTTGGGGGTAATGGCCACATAGTCCCCCGATAGAAATTGGTCGTATTCAGCAGCCTTTAAATAGGCTGGGGGTATTACCTGTTTGATGAGATAGGCATCGAAATACTCCACAATGTGTGGTTTTTGAAGCAGTTCAAAAAGATCCCGCAATTGATCGGGGATCTCTGAGGTATTTCTATCGACAACCTCTATCGACCTACATATTCCCTCAATGGATTCATTGTAAAATTTGGCCTTGAAAGTTATCTTCACCACACATAAGCGTCTATACACCACTAAAAACGGTTGACCCTCGTAAAATGACTGGCCGATTTTGGAGTCATATGCGTTAATGAGATCAGTGAACTTCTCCTGGTACACATTGACCATAAATCTGGCCTTGGGGGACACCTTCATATCCTCGTCGAAGTTCATAAACCCTTCGTTGTTCTTGACATACGGGTTTGAGGTGAAGTCGGTGATATAAAGACGATACGGCGCACGCTGTCTGGCACCGCCTATTGCAAGCACAAGCCCGAACACCGTCTTAGAGCTGCCGTACAAGCTAGTGCTCTGTATGTCCTTTATTTTAGCATACATTACGCGTCTTTAGCTGCGAATTACTAGCGATGTGCGAATTTCCCGATCGAGACCATCGCAAGCTCGATTTGGGTTTGTCTGCTGCAGCTTTAAGCAGCAAGGAGACGATTTGAGTAAGAACTTCTCTATATATTAATACACCAATGTATACGATTACATGTAAGAACTTCTGGAAGAAAATCTCACGTTAATGCTACTTCTGATGCTGAACCTTTCTCGAGCTTTGCTCTCTATCATAGTCACTCAGCACTCTTATTATATTTGTCCCCCTTTTCTATGAAAAATGCAGCCTTGGCTTGCAATCTGATGTTCAATTCAAAAACAGCGACCTCTATTTAGGGTCTGCACATTTCTTCAGGATCTGTAGTCCCCGTTAATGGTGACGTATTCATACGATAAATCACAGGTCCAATGAGATGATTTTTGGCCCCCACCAGTGCCCAAATCAACCTCAATGTGGAGATCCTCTAACTCCAAAATTTGGGCGGCTCTTTCCTCATCGACATCCTCTGGAACACCTTTGACCAAAAGGGGCAATTTTTCACTTCCGTCAGTTGGAATAAACGAGATCGACACCTTTTCGGGAACCACCGATTCGGCAGTGGTAGTATGGGCGTAACCTACGGCACAAGAAATACGTCCCCAGTTGGCGTCTTTACCAAACATGGCGGTTTTGAATAACGACGAGTTGGCAATGGAAGAACAAACGTTTTTAGCGTCCATGTACGACAAAGCGTCCTTGACCTCAATGTGGATGAACTTGGTGGCTCCTTCACCGTCACGAACCACCAACTGAGCCAAAGAACGGGCCATGTCGGTGAACTCGGCACGAACCTTAGAGTATGCTTCGGCGGTTTCTGCGCTTAAGTCGATCGCTTCACCACCAGCCGCTCCGTTGGCCATGGCCACAATCGTGTCGTTGGTGGACATATCGGTGTCCACAGAAATACAATTAAACGATCTGTCGGTAGCGTACTTTAAAATCAGCTTCATGGCGCTGGAAGTCACTGGGGCATCGGTCACCATGAACCCCAACAATGTGGCCATGTTTGGGTTGATCATTCCTGCCCCTTTGGACATACCGGCCAAGGTGTAGGTGACGCCGTCTATTTCAAATTGTTTGGAGACCAATTTGGGGAATGTGTCGGTGGTACAAATGGCTTTGGCGCATTCCATCCAATGTTCATGGTCATCGCCCAAATGGTGACTTAAAGTTTCGATGCCCGGCAAAATTTTGTCCATGGGCAATTTGTTACCAATTACACCGGTTGACATCACCAACGTCGAGTCAGCTGCATTGCCTAAAACGGCGTCGGTGACCGTAGCCATGCTTTTGGCATCTTCGATACCTTTTTCGCCAGTTACAGCATTGGCATTACCACTGTTCACAATGAGAGAATTAATACCGTCTCCGCCGTTTTTTTTGGCGATGGCAGACGAAACAAGCACGGGTGCCGCCTTGAACTTGTTGGTGGTGAAAACAGCGGCTCCCACTCCGTTTTTATCGTAGACGTTCTGCAAAAGCGCCAAATCGTTATTCCCATTTTTCTTGATTCCACAGTTAATACCACCCACGACGTACCCTTTAGGGTAAACACCCGAGGTGGGTACAAATCTTGCAGCCTTATCGAACAGTTTTGCCGACACAGAAAAGAATTTAGCACTGACTTTGGTTATCATGTTACACTGATAAGAATCTCAAATGTTGAGTCAGAAAATGCAGTGATAAACGCGTGGTGTACGGGTGGGCCCTATAGCGACTTTTTGAGTGCGAAATTTTTCAAAATTTTTCAAACCAGATGAAGCCTAAGACTGCAAATAAGATGTTCCCTGAGCTACCTAAAGCCAGGCTCATGAGGCAAGCCGCTCGAATCAACAAAATTCACGGCGACGTTTCAAGCGCTTACAAGTTTGATCCCAGTTTCACGAAATTACAGCTTATTTTACCTCAAGTAAGAGCCCACAAAGCATCAATTGGGTTGAGACAGTTCTGGAAACACCATTTGCCAACGTTAAAGTTCCATAATGATGATACAGAATTCAATGTTTTGAAGGTACAAACTGAAAGCCCCGAAGAACTTGCAAAAGTGCCTGCAAAATTAGTGGTTTTCAAGGGATCTGAAAAATCTGAAATCGATTGTGCTTCTTTACAGCATTCTGAAATCTTACAAAAAGTCATCCAATTAACCCAGGCCCAACCAGTGGACTCAGCAGAGTTGGAGAGCCTCGAAATCAAAATAAATTAGTACCTGTACATAGTAAATTCATATTCGATAACTTATATTACTTGAATTTTCCTTAAATTATTCATTGGTCTACTATACATGTTGGTGGTGCTGAATTGGTGGTGCTGAGCTCGACTTGACTCAACGCTGTTGAATCAAACTGATCACTTACCACGTAAAAATTTTAACATCTTGTCCTTGCCTTTCTTTTCTATGAGTTTTTTGATTTTTAGCAACTCCTCGATTTCATCACTGGCAACGCAAGTTTCACTGTCATCTACTAGTGCTGCCTTCACAAGCTCATCGAAGTCAATCTTGGGTTTCTTTGATGTTTTCTCGCTCTCCTTTCTCACATTTTGCTCGGTTTGAATTGGTTCTGATTTAAACTTCTCTATACTCTCCACGAATTCTGTCTCCTCTTTGATTTCATTCCTGCTACGCCTTTCGTACGATTCTATGTCCTTGAGAATGATCGATTTTGCTGGTTCCTTGCAATTGTTTGCACTTTTGCTCAAGAAATCTACTATTATCAGCTCTTCAGGAATTCTATAAATAAATGAATTCATTTCATTTGGCTTGTCAGAATCTTCAGACGTCATGGTCATAATTTTCGATAGCTGTTTACTTGGCTTGGCCACTATTTTGCCTTTGATGGGGAAGTTGTTGAAAAAGTCCGGAACCTTAAAATCCTGGTGAATGTCATCAGAATTATCTAAGGTGTTTGTATTGTTTGGTTTCATATGTTCATCTTTGAAATCCGGATTATTTCTATTGAAGTTTGCGGCTTCGTATACAAGATAATCTTGCAAAGTAGCGAGCTTACCATTGGATTTGAGCCATGGTTGGTCCAGGTATTTAATCAATACGTTTTTAGACATGGCAGCAATTTTGAAAAACTGATTATGCAAAGATACATCTAAGATTGGAGTATCTTTGAAATTACGCTTCACGAATAAATTCATGGGTAATAAATTTTCGACATGATTTGGACATCTCCATTTGAATCCCAAGTTTTTGGTTCCATACATCGGATCCTTCAAACAATCTAGATGCCACACCAAAGGACAGTAATCACAGTGTATCAATATCCTTTTGTTCAAACCGGAAGTGCCACATTTATGACACAAATAGGGGTTACCGCTTTTGTCATACAACGAGTCAACCTCCAAATCATGAGTGTAATTATAGCCGTAAAGCTGATTGCCGTTTAATTTCGAGAATGATAATTCAGGCTTTAATGATTTATCATCATATATTCCATGGTTATCACTGGATACATCCACAAAAGTCTCATCAGTTAATTTCTTGGGTAACTGGAATTCCACAGGATTCATGCCTTCAAGATTATTCAATAATTGGCCAAATATCCCCATTGAGTTCCAATTACGTTTCTTATCCAATTTTTTCAATCTGCATTCCTTGCAGTACCAGGTATCCTCAGGCAAGTCATCTAGAGGAGGATCGCAACAAAGAAAATGAAACGACTTGGGGCATGACTCACAGCATATGAAAACACCAGAGGCACCACATGCCGAACAAAAGTCATCATTTGAAGTGGCATCTTCATCGGCAGAAACGCTGCTGAAGCGGTCGGGTCTCGATAAGGAAGCAGGTGATCCTAAGGAGGAACTCATGGAGGTGTTTGAAGGACTTCCGGGCTTCCCTCCCATACTGGCGCCCCCTAAGGTGCCATTTATGGTGCCGGAATCCGTTAAAGACGTCAGAACCAAATTGGCACTGGCCAAGGGCTTTTTGGGTGATATCACCTTTATTCGCTTACTCGACCGCATTGGCGAATGGGGTTCGAGATTTTGCTTAGGTGTACTTAATTTGATATAATATTTCTTTTGTGACGGCGAGTCTACCGGTTTCTTTTGTTTTGTGCCATTTCGTATGTGGCTCCCAGTGGTTAATTCGGTGGAATTGTGCGTTTGCAACTTTGAATTGTACTTTCTCTCCTTGACTGAGGTGTCGGGCTCAGGCTCTGATTTGTCTACGTTCTTTCTTTTCCGGGGCCACAAGCTTTCCTTTTTGATCCGTTGTGATGGCCCCAGTTCAAGCGGCAACCCTGAATATGAGGGAGTGGGCGGGGCAAGCTCTGGCTCCATGAATATAGTTTTATTCTTGTTTGTTCTCATATCCAAAATGGACTCTCCGGGCGAAAGTACCTCTTTTTTGTTATCTCTTCTTCGCAATTCGGCTTCCATAAGTTTCTCAGATGTGTTGTGCTTGTAATTGTGCATCAGCAGGGATCCAGCAACGATATGGGGTGAACTTTCCAACCCATCTTTAGTTGAATATAATATCTGATTCTTAAACGTGGCCATTTTGGCAGCTCCTCGCTTTGGACGAGGTCCCGTATTGGTTATTTTCTTCCCCATATTACCCTCCGACATGTCTGTCCAAGTTTCTAGCTCCTTGATGATCTTAAACGTTGGGTTCTTTTCCGCCATGTTGACGGTTGGTGATAGTTTAACGCGATTTTTTTTTCTCATTTTTCATTCTTAGATCATGCAGAAGAGACCGTTAAATGACGGCGACTCGGACGATTCCGACGTGATACCGCCTCAAAAAAGGTCAAAAAAGATCCGCTTAAAGAGTGAAAGAGGAGGTGCACGTGCAATCATGCCCGAGGAGCTAGAACATCTCACATCTGTGAAGGACGAGAACGACCAAGGGTCTGTAAATGGCGACGACGATGCTGGTGACGCTGAAAACGACGACCCCGATTATCAGGGTGCCGCAAACGGGCTGACTGTGACAAATGTGCTTGCAAACGATGTGGCCGATGATTTGGTGACCAAATTCATTCGCTTGGTCCTAGTGAAGTCGTTTACAGACAAAACCATACGAAGAACCACCTTCAGTTCGGCGATCAAAATGCGCCAATTCCCCCACATAATGTTGCAAGCGCGTGAAGTGCTCAAAGAGGTATACGGACTTGATCTTGTGCCCACGGGAAAGGCCAAAAACGAAGAGTATATGTTGGTTAGTTGTCTTTCGCCAGAGGAAAAGGCCGCTTTGGACCAATTGTTCAACGAAGAGGTGAAAAACGACCGCAGTATCACCGACGAAAATTACTTTTATGCTTCCAAAGAACGTAACAACATCCCAGGCGACAACGTGGAGGTGGTCAAAACGGGGGTTTTGGCGGTTCTTTTAAGCATAGTGGTCGCAGAGGAAAACCACATCACCCTCAAAGATCTAAAACGCATGATGACCCATTTTGGGCTCACCTCCTCCAAGAACCTGACGTTGGGTGCCAACATCTCCGATCTTATCGACGAGTTCGAAAGAAGGAAATATCTCGCCAAAGAGTACATAAATGCCAATGGGTCCCGTGAGACGGGACGTGCCAGCGCCAGGGCCGGCGGTGCTTCGGCAGCGTCTGTGACCCCTGACGAAAGGACCTTCTACTCGCTAGGAAGCAGGGCGCTTGTGGAGTTTGCACCCGAACAATTCTACCATTTTTTGAAATGCATGTTCCAAAACGATCTTCTGCTCGAATACAAGGCACGTCAAACCATCAAACGGGCCTACAAAATGGATTTCCAGCCCCAACCCCAGGCTCCTGCGCCGCCGGCGTCGGAGGACGACCCAAATGCCTCTTCCCAGACGGCCCAAGGCTCTAGTGGCCTCACTAGCAATTCTCCAAATGCAGACGTGTCTCTGCCCAATTAGGCAAGAAAACCCGAATCAGACTGGGAGTTGATGCCGGCATCAACACACCCTAACACCCCCATCACGTATGATAATGATAATGTCTGAGAGCAGCAACTCCGTGGCGGCTCCCCCCACTTATAGTCCGGCATTAACTTGAAACTCGAAATTAGAGCCGCCCCTCCCTCCATCTCAGCCTGTGGTATCATAAGCGGAATCGAGAGCGAGAGCGGAATTGTATCATCATATGAAAATCAGACCCTTCATACCCACCACCTTTTTACATACCCAAATCAGCACAAACACAACACAACTACCTAACCATCGTCATCAAAGCTCTTTCTAGTGCCTTCCCCCCGTTTTTCTGCCTCTTTGCATCCCCCAGGCCCATGTTCCATAACCGTAGGCCAGGTCGTGTACCGCCCCACTATAAAACCATATGATTTCGCTCTATACGATCATCTGAAAAAAGTTCAACATGGCACTTGACAATCTCGATTTTATAGTCATTGGAGCTCTTGCTTTGGCAGTGGGTCTCTACTTTTTCAAGGATATCCTCCTTGGTGGCGGAGAAGGCTCCGATGCAGGTTTTATAGCAGGTGTGGGAGGAAAATCAAGAGATTTGGTTGAAACTGTCACAAAGAATAAAAAGAACACGCTTGTTCTCTACGGGTCCCAGACCGGTACTGCTGAGGATTACTCCCACAAATTGGGTAAGGAACTTAGCAGCAGATTTGGATTGAAAACCTTGGTTGCAGACTTGTCCGATTTCGACTATGACAACCTTAATGAACTTTCCAACGACGTGTTGGTGTTCTTTCTTTTGGCCACATACGGAGAAGGTGAGCCTACCGATGACGCTGTTGAGTTTTTCGACTACTTGGAGAACGAGGCCGATGATTTGAGCAATTTGAAGTTCACCGTTTTCGGCTTAGGTAACTCCACCTATGAATTTTACAACGAAATGGGTAAAAAGGCCTTTGATAAGTTGACTGCGTTGAACGCTGAGTCGTTCAATGACATCGGTTTAGGTGATGACGGTACTGGTACTTTGGATGAAGATTACATGGCTTGGAAAGAAGGTGTTTTGGAGAGCTTAAAGTCTCAATTGGATGTCGAAGAGCACGAATTGACTTACGAACCAGCGTTCCAGATCGAAGAAGACGTTGGTTTGAGTGAGGACTCTCCTGAAGTGTCTGTTGGTGAGCCAAACAAGACATATTTGGACTCATCCAAGGATTTGACCAAGGGTCCTTTCACTCATCAACACCCATACTTGGCACCAATCAGTAAAACTGAAGAATTGTTCAACTCCAACACCCGTAACTGTATACACGCTGAGTTTGATTTGTCTGGTACCAACTTGCGTTACTCCACCGGTGACCATTTGGCAGTCTGGCCTTCAAACTCCGACTACAATGTCAGAAATTTTGCCAAAGCGTTTGATTTGGAAGATAAATTGGACACCGTCTTCCATTTGAAGGCTTTAGATTCAACCGTGTCGATTCCTTTCCCTACCCCAACCACCTATGGTGCTGTTTTGAGATACTACCTTGAAATCAGTGGTCCTATTTCGAGACAATTTTTCACCAGTATTGCTGGATTTGCTGAAAATGATGAGATCAAAACCCTTACCATGAAGCTCGGAAGCAACAAAGATTTCTTTGCAAAGGAAATTCATTCTCATAAGTACAACATTGCCGATGCTTTATTGAAGATCTCCAACGGTAAGGCCTGGACCAAGGTTCCATTCGAATTCATCATTGAGTCTGTGAGTCATTTACAACCAAGATACTACTCCATCAGTTCCAGTTCTCTCAGTGAAAAGACATCTGTTCACATCACTGCTGTGGTTGAAGCTGAACAAGTCGAAGCTAGATACATTACTGGTGTCACTACCAACTTGTTAAGATACATTGATATCCAAAAGAACAAGAAGACTGACAAACCAGTGGTTACTTACGACTTAGATGGTCCTAGATCGAAATTCTCACACTTTAAATTGCCTGTTCATATTAGAAGATCTACGTTCAAATTGCCTTCCAATCCAAAGACCCCAGTGATTTGTATCGGGCCAGGTACCGGTATTGCTCCGTTCAGAGGTTTCGTCAGAGAAAGAGTTGCCGTCAAGGAATCGTCCAATGTGGAAATTGGTAAGACTTTAGTTTTCTTTGGTTGCAGAAACTCCAAAGAAGATTTCTTGTATAAGGACGAATGGCCAGGTTATGCCAAAGTTTTGGGTGACTCTTTTGAAATGTTTACTGCATTTTCAAGAGAAACTTCTGAAAAGGTTTACGTGCAACACAAATTAATAGAAAACGGAGAAAAGATTGCTTCCTTGTTAAACGAAGGTGCCTTTATCTATGTCTGTGGTGATGCTTCCAAGATGGCCAGAGACGTCCAACAAGCTTTGGTCACCATCTTGGCTAAAGATAGAGACGTCAGCGAAGAAAAGGCTGCTGAAATAGTTAGAAACTACAAGATCCAAAATAGATATCAAGAAGATGTATGGTAAATAATGTAGCTTTAGGGTTTTGTAACATTAATAAAGAGGAATCTCCATTTACATGTATTATCCGTTTATTTATTATCCTTGACTCTAACACAATATCTCCATTCGGAGTTTGTGGAATTGTATATGGGCAGCAATTGGTTTTCCACCGATAACCAATGCTTGTATTTTGATCTCGATTTGAGGTCCAAGTCATAAATATTGCAGGTGAAAAGATACTTCTTGTCATCAATGGTGATTAGATTGTTAACATTATTATGACTATTATGCACGTTGTTGAACCTGTCATATTTTTCAAACTTAAGGAACAACCCAACATCTCTTAGGGTCATCACAAGAGACAAATTGGACGACACATCCTCTGCAGAGGTTAAATTCTTTATCAAATCGTTTTTGTCGTTAATTTTTTGATATTGTTTCAAAGTTTGGAACACATTGTCAGGTTTTTGAAGAAAAATTTTGAAAAGCGTCTCAACTGGTATATTGTCATTGACCGAAGTCATTAAATCATCAGGAACTTTGCCGAATATATCCGACAACACGTCGTCTATGGTGTGGTCATAGAGTAGATCAAGGGGACAAAAGTGCCGCTTCAATCCTCTCAATTGATTGTACAGACACGTCCTGCAATAGTTACTATTGGTGTTATCATAAAGCCATTTAGGCTTGAGTTCGATCGTCACAGTATTGAAATCTCTATCATGGTATAAACTGCAGTTTTTCGATAACTCAAATTTCGTCATATCCCCATCAAGAATGTTGGGAAGAAGTAACCCATACCGTTCGTTTACCATCAACTCTTCGTCGCCGTGGTCCAAATCGTAAACAAACGGCTCGGTCAAAACCACAAGTTGTATGTCTATAATCAAACTGGGGAATAAATGCTTACATTTCAACTCAATAAAATCGTACAATTCGCAGGTTGAAATGTACTGTTCATCCTTCTTGCTCAATCTAAGCCTTAAAAGTTTGTGACGCAAGTAATCGTTACTTCCTGTATACTCAAACAATATATTGGCATTCCCTTTAGCAAAATATTTCCATTCATTAGGCTTGGTGATCTTGGAAATCTCCATTGATTTGCTATTTACAGTTCCAAAAAATATCTCCAACACTTGCGAATTTGACTAACCCAAACTTAGGTACGCTTTGATCACGTGCCTCTAACCAAACTTATTTCAAGTGATTGTAGATTTCGTTTATCTCGGTTTTAGTGAAGGAAAAAGTATTGGTGGATGATTCGTTGGTGTTCACGATGACCTTTGCGGGGCCCTTCACCTCTACAAAAATAGGTTTGGTGAAGATGAAATTCACCACATTTAATTTGACGAATAATAAGACATTATTGTAGAAGTACCTCAAACGAGTGCTGCCACGCTCAAAACTCTCTTTGAGGTTCGAGTTAGGCTCACCAAGGCTATTTATAAGCCTCTTTTTGCTGTTTGCGTAGAATTGGCTGATAAAGGTAGGCACTTTCACACGGGGCATTTTAAAGTTCAATTTAGGTAGTTTACTATCGTTGCTTAAATATTTGAACGAATAAGCGCCATTACTTGCAACCAAATTGCCTGGGTTGATGAGGGTCTTCTCGTCATCTTCTAATTGCATTTCTATGATTTTGTTTCCGTCACTTAAAAGACATTTGCCTGTTCCCACAGTGGTGACCGATTCGAATTTGCTGAAAATACTCTCAGAATTGACCTCGAGATCATAGCCCGTCCAAGCAACCAAATTCTCCTGATTAAAAACCGTCCACGGCTTATTTTTGGTGGGCTCAATTATCACATAACGGTTCATACGGCCTGGTCTTAACTTTCCACCTAAAACCAACGAAACGGAATGCTCTGACTGAAGAACCTGATAATTGTTATTCCCTAGTTTTCTATTTACACTGGTGATACCTTCCAAATCGCCATTTATAGCTATCAATGACCCTGTACGGATGTTTAAATTGGAAGATTGGGGCATCTTCACATTAAGCAAATTGGCTGGCGAGCCCAAAGGCTTGAAATCTGGCAATTCAATAAACGGTCCGTTACCTGTTCCAGTCAACAAGCTCTTGTTGGCCAATTCGGTACCAATTTCAGGAATGGTGCTCAAAAACCGACCGCCAATGCATCTTTTCAATGATCCTTTTAACAGTATAGAGAACATTTTGATGAAGTTTTCATTTGAATGCGAAACACGCTTTATAACCTACTTTAATTAATGTACAATAAATTAAGCATTGCATGCCCGTTTTTGACTTAAATTCGATCCTTTACAAGTCACAAAATCAGTCACTAATTAGAGGTTTTATTTATTCAATTTTATTCATAGCACTAATCAAATAAATTTCTTCATCCACTCGTCAGCCTCTAAAATACTCCCCAAGTAGTCGTCTCCTACCAACACCTTATCTTCCTCATTAACAACCTTCATCAATTCAACAAAAGAGCTCCAGAATTTGCATCCGCTTTCAAAATCGTTCAATGTTTGGTTGGCGGTGATACTGTTGACACCGTGAACATTAATATTGAACGTAGGATTGTGGATTTGATAGACCGAGTTGAGAATATGATCTCTTGTGTTTTCGATGATCTGCTCCTTCGTGAGGTCTTTGTTGAGCTTGGCCTGTTTACAACTGTAATCAAAGTAGATTTCACTAATGACACCCAATAAGGTACTGTTAATGTCTCTAAAAAAGGGCAATTGGCTTACGAGTTTGTACCATTGATCTTTGGAAGTGAAGTTCACCTTGATGCTATTGTGTTCCTGTCTAGTTATGATATCAATAAGACAACTCTGGATGGTATAGATTAAATTGGTAGAGATGAACTTGATGTGAGATCTGAAACTCAACAAACTACGTGAGATTGGCCCTTGATAATTGATAGGGGCAATGTTCAATCTGTGTAAGGAGAATACTCTCGAGATAAGCGTTATGTGTCTGCTTTCCTCGGGTAAAAGTTTCAAGTCCGTGTTTCCCCCCAAGTCTTTAAAATTTTTGGCCACACCAGTATATTCACCAGTCGATTCATGAAGCTTCAAAACTTTTGAATTAATAAGCATTAAGATAAGGACAAGCTGTTGCAATGTGTAAGAATTGAAAGTTTTTTGATTTTTGTTGACGAAAGTTTTGATAGCTTTTCCAAGCGAACTTAACTCGCCGGTTTTTTGATCAATGACGTTGAACATGTACAAAGCCCTCAAGAACGCTGTGGAGATGATGTCATTATTGGATTCGAGTGTGCCCTCGAAAGTCTTTGTTTTGTCGAACTTGGAATCGATATTTTTGAAAAAGTTCACTAAATTGAAATTAGGTTCACTTTCTTTGAGATACAAATGATTTATTTGTCTGGACATTACAGGGTTCATACGGTTGTTGAGCTGGAGCTCTTCATTCTTGTACCAATATTTCACCTTGATCTTTTTAACTTGGTAGTATCTTGCTAATAGCTGAGTCAATAAATTGAATAGGCAGTCTAAATTGTTGGTGTAGAATTCCGAATTTATCAACTCCCTATAACTGTCACTTAAACCACTTTCCAAACTTGGTCTAACACTCAATTGACCTTGCGTTATTGCCTCCAAGAGTTCTAGCGGTGCAAGACCTATCAGTTGATAGAAATAAAACTCTGCTGGTAATCTTTGAGAGATGATGTCGTGAACATCATTTGAAACCTGAATTGCTGGTTTCTTCGGTTTTTCTTTCGATGCCTCTGTTTGCTCCTCTTCTGGTTCAGGAGTGGACTCGGAAGTTTCAGGCCCATACACAACGTCGCCTTCTTCAATCAAACCCAAATTATCCATTTCAACCGAATAAAATGTGACATAACCCTCAATGTTCATAACAGGGATGTATTTGAAAGCAGCATGGCCCTTCATGTACATTTCCATGCACCTTTGATCATTCAAACCCGCGATATATGAATATAAATCGGTAGTTGGATCTTTACTGAAGCTTGCCATTTGATATATAATGTCAAGAGCCAACTTGAAGTAGCTCACCTGAGGGTATGGCTGTAATGGATTTGGTTTTGGTAATGGTGGCAAGCACGGCATGGTGGTGGGTTGCAAGTTACAGCCTACCATGATACTAAGGTCTAAAAGTTGTTTTTCGGTCAATTTCAATTCATGAAGAACCTTCGGTTTATCGATAAATCTAAAGTCCTTCGATTGGAATTCCATACCCAAGATAAACTTGGTCACTTTTGTGAGCAACAAGTCAGTGGACCCGTAAATCAGGTCGATTACGCCCTTTTGATATAAGTACGATAATTGGAAAGAAGCATCATAAGGACTAATGATGTAATCAATGCCCGCCTCAATGAACAACTTCACAACATCATTTGTCATTGGCCTTAAAGTTAAAGGATCCGAGAATAATCTGAACGATTCATTGTTACTATTATAATTATAATTGAATGTACGATTATTATATTTGTTCCACGAGTTTTCCAAGTGTTGTTCACTAGGAGTAAGCTCGTTAGTGGTTAATTCGGTAGTTTGAAGTTGTATGTCTAATCCCTTCACCACAAATATGGGTTTAATGTTGAATTCTTTGAATACTTTTAGATCTGAATGAATATAATCTTTAAGCGAGCTTGGTATTCCCCCTACTGCTGATAAAAACTGCTCCTTTTTAAAGGTATAAATCCTACTTAAGTAATGCTCTACATCAATCCCGATGGTGGCATTTTGAAGAATTTCAATCGAGCTGGTGTTAACTAGCTTTCTTTCAAACAAGAATGATTCTAACGATTTGATAGGCATTGTTGATAATTTCCGGCGTGCGACTAGTGCGGTAATAATACCGTGTGGTGATGTACGACGATTTGGGCATGTATAAAGTTCGGAAATGCATTATGGGCATGAGAAATTAGAGGGGTTGTGCTTATATCCATAATGAATAAAATCGAATACTAATCACAGAAATTGTCGGTAATTGTCACTAGTTCAATTTCTGCAAAAATTATTAAAATGCACTAAACATTCACTACCGCGTACATTAGATCTAATTATAGCATGTTTCTATATACATTAAACATCACCAAATAGATTATTTAAGGCACCGTTTTCTGTGAATGGATCATTCATAACATCCACATGCTGTAGCTTTTTCGTTCGTGCGTTCAGAGCCGCCTCCAATTGTTTCTTTCTTTCTTTTAAGTCGTCTTCTTCCTCGACGTCATTTTCTTTGGATATTTTAATCAACTCCAATAAGGCGGATCTTTGGTGCTTCAAAGATTTCGAGCTGACCAAGAGGTTTTCGAAGTTGGAAATATGTTGTGCGTTAATGTTTGGAAGCATGTCAAGTAACATTCTGGCTGGATAATCATTTTTCAGTCTGAGTGAACAATAAACAGTGGTCAATGCTATGGCAGCCTCCGAATGTGTTTCCACAAAGTACTCATCCATTAACACTTTGAGTAATGACTTGATGAGATTGTCACACAAAAATTTATCCACTTCGTCGTCCTTCAACAATATGTCACCTAAAATGTTCCGTAACACCAAGATAGTGTTGAACGAACATTTTGTATCCTTGAACATTATTATATGGCACATGATCTGTAAAAAGGGTGCAAGAATACTCTTCTCTTCTATAATGAGCTTTTTACACGCCAATTGAGTGTCTGAGAATGTCTTGGAGTTAATTTGGCCAATGATATCCATCAAGTACCTCACTACGGTTGCCGTCAATTGTCTCAACATGTGTTCTTCCATCATTTCTTCGCTCAATGTTTCATCGTCTTCATTGCCCTGCAACTGTAAGCCATTAACATAAACTCTCTCCCATTTACCCACCAATATGTTGTCTAAGTCGATGAACGATTTAGGCAACAATTGTCTCATAAAGTCGTTCACGTACTTTACAGGACAGTTTCTGATCACACTTCTCAAGCAGCTGTTGATCATATGTTTCCATGAATGTAGGGTTATACCTACCATCTCTCCCGTTACCAGTTTCCATATCATTTCTCCTATATTTGGAATTTCATAAAGCGTTTCTTCTAATTGTGAAAGAGATCCAATAGTTAAAAACGCATATTCTCTGGTATATCTTATCAAATGACCCACTGAGTCCGCAAAATCACGAAGAGTTAAAGCCGCTTTCACGTTTTCTTCTATGAATGTTTCTTTACTTTGAATACTGACACCTTGTTGCCAAAACCTTTCCATGCAACTGTACTTAACAAACAGTTGTACCTCTACAGGCAAGTCTTTCCAGTTATTAGGATTGTGATAGTTTTGAATTTGAGTTAATAACTGAAGTATATGGGGAATGATAGGTTGCACTCTAGGTTTCCACAATCTCAACAAGTTAAGATATTCCGGCGAATCGTGAGCTAATTTTTCAATTGAATATTGGATGAAAATTCTTGTGGCTCTAATAGGGAAAATTGAAGACCAATGATCTTTTAAGCTATTACGAAGATTTTTTCCTTCGTCATCCATTTGAGCTTGTAAAAGGTTGGTATCTGCTTTGATACCTCTTTTCTGAAAGTATGAAGCGATTTCCACTATACCGATTCTCTCCATGAACCAATGTAATTCCATGAGCCCTTTTTCGGCATCAGGAGCTGACCAAGCTGCTAGTTCAGGATCAACAATCTTGGCAAAGAGCTCATCTCTATTATCGATCGAAGATCTGGATGCTATCACAAGCAAGAATGATTTGAAAGCAACATTTTCGTGATCACTTACTTTCTTGGATGAGAGTATATTTGAAATGACATTTTCCAAATCACTGAATATTCTTTTCAAAGATTCTGGCATGATATAAGCCAATCTGTTCAATTCAGTTCCACAACTAGTCCTCAAATCTCTTATGAGCTCTTTCTCTTCATCACTAATGTTTTCTGGATACTCAAAGGTAGCCGTCGTCAAGATCTTTTCAAGAACTTCGAACATCAAAGGACTGACATCTTTCAAGAGAGGAGCAAATTGCACCATGGTCTGAACCTGTTTTCTAATCAAAAGAGGACACGAAAGGTTCATGGCAAGTAATCTTTCCCCTAACGACTCCACAAGATTATTGAGTCTATTGTTAATGGTGTCAAAGTCGTCCCCGTTGTACCAAATTCTCCATCTGGATATACCCCTGATACAGTTTTCAATAATATTGAATTGAGCATTTCCATAATTAAATTCGTTGGACTTTTCCTCTAACCTATACTTGTTGATGCAATTCATACCCAATTCAGAGCTGAAGAACTGTTGTAATCTATTTTCAAGCCACATAAGACCATCTTCAGGCTTTTTACAAACAGTAATTCTAACAATGTCTTCATTAAATTTCTTATAGTTCGATAAGAATGAGTTTGAGTCGCTTGCAGAGTCAAAATCCAATTCTAAGAACTGCTTGCTGGGATCTTCATCATCTACAAGTGAGTAGTTAATAGTTCTGTTGGCAGATATTTCCAATAAGTCCAATAATATACTATCTATGTTGAGTTTTGTACTGAGCTCGTCGTATCTCAAAATGGTGACCCACATTTGCAAGGACAAACCGGAAATAATCAAACTGGGGTGGTTGGTGGTGGCAAGGATAAGTTTAAGGTATTCGTCTATTTGGGCTTTTTCCCAGTCGATTCTATTTTTGGATGGTAACGATATGTTCAAATATTCACTGAGAGAAACTATCATTTCCACGGTCTTTTTGAGCAAGCTGTACACTTGCTCGTCTATATCATTTGGATCTATTACCAAGGAATTGTAGAATTCCGTTAATTTTTTGATACCCTCTGAGGTGAATATGCTTCCGATAAAGTAATCGAAATCGTCGTAATTACTATAGGTTCTGGTGAAAAGAATGTGAAGACAATCGATGGCCAATGTCTTGAGCTTTGTATCGGGGATTGTCAAGATGTTAAAGAGATTTGACATGATGTTCTCTGACTTCAACAACTCAGGTTGTATCCAGTGCAAACAAGTTTTGAAAGTGCTGAGGATTTTGGGCACAAAAGTCTGACATGACGACAGCTTGTAATCGTTCTGGGATAAAATTTCAATAAGAAACTTGCTCCAGGCGGTGAACCAGCCATCAGACGAATGTTTGCATATAAGGACATTTTCATTAGTGTCGTATATCTTATTCAAAATGGTGGTAGGAGTCACAATTAACACCGAAAGTTGGTTCAATATGGCTGTTCTTTTCATGGCTATGGGGTCGTCCAAGAGATATATGTCCTCAAAGAGCGTTTTGATGATTATAAGACACAACTCTCTGGTTGCGAAATCGTGGTTCCACAAAAGCCAAAGATCACTGTCCATCGACAGCCACCCGTTCAAAGTATCATCCTCTGTCAATGCGGACTCTTGAGAGCCGTCCTCTCCTTCGGTTTTGGTCAACACCTTGACCAAATAATTCCCCCATACCCTTTTGGTGATGGAGACCCATAAGTAAGCGAGCTTCTCCTTGATGAAATGGGGGTCGTTTTCACGGACAGTCTTGCACAACTCCAGCACCCAATTGCGCACAGCCACCTTCTTCTGTGTGTCAAACACATGGAAGCGTTTGTTGATGCAATGTTGCAATAAGGAAAGTCCATAATGTCTTACTATGTAATTCTCATTACTGTTCAGATAGAGTCCCAATTGGTACCCCCAAAAAGGGCTTTCGTCGTTGGCCTTGATGGATTCGAGAAACAGCTGCGCCTCGTGTCTCTGTGTGTTGTTTGATTTGTTATCATACACCACGCCCAAGGCGCTAGTGATCTGGGATAAGCCGTTGGGGTCCATAAGCTAGTGAGGATGCGCGTGCCCTTTCTCGATGATGAGGCGGCTTTCTAGTGCGAAGCGAGTGGGTGCAGGAGCGAATGAGGTGGCAGAGCCAGGCGTGCCAGCGGTGCGGCGCGTCGTGGTTGGTGGTACTGGCGGTACGGTGGTAATGGCGGTAAGGCGCCAGGAGTGATGCGCCAGCAAGCATCGACAGCAGGCGTGTCTGTGGGCGGTACCACTGCAATTCCCAGTCGTATGTATTCATTTCTATGCTGCCTATAAATAAAACTTCTTCTTGTCTCTTTCCATGTCGGGCCTGTGTTCCCATTCGGTCTCTTCTTTGATACCCTTCTGCAACCTTCTCAATTTGAGAGTGAATTGGGGTCCTATTTCCTGAAGCCCCACTCTTTCCTCGCTTTTGAAGAGGTATCTGTGTCTTCTGAAGAAAATGTAGTCTCTTTGGTTATGCAACGTGATCACTTGACGGCCCTCGAACTCGGGGTTTTTGGGGAATATACTTTGGAACAATCTTCCTACGGTTTTACCCAATCTGGTGTTGAAGTTGTTCAAGATGAGCTCCGGGGTGTGACTGGTTTTTCTACCGTGGCCTTGGATCTTCTTTCCCTCTGTGATGGATGTTAAGGAGAAGTAAAAGGTGGGGCCTCCAGGCAAATGTATGAAGGTGATACCGGTGATTTTCTTATTGTATTCGTTAATTATCACCAAATCAGTGAATTCCCTGTTGTTACAGAACTTAACCATGTCTTTGATGGTGAATTGGCTTTTCCTCTTGACAAAGGTGGTTTCGGGCAAGAAATCCATCAACAAGTCGGCAAACTCGTAGGCTGCCTTTTTGGCGTTGGTGTTGGTAGTCAACAAAATCTTGGGCGATTTGTTCTGCAGAAAGAACCCTGCAAAATCGTCTTCCCCTTCTATGTCCTCAGCAATGGTTTCATCGTAAATTCTCTTAGAATCCAACGTTTCTGGCACGTTCTCTGCCAATCTCTGCTCCTTCAATTCCGGGTTGGCTCTCTCTTCCTTGGCCCTCTCGGCCCTTTCTTTATGTCTTTCTTTGTTCTTCTCGTGCTTCATCTCCGAGAAGAGCTTTTGCCTCTTCTGTTTGTTTTTGATCTTCTTGAGTGTGCTTGCTTCTGACATGTTTAAAAAATTTTAGGAGCAGCTGATGCGATAACTTTTAGCGATGAGCTGCGAACCGCACTTTGGCGATGACCTGGAGAACTCAGATAACGGCTCGAACGTGGGAATTGCTCGACTTTGCCTCGAAGCCTCGTTTGCTTCGGTACAATGCTCTTATGGGGGACATACTCAACGCCTCTGTAGATAACAACACGTTGGGGTTGGGGGCTCACTTTATCTTCAACACCCAAAATAACGACGATTTAGGCCCCGACGGCTACGACAACTACCAGGCGCCCAAAACGGCCACCGGAGAGCCCCTTTATAGCCGACGAATGTGGGTAAAGGGTGATGTCACGTACTTCGAGCCCTATCGATGGGGTCAAAGCACTAAATGTGTAGAAAGGGTGTCTCTGGCACGAACTCTTGGTGCCAATACCTTTGTCAATATAGATCGTCAATTCATGGGCCGAAACGGCGGAAGATTTCTCCAGGAACAACGGTGTCTTTTGTACACCAATTGTGTTTACGAAAACAACGCCAAAGGCTCAACAAACGGCTCAGATTCCACGGCTTTTGTGGGCCCCCAAACTTCATTGCAGGTCAATGAAGACCAAATCAAGCTCTACAGCCAATTGACCAACAATCTCCACAGAATCCATATTGACAAATTGTATGCACAGAAAGAGGGGTTTGACAATGTGATCCTCCAGGGCCCTTTGATTGTTAGCGTATGTCTAAATTGGTTCAAATGCACATATCCAGAATTAAACATATGCAGGTTCAATTACAAAAATACGGCACCTATACATGTAGGAGAACAGTTCACTATCAAAGCTGGTGCAGCCAAATCAGGCAAAATCCCCATCCAAATTTCAGGTGCCAACAATCAAACGGTGTTTCAAAGTTTATTGGACACTTGCTAGTTCCGTATGTTCACACGGAGGTACTCCTGTGCAGGAGAAATGTTCTATTTTTTAATCAGAGAAGTATTTACATACATTTGGACAGGCCTTTAAAGTCAATAAAAGCCTCGCCATATGCATTTGAACCGATCCCATTGGACTGGCTAGAATTACATTGGTGAGAAAGAGAATAAATTCATCTGATCGACCCTCACCAAAAAAAGCCTCGAAATGAGAGGCTTTCACAACGGTTATTTTTAGTGAATACATTCAGGTACGCATATTTATGCCTATAGCGCTAATTTGATACGTCAAACTGATAACGAATTTCCGTGGTACACCGAGGAGTGCCCAAACCTGGCATTGGAATCTTCTATGTGCAGCTTTTGCATAACTCTATATTACTTAACCGGTTGAACCACATGAACCTTCAGCCCAATAGAACCTCGGGAATTGCTCTTGTAAATCCATCATATGCAATTATATGTGAAGCCAGTCTCGTGTTTGCCCTCCAGGCGTGGGTTTTAAGGGCAGAAGCGTGGGTAAACGGGTTCAAAGCGTGCCCCATAGAAGCACGGGGTCTTAAATGTAATTGAATTTACGGCACCCATTGTTTCGAAGGATATATAAAAGAGCCAAATTCTTTGATTTGCAATAATAACGATGATTTCCAACACTGTGTTACTTTCTTTGGCACTTGGAGCCATGGCATTACCCGCCAAAAGGGCCGATTCGTCCTACGACGTTCAAAGTTGTACTGCATTCTACGATAGTCCTTTGGCTTCGTACTCCTGTAGAAATACCACTACTATTCCTTCTGAATACAGCTGTTGTTTCGAAAAGTATGGGATTTTGATGCAAACCCAATTCTGGGATGGTGCCGATAATGATGCTACCAAAAGAGATTTATCGAATTGGGAGAAGGTCAAAAGATTTATAAAAGGCTGCAAGCCTGGTCTGAAGGCCACCGTTAAAAAAAGTAGCCAAATGCCTGTTGATCAAGCATTCACCATCCACGGGTTGTGGAGTGACAGATGTGATGGTAGCTACGACCAGTACTGTCAGCCCGATTTGGAAATCGAAAAGGCCAATATCAAAGGCTACATGGATGATCTTGGTAAAAGCGACTTGTATGATCTCATGAACACCTACTGGTTAGGTCTTGGAGGCACCGAAGATGCCAACACCGACTTGTGGGAGCATGAATACAACAAGCATGCCACTTGTATGAATACCATTAATCCTAGCTGTTTTACTGGTGACTACACTGAGGGAGAAGCCGCCGTTGAATTCTACCAAAAGGTGGTTGAAATCTGGGATGGTCTTAACACATATGAATTTTTAAGCAACAAGGGAATTGAACCAAGCAGTTCTGAAACCTTCCAATTAAGTGATATTCAAGAGGCATTGGCCAGCGCTCATGGAGGTGAAGTGTACATTGGGTGTGACGACGACAAATTGAATGAAATTTGGTACTATTACGTATTGAAGGGTAGCGTCTTGACGGGAGATTACAAATCTATCGATACCTTGGCTAAGACAAATTGTCCTAGCGAGATCAGATACTTGCCAAAGTGAGAGTGGATTATAAAAGTATAATTAGAGAGGGGAGGTGTTGTTTGTAGGGCCTTCTTGATGCGTGCCTATGTTATTATATCGAAGGCTTTAGATTTGAGTCTTTGCCCGTAAAAAGTACTTTCAATACATGGATTTTAAATGTGGAGGTGTCACGTCTTGCTTGAATGTTTTGAAAGACATTGCGTCTATAAATCTATTACATTTCGAAAGACATTACATCTCTAAAGCCATCAGACCTCTAATGATAAAGACAAGAGAAAATTGTAAGGCGTCTTATCACTCTAAAAAGTCTTTTCTTTACTTTCGATCTTACTCTTTTTACAACTGAACCCATTTCGTCAACCACATTACAATTGAAGGATCCTATGATCATATAACCTTTCAGTTTACGGTATTGGTAGCTCTTAAACCTTTGAGTCGTCCTGCGCTTCCCTCGTACCTTCCTTCGTACCTTCCTTCGTACCTTCCTTCGTCTTAGCTCTCCTCCCTAAATCAAGCGTACATTACTACTTAACTAGCAAATCCAATGACACCACAGGCTGGTCTGGCACCGGCGTTACCGGTGGTCTTGGACAATTCGTGGCCACCCTTACCTAAATCGTCGGTACCGGCGTGGACAACAACAGATCTACCCAAAATAGAGTCTTTTCCGAGTAATTTGACCAACAAGTCTTGCTTGGATCCCTTGGCCAAACCAGTAGAATCGGTGGTGATGTTACCCAAGTCACCAACGTGTCTTTCGTCGTCTTCTGGGGCACCGTGGGTCTTACCAAATGGGTTGAAGTGAGGACCAGCAGAAGTACAACCGTTGGTGTTGTCACCAAAGGTGTGGATGTGGAAACCTCTCAAGGCGTTGGCGTCGTTACCGGAGATTTCCCAGGTAATGGTGGTTGGGTCGGACTCTTTTTCTTGTTCGAAGAAAACAGTACCTTCGATTTTAGCATCACCTCTGATAATTGCAACTACACAGTTAGTAAAAGGGGCAGCAAAGAAGCGCCAGCAACGGCGGAAAGACGCCGATTTGGCGGTTCAATGGCCACGCAGCGGTGGAGACGACGCTTGCACCAGCACAATTGAGTGGACATCAGCGTTGTATCGTCGATCAACCGACGGTGATGTGCAGCTTATTGCTACTGGTGGTGAGCAAATTTCATTGCCAGAATCAACGGAAGGCTCAGGAGCATCAATTGGCTCGTAAATCGCTGGCAAGATCTCCAAACCAGACAAAACCCACGTCCAAGCACTCAATCCGCCATTGATGCAAGCGTTCCCACCGGTGGAGGCCCGGTTAAACGTACGTACCAGCTTTGACCATTTTGTCTAAATAATTTTCAGTGGAAAAATTCCGGTCTCGCTTACTAACCCATAAGTAGCCACAGCAATGCACGACCTGAGCGGGTTCCACCAAGCGTTCGTACCGAGCGGGTTGGTACGTGGCGGGTCCGAGCGGCTTAAATAGAGTGTGAGAAAGCGACGAGGCAGGCGGGTGGAGGTGTTTATATAGACGGGAGGTATAGTAGTTATAACTGCCATGGTGGTCGTGGCGCGGCCTTGACATGGGGGAGGGGCGAGCGGTACGATAGGGGTACCACCATAGCACGGTGCCAGTACGGGGCGAGGCGCCAGAGCAGGTCCAGCAGGCGAGAGCAGTTCAGAGGCATATGACGATAGCACGGCGGCGCCAGTGCGAGCAGCGCCAGCACCGCACGCCAGTGGACCAAATGCCACACCAACGCAACTAACAGCGTACATTGAAGCTCGAGCTAACAGCGTATATTCAAGCCCAGCTAACAGTAGTAAAGCAACAGAGCAGCGCCCCGTGGTAGACCACGAGACCATCGCAGCAAAAACCATGCACCCTAAAGACCCCCAGCGTAGGCTCCTTAGCCAGAGAAGCCTGCGGCCTCAGCGCTACTTCTCTCTTCTGCTTCTCTCTCAGTCCCAGCTGAATGCTCAGGCCCCCCGGTCGTCTTCGGACGCCGTTTGGGCTCTGGCGGCACCTCCGGCACCGTGTCGATCAAATAGAACACATACCCCGTGGCCACCACCACCAACGCCCCGTACAACAATATGCTGTTGCCTCTGTGCTTGTTAATCCACCGGTCGATAAAAGTCATAGCGCAAACGTAGCCCTCAGCGCTGACCACCGTCTCTACGAGCCGCATGCGCACCCCTTGCGCACCGCCAGCAGCCCACCACAACACCACGCCGCCCCTCGCCGTCTACCTCCGTGGGCCCACCGCCAACCTCCGCACAATCCTTCTGCGCGACACCGGTTATCTCCTGAAATCCCCTGAAATCCATCCCTTGCTTTTTCTATAAATACACCACTGTGTTCCCCAATTGCCATGTCTTTCAAAAACTACGTTGTCACCCTTAAAGAATCGTGCTCCGACGCCGACATGTCGGTGATCAAGTCCAAAATCGGCGAGTTGGGCGGCTCCATCAAGAGCGAATTCAGCTTGATCAAAGGGTTCGTTGCTTCTCTCCCTGAGGTCCACACCGATTCCATCAAGTCCCACGAACACGTTTTGAGCGTTGAGGAGGACCTGGAAATGAAGATCAATTAGGCCGCCTGTGCGGACACTTAGAGTACGTTCAAATATACACTGCTGTCAAAGTGGCAAGAGGATGGTGCCATCGAGAGCTGAGCTGGTGCGGCGCGGCGCGGCGTGGTGCTGGTTATCGGCTTATCGATGTTGTTCTTATCGTTGTCTCTTATCGTTGTCTCCTATCGTTGTCTCTTATCTTATCGACCTATGCCCAATCGTCCTGTCCTCCTTTCGCTCTAGCAGGCTGCGCCAGCATACCCCCAGCGCTGCGGCACCACCTCGCATCATCTTCCCCAGACTTGCTGGCATTCGCACCCCACGCCCTCAATTACTTTTCCTCTTTAGTACCCATACCTTTCTTGTGGCTGTCATGTCTTACGACAAATATAACTTGCAGCCCAACTTCAAGCCAATTGACCACTTGTACGAGCTGAGGCTTCGCCAATTCATCGACAAAGGTGGCCAGTATCCGCATTTGAACTTACCGAAATTCTACGACATTGAAAGATATGACATTCCTGACTTACAGGTGTATAAGGTCCCCGACGGCCCTAATGGCGAGACTCAGAGACCTTTGTTTAAAGACATTGATTTTGACGCTGTGGAGTGGAAAGCCGCCAAAAAAGGCGACAGTTTTGGGCCCTCCTGGAAGACCTTTTGGTTCAAGTTCACCGTGGAGTTGCCGGACCATTGGGTCGACTCCAAACAGGAGATTGACCTCGAATGGGATTGTAACAATGAAGGTTTAATCTACGACTCCAAGGGGATGCCCTTGCAGGCCTTTAGTGGGGGTGGAGAAAGAACCATTTTTAGCTTTCCCGCTGAATACGCCGTGAAAGGTAAGCAGCTATTCTACTTGGAAATTTCCTGTAACGGGATGTTTGGTATTAGTCAGGATGGTAACGTGGATCCTAATCGTTACTTCAGGCTTTCAATTGCCGATTTGGTCTTGCCAAATTTGGATGCAAGGGCCTTATACTACGATTTCTGGATTTTGAGTGATGCCGCCCGGGAATTGAGCGGTTCGTGGCAGAAATACCAGGCCAACCAGATATGTAACGATATCATGGATGCGTTTGATCCTGAAGACGTGAACAGTATCGGAAAATGTCGAGAAATTGCCTCGAAATTGTTGGGAAAGAACATCAATTCCGATAAGGTGTTCAATGAGTACGGTACATTGAACAAAACCTTAGACGTCATTGCGGTCGGAAACTGTCATATCGATACTGCCTGGTTGTGGCCCTTTGCTGAAACGAAGAGAAAAATCGTCAGATCCTGGACTTCCCAGCTTAAAATAGCTGACGAATACCCTGAATATGTGTTTGTGGCCTCTCAAATGCAGCAATTCAAGTGGTTAAAGATGTACCATCCTGAAATCTTTGCTAAGGTGCAAGAGAAATTCACCACCAATCAGTTTTTGCCAATTGGAGGTTCCTGGGTTGAAAACGATACAAACTTACCCAATGGTGAGAGTTTGATCAGACAGCTCTTACTTGGTCAAAGATTCCAATTGAACGAGTTTGGTGCATATGCTTCCATCTACTGGTTGCCTGATACTTTTGGCTATTCCTCTCAGATCCCCCAAATTTGTCAAAGTGCCGGTATAGAGAAGTTTTTGACCCAAAAATTATCCTGGAACAACATCAATCAATTCCCTCTAAGCACTTTCAATTGGGCTGGTATTGACGGTTCTCAGGTTCTTGTGCACATGCCCCCAGCGAACACCTATACTGCTTCGGCCCATTTTGGTGATGTAGTAAGATCTCAACAGCAGCACAAAAATTTAAGAGATGTCCCCACTGGGTTGCTTTTGTACGGTAAAGGTGATGGAGGTGGTGGTCCAACTACAGAGATGTTGGAAAAACTCAGAAGAGAAAGAGGCTTTGCTAACAACACCGGTGCTATTCCTGTGGTAGATGTGGGTAAGACCGTGGAAGACTTTTACGATGATGTTTTAGAGCGGTCTCAAAATGGATCGACCTTACCTACATGGAGAGGTGAAATATACTTGGAGTTCCATAGAGGTACTTATACTACCCAAGCTGATGTAAAGAAATGGATCAGATTGTTGGAAATCAAAGTTCATGATTTAGAATGGATTGCAACCTTAGCAAGTTTAGCCACCGACTATAAATACCCTGCTAGAGAAATCCGTGATATTTGGGAGGATTTGTGTCTTTGCCAATTCCATGATGTCATTCCAGGTTCTTGTATTGGGATGGTTTACTACGAAGAAGTTAAGCCAATGTTGCAAAAGAATTTGAAGAAGGTTGATAAACTTACTGACAAAGTGCTCTCCCTTGTATCAGGGGAGAGAACTAAGAGCACCAACACCAAGTGGCTCAACACTTTACCATGGAAGAGAAATGAAGTCATTTCCGTTAAAGAGGGAGACTTCGATTCAAAATACACCACTAACTACAAGGACTCCACCTTGATGTCTATTAGTCAAGATGGCGCCAATTGTGTCTCTGAAATCAAATATCCAGCTTCAATCAGTCAAAGTGATAAGATTTATGTTCTTTCCAATGAACTTCTCAAGGCCGAAATCACTGAAGAGGGTGTGATCACTTCTCTTTATGATGTTGCTAACCAAAGGGAACTTATCGATGCCACGAAAACAAAACAAACAGGTTCAGATGTTGTAGGTGGTAATCAATTTATGCTTTTCGACGATGAACCATTGACATATCCGGCTTGGGATACTGAGTTGTATTCATTAAACAAGTTTAAGTTCTTAAAAGGCGGAAAAGTGGTGGAAGTGGTGAATAATAAGCTCAAATCTTCTTTGGTTGTCAAACACGAAATTTCTGAAAAATCATACATTGAAACCGAAATTTCTTTGGAAGGTTTAGTGAACGAAACTGGCAACAATTTCATCAAATTCAAATGTAACGTGGAATGGCATGAAACCTACAAATTCTTAAAGGTGCAATTCCCTACTACCATTTACACATCTCAAGATGCCAGTTATGAAACCCAATTCGGAATCACCAAAAGACCAACTCACTTCAACACTTCGTGGGATGTGGCTAAATTCGAAGTGTGTCATCACAAGTTCATGGATTTGTCCGAATACAATTACGGTCTTAGTGTCATCAACAACGCCAAGTACGGTGCCTCCATTCATGGCAATTTGATGAGATTATCATTATTAAGATCCGCAAAAGCACCGGATGAAAAGGCCGACATGGGACACCATGAGTTCGAATATGCAGTCTATCCCCACAAGGGAGCCCTTGGGATGGACACGGTAAAGTTGGCCTACAACTTCAACTACAAGTTGGAGAAGAGCTTTGATGATTCTTTGTCCTTGCTCGACACTGTCAAACTCGATGGAGACTCGGTGATTCTCTCCCATTTGAAGAGAAGTGAAGATGACGACGAGATTGCGTTGGAAGAAAACATCCCGGTACAAAATAAAGGACTTAAGTCGTTTGTGGTGAGAGTTTACGAGAGTTTGGGGGGAACCTCTAAATCCATTTTGAGCATTTCCAAAAAGTTCTCCATAAAGGAAATTCTCAAAGTGGACAGTTTAGAGAACAAAATCGAAACGGTGGAATTCGCCGGAAATCAATTCGACTTCACTCTCAGAGGGTTTGAAGTGGCTTCTTACAAAATCGTTTTGAACGATTGAAGCAACGGCTTGGCTTTCGGGTGTTTGCAGTGCTCCAACCTCTGTTGACATCCACGCCCAATAAATCGATATAAATTTTAAAATAATCTTTGACTTTCTGTTTGTATTTCTTCTATGTTTATGTCAAAATACACAACAAAATTGACGCAGTACCTAAAAATCTTGCACAATGTGGATTTGGCGGAATTTACATTTCTATTTTTAACGTGAAAAATTTTAAGCTAAAAGCAACCCTGATCCATGGCTCTTGACAGCATCAACAATAAGATGAACCCAGATGAACCCTGGGCGTCTCAATTATTAGCAATTATATGATGTTTATGGCGCCTTCATTATACCAAAGGGCCCTCCAGCGTCTGCTTAAAGGTGCAGCAAAATCCGTTCGGCCATGCATGAGGCCGTCGTGTTACGCCAGGCGGAGAGACACGCCAAAATCTACCCCTGCGGTTAGGAGGCGCGGACGTAACGATCTTGAGCGGTGGTACGACGCGAGAAATATGTCAAAATCGTGAAGACATGTGAGTGAACAGAATGTTACATAGGCTATGGGTCTCAATAGCTCCTAATTCCACGCTGTGCATGTGAAGAGTAATTGACAACCGTTTGTGAGCAGCACTCTTTTTGGTTCCGTCAGTTCAATGCCTCTGTTAGCCTGTCTCTCCCTCTGGCTCCTGTTCAGACAAGGCCCGTCGATGGAGCCATGGTTCGGATTTGGTGTACTGGCATGTTTACAAAATAAAGGTTCTGGCCCTGTGGAGCCTGCATAGAGCCATTTTACCCACTTTTAGCTACTGTACAATTACTCCTATTTACCGAAGAAACGTCCCGGCAGGTTCAGAGCACTCGGATTAGGGCCCAAAACGGTTAAAATTTCAAACATGGCTGCAAATTTTTTGTTTGATGTTTGAAACCCGTCTGATCATTGCCACTTTCTTTTCGTGTTGCACCGATATAAAAACCCCACCCACCGCCGGTTTTTTCAGATTTTATTCTTACATTCGCTTTATAAAATGAAATTTGCATCTGTCTTAGGTTTAGCTGCCGTCACCGCTCCAGCTTTAGCTGCTTACTCCAACGCTACTTCCACTGCTACTGAAATTGCTACCACCGTTGTCACCATTACTTCTTGTTCCGACAACAAGTGTGAAACCAAGGAAGCTACCACCGGTGTTACCACTGTTACCGAAAACGAAACCGTCTACACCACCTACTGTCCATTGAGTACCGTTGAAGCTTTGCACACCACTGTCATCACCATTACTTCCTGTTCTGACAACAAGTGTGAAACCCAAGAAGCTACCACCGGTTTGACCACCATCACCGAAAACGAAACCGTTTACACCACCTACTGTCCATTGAGTGCTGAAACCGCTGCTTCTTCTGCTGCTCCAGCCCCAGCCCCAGCTGCTTCTTCTGTTGCTGCCGTCCCAGTTGTCTCATCTGCTGCTGCCGTTCCAGTTGTCTCATCTGCTGCTGCTGTTCCAAGCACTGTCGCTGCTGAAGCCACCACTCCAGCCACTGTTGCTGCTGAATCTTCTTCTCCAGCCACTGTTGCTCCAGTTGTTTCTTCTTACGAAGCTGGCGCTTTCGGCCAAAAGGCCCCAGTTGTTGGTGCTGCTATCTTGGCTGCTGCTGCTGCTTTATACTAAGTTTTTTGAACATGGTATAATATTATCTTTCGATGAATAACGCATTTTAAAGGATTTCTATTTTCTGGTACATAAAAGTTATTTTCTAGTAATACACATCTAGTCAATAGTCAAACATTTATTGTTACACTAATCTACATATTAAAATATCATTTCGTCACTTATATCAATTTCCTCGTCAAAATCAACGGCGTCTTGGGCGATGGAGTCTTTGTTCAAATTTTCCACCATTAGCTCAAAGTCTTTGGAATATTTGATGGAATTGAATTCCGTAATTCCATAGGCTTGGACGTTCAGCAATTCAACATAGCCCCAGTGGTTAGAAACCTCTATGTATATGTCTTTTGTAGGAATTCTTAGGTTCACCAAACTTACGGGTATTTTGATATGATTTATTGATTCCTTATTGAGATTGACCTCTTTGACTTTTATGAACTTGCTGAGGTATTTTGAAGGGTTTTCACTCTTGTGGTTGAAATTCATTTTATATTTGCTCAAATAGTCTTTTATCAGACTATATTGAGCTCTGGTTCTTGGTCTTATGTAGACAGACGCACGTAGCGGCATTGCTTCTGAACCGGTAGATTTGAGAACCACATCGGTCAAAATTATCGAACTCGATAACCTGATGCCTACGCTACATTTGGAGAAGTTACAAGTCCAAGAATCACCACCATCTATGAGTAAATTGTTTGCATTAAATTTAAGATTGTTTAATGAGGGCGCAGCTGTAAGATAGTCATACCAACCAAGCAATAACCTGCGGCCTCTAGACAGTTTACTTTTTGAAGAAGTGGTCAAAAACCCCAAAATTCTAGACCCCAATTTGTAGTCTGCATAGTTTGTCTTGATGGAACCTTTGGAGAATATCTCTAACAAGTTGTTGAGTAATATAGTATCAGCAGAAGCTATTTGTGGCAACGAGGAAGAATTGAATGGCAAAGTATCAATAAACTCATTGATCCTGCGGTAGATTTTGTTGTTGTTTTCTCTCATCTTCTCATTTAAAAGCTCGTTGAATGTCTGTTTGCTGATACCATTTGGAATATTTGAGGTTCTGATGATTTCTTCCACCAATTCAGTCAATGACTGCTTGTTTGCTTGCAAGAATGATTCCCATGAGGTTTCGCCACTTTCCTTGATATAGCTGTCAATGAAGTTATAAAGAAATTTATTGAACTCAGGCAAATAGTGCACTTTCTTGTTTTTGATATAAACAGGCAATTTCTCAGGTAGAAGGTCCACAAGATCTGCAAGTATCCTTTCTTTTAAAGACTCGATATCATCATTGAAACTGTTAAGTAGATTAAGTCTTTCGTTTAATGTATCCAACTTCAATTGGAACTCTGTGTGATTGGTTATGGATTTTAGGGTCTGGAAACTCGACTTCAATTCGTTGAATTGATGATTCAAAGATTCATATTGATTATTGTTGGTGATCTCTTCATTCACAGATTTGAACTTATCACTAATTATATCGAATTTCTTGTTCAAATTCTGATTCAACTCATTAGCATTGTTTGCAAAAGTACTCTGTTTTGCCTCTAGACGGTCGATTCTAGTGTCAATATCATAGAGCCTGTTACTAATATGGTCAAACTGCCTTGTTATGTCTCCAAATGACTCTATGGGCTTGATGTACCGCTTTGAAGTGTAGATTTGCATCGTTAGAATATAGCATGCAACTACAAACACACCAATTATGTAGTATACAATAGATTTGTCATATCGGAACGTTAGCACACCAAGGTTAGAGCTTTCAGTGGGACTTTCCGTGCTAGTTGGAGGGCTTTGGATAGATGTTTTTTCGAAAGTCTTGGTCTCTGGTTCTAAATCACTTTCAACTTCTGTTTCGTCATCGGTGGGATCATTTTCAGGCTGAAGTTCATACTCAATAGCACCAGTCTCATCTTCAGAATCTTCATTTTGTGTGATTTGAGAACCAGCGTCACCGTTAACTTCGACATCAAGGGCTATTTTACCAGTCTTGATAAATTGATTGAACTTTTCATTAAACTCAATTGCGGTTTCTTCGGCGTTTTCGTTCAAAATTTTTAGTATTTCTCGATCACTATGCTGTAGCGGCTTTGACGGACCCACTTTTGCATGCAAATGAATGGAAGCATCGTCATCAGTGTCACCAATAACAGTTGGTATTTTTGGAAACCCAGCCATAAACGCGATAATTAGCTGGCGCGATGCGGCTTGACCAAGTAGAGAATCAATGGGGTTCGATAATGACGTGTATATATATACTAAAGTTTGTTTAATTTGTAAGAAATGTATCAGGAATAGATAATCTACTATTTGGTGGTTTAAAAATGACCGAAAACACACTCTATTAAGCCCCCTATAAAATAACCCATATAAGAGCCTACCACGAGTGTAATGGGCCATTTTTGCCAAGGTCTATCCCAATCCAAGGGAATAGGCACAACACCCACCCATGTGAGCACCAAGGATGTGAAACAACTAAACAAAATGGAATTATGGGTCATGGTTTTGAAATTAAGCGCCAAAAGCGTCTTGTAAAGGCTATTCAAATCGAGCTTGTATAACATCATGAGTGGACTTAAAACCACCACAGACATGTGCAATGCTAAAAGATATGTTTCATAAACGTGTGACGACAATGGTGCCCCCAATAAAACAAGAATACACAACACAGGGGCAGAACTCACCAATGGGACCACTATAGAGCTTATAAGCAAAAGAAGCACGTTGTCATCTTCCGTTCTTTTCGTTTTGGTCTTTTTGGGGGTACTTGGAGAAGTTGTGACTTTGAATATCATATAATTGTAAGCCAATTGTGCTGCAATCAAAGTAATAAGGCCCTTGAGTAATGTTTCAGCAACATCCTCAGTGAGACCTGAGTGGAACATAGCGGCCACCAAAAGCGGCAAATGAATGGCTGGTATCCTTATGGACACATTGGGAATATCTGGAAGAGGTGAACGCACCTCATCATCATCCCCTAGTTCGGGAAATTTGACCTTTCGTTTAACTGACATAGTTGGCGATACTCAGATTTCGCGTTAATGTACATTTTTCTACAATAGAAAATTAGTTCTACATATAAGGTGAGGATCCGACCAGTGTCCGCCGGAAATAGCTTGAAAGAAGAAAATTGGAGTACTCTAAGGGGTCTGATCCTATAATCCCTCAATATTTTCAAATTCTATCAAATCTTTCCAGATTTCCAGACCGTCTCTAGACACTTTAGCCAGTATGTTACGTTTTCTGTCATCATTCATCTTGGAGAACAGCTTTATGACCTCATAATCTAAAATAGGTTTACTGTTAACATCGTTTGCAGTAAATTTCAAGCCCCCAAACCTATTCAATCTTGGATTCAATCCACAATAATGGTATTCTCTGTCGATCAATTGTTGTTGCAAGATGTACATCCTACGATAAGATGCTTCTTCCATAGGAAATACCGAGAAAAATGATCCTTCGATGGTGGATCCCATGCTCATAAATGTATTCATATCCTTTTTATGAGGCAATTGTCTTAAACATGAAACATTACTGTTGATGTTGAAAGATGCTTTTTCGATCAATCTTTGTCCATTGGAACTGTTTGGATCTTCTGGGTCATATTTAAGTAGATGCAAGATGTTTTTAGAGTCACCCACAAGGATGTAAATCTCTTCATCTTTAGTAATAAAGTCCGCACAAGCGACATCTATGGATTTGATGTCTTTACCAAGCATAATCATTCTAAATGGTTCGGCATCAAACCCAACCATCCAGATACTCTTAAGGGTATCACCCAAAATAAGAATATTACCAAAACTCTTAGCTTCACTGATATAAACGGAACAATCCAAAAAGGCAACGGGAACCACACCATCATCTTGCAAATCTCTAACAATGACTTTCTGCCCTTGAGCAACTAAAAATCTACCGCTGACCTCAGTAAGTGCTGTGACAGCACCTTTAGTATCTTCTTTATAGAATTCTTTGAATTTATGATTGGTTTCAGGTCTACCACGCTCAGGGATAACATCAATGACTTCAAAGACCTTAAAGGAACCATTTGCAGCTAAATCTTCTAAACGATACTTACCTGTCCCCACTACCAAAAATTCCCTCTTGTTCTTAAACCTTCTTGTGGCAGAACCGACATCAAGGACCATTGATCTAACGTTCATACCAACTTCGTTGTCCTGTAATTCAATTTCGTCTATGACAGTCCAAGTTAAAGGCGATATCATCTTCACCGACCCCTTATAACTTGTAGCACCTGGCTTATCGTCCATGGTACCTACTATAGGAACATTTTCTTCATCAACACAATTGTATTCGATTTCTTTGAACGTTGAAACTATAAGGGTGTTGGAGCTTTCATGATAAGTAACACATTTGACTGTTTCACCAATAGGAATACGTTTCACTGGCCAGTTGAATTCATAACTGAAACTAACGTCAAGTTCACACACTCTTGTATTCTTTTTGCTGTCCAAAAAGATTAATTGATTATCACTATACTTACCAAAAGACATAATCGGAATTTTGGTAAACTTCAAAATACGAGGAATTGAGTGGTGTGTTTTACATATGAAATAAGGAATATCCCCACTTACAAAAATACCAGTGTAGCCGTTCAAGTTTTCAATGTAAAATAATTTTCTCTCAACCGCCGTATTCACACTAAATGAATTATGAGGTGCTCCTGTGATCATGAGGTCTTTTTCTTTGACGAAAACGAAGTTCTCACCATCAAATATTAATTGATAAAGCAAAACCTCACCACCCATAGTCAAAATCGTAAGATATTGAGTTTTAGACACATCATTACCTATTTCGTTGAAAACAACTTGTTTTATGAAGGGATCAGGGTATATATCCCTATTTTCAAAGAAACTCAAATGTAAGTAATCAGTGAACTTATCCACATCATTTAATTGGTAGCATCTCTCATTATGGTTTTGAGTGAACAACACAAGCCTGTTGTCACCAGTAACTAAAATGAACACCTTTTGTTTTTTATTGTGGTCATCATCAGTCATGGCATTTTCATTAGCAGAGTTGTTTGGATTGAGCTGTGAGTGTTTTCTTTTCTTGTTTTTAATTAACAAATTGACATCTTTTGTAACAGCATTTAAAATGTTGGAGTTTGTGATATAACCAGAGGTCATAATCACGTCATTAAGCAATTTTGGAATTGTGATTTCATTGACCTTGAAATTAGCAGTATCGATTGAAAGAATTTTGACCTCACCACTACTCATGAAAATCATCAAAATATTGTCCAAGCAATAACTGTTAAGGATTTCGTCTTTTTCATTTTCTTTTAAAACTTCCTCAAGTCCCATCTTCTTTTTGAATTTGCTTGTATAAATATTTATTACTTTAGGTGTCAATTGAATGATATACTCACCCATTTCATGGATCGACACAGTAAGTTGATCATTAATAAAAGTCTTGGAGTTGAGTCTTGCGTAGTTTTTATTGATTTGGAAAATCTCGGACTTTCCATTTTTGTCATCAGAAGTAATTAAACACCCATTGGTAATCCAAAGCTTATTGACTGTGGAAAAAGTCAAGGATGAAATGATTTTTGGGTTCACACTAGGAGTGAAAATATTTACATAAGCATGCTCATGCGAACCCGAGTTGGAGAATATTGAAACTTCTTGCTTATTAGGGTTGATTAAATTCAGCTTGAACTTCTCATGATCATATATACCGTAAGTGAAATCTGAGATTGGACCCAAGTTGAGGAGTTCGTCTGTTTGCTTGAATTGCAATCTACCTTTGTTGAATTTAAATTTCAGTTTGTCGTCATCGTAAAGATCATCTTCTTCCATATCCTCACCTTTTGCACTCTCTTTGTAGTTGTATTTAACCAAGGCACTGCTGCTATTTTTGGCGCTGATGAAAAGATGGTTATCATCAAGTACAGCGATTTCGCCTGGATAATTGACGGATATGCTGTCATATTCTGATTTGTCGAGGATATCCAAAGAAATCCTTCTTATGGTTTTTCCATCCACATCGAAATTAACAGTTATGAGGTCTCCTCTTTTAAGAACGATCAAAATCTTATTATCACGAGGAATAGGCAAAACGGAGGAATCCTCAAGCCATAAATTCTTATCTGTGTTGTCAATGTATCCTTTACGATCTATGGTGGTCAATGATTGATATTGGTTGACAGCTATTTTTTTCAAGATACCACCATTATCTACATGAATGATTTCATTAGCACCCATCAATAAACTACCATTCAAAGGTGTACTCAAAGGAACAATCTTCTCTACATCATATGGTAACTTATCGATTTTTAAAACGGTAGTGGAGTCTCTGGTAGTCAAATCCAACGACAATACAATGTAGCTCATATTGTCCTTTCTAAAGTATAAGTTACCTGCCCAAACCGGCTCTTTGTAGCACAATAAAGCAATTGTGGGATTTCTGTAACCGTGCAAGAATTGTGCATCCATAATAGTTCCAATTTTATTATCCAACATTTGACCGTTTATATGAAATGATGCGCCAAAGATTTCATCAGATGCCTTGATTTTCTCTTCCTCCACGTCCATATCTTCGTCATCATCGTCTATCTTGTTGAAAGGGAGAAAAGTAAGAATATTCTTATATCTAAGGCAAAGGCACGAGCTGTTTGGTTCGACCAAAAGACTTGTGTCGTTAAGCTTTTCCAAAGTGGCATTCAGAAACACATTTTCATAATAATGCAAGGAAACCGTTTGTATAGTATGCGATTTATGGTCCCACTTGATAAGTGATATCTTTGCAAACCTCGTAGTTACTAAAAGATAGTCTAATTTTGGGTCCTCGATGGTTCTGATGGGCTTGATATCTGTAACTGTACCTTGCAATTTGAATTGCAGAACAAGACATAGCTTTGAATCTGTCCCTATGTCAAAAATTTGGAGCATTGACGTCTTGGCCACTATAAGGTGCTTCTTTGTAGCCGATATGAAATTACATCCAAGCGAATGAGATACCCTTGAGGGCTCTATGACTTCTTTATAAGCGTCCATAGGTACGTGAACAGTGAAAATTTAGTGCGAATTTGGTGATACAAGATGGAGACGCCAAAAGAATTTAAATTGAGCTACGCAACGTGGTAAGTTGTTTTTGATGCCTTTGATTCTATAAAATGATTAAGCTAATTCAAGGTACTGGTAACGTGATTTTAAGCTTCAAACTGTCAATGTTACATGAATTATATCGATTTTAAGAAATTAAGCAATTATGGTAGCAGCAAAAACCGTCTAAGTGTCGAGAAAACGGCCCTGACAATGCTGTGAATGTAACTAAAAGACGGTGTTTTGGCTACAAAGTGGCATTTGTTTGTTGCTCACCACATAGGTTGGATGGGAATTGGAGGTTTCTGTCTCAAAATGTGGAGCCCCCCGTCGTAACGGGTAATTCGAGTAAGTCAAAAACCGTCACACCTAATGTAACAAATTTCAAAAAATGGACGTTCAAGGCAGATAAACAGATAATTAGAAAGAGGATGTCATTCGTAAAAGATTTTGTATTATGACCTATATATGAAAATTATTGTACAGAAAGTTACCCGAAATTTAGGGTTTCTTCATTATATCAAAGAAATGAAGAAAGACATTATGATGGAGATGGCACCTGCTTTGATGATACCTGCAGACCCTTGGTAAATGGAGACTGCTGGGGTAGGGGTTGCAGAGCTAATTGTGGATTGTAACACGGTTGTAGGAGTGACAACACTTTGGGTGATAATATTGTTAGTTATCACGTCAATGGTGGTGTGTTTCTTTGAAGCTGGAGTCACAGGAGTTTCTGTGGAGCAGCTTTCGGTTACGGTGTTTGTCACGATGGTGTTTTCAGTGACTGTAGTATCCTTGGAGGTGGTCTTTGGAGTTTCAGAAGTTTCACCGGTAAGTGGACAGTAGGTGGTGTAGATGGTCTCATCTTTGGTGATAACAGTAAGACCAGTAGTTTGGGTTTCCAAAGAACATTTGTGGTCAGAACATGAGGTGATAGTGATGACAGTAGTCTTAATATCAGTCTCGGTGGTTTCTGGAGTTAATGTTGGAGCCTTGACGACTTCAGAAACGGTGGTGGAGGCTGCAGCGGCAGAAGATTCAACTTCTGACAATGGACAGTAGGTGGTGTAGATAGTCTCGACACCGTCAATGTATTCTGTCTTGGTGGCCAAAACCTCGACGACTTCGGTGGTATGACAGATTGGGTCACAAGAAGTGACAGTAAGGGTGATGGTTTCATCCAAAGTGGTTGTTATTGGCTCGGAAGCAGTAGTGGTGCTAACAGCATCGGTGTCGATATCATCATCAGTGTATGGGATACCGCTGGTGACTACAGTCAACACACCATCCACGGTGGTTGTGTAGGTTGTGAAACTTTCCAAGTCGGTGGTGACATAACAGTTGCTGTAGACGTCGCAGACGGTTTGAACAACTTCGTATATGTCGTCGGCGTAATATGTTTCGTATTCGTAAATGGTTGGTCTTTCTTCGTCATCAGAATCAATAGTGGAGACTGGGTCCACGATGGAGGAGGTTTCTGCTATCACAGGAAGTCTTGCAGCAAGAGTGGAACTGCTGTTTGTGTAAGCAAAGGAGGAGGGAGCTATCACGCTGGAGCATGCACCATCGGAACATCCCACAGAGGATATTATGGTGGAGGAATATGTGGAGTATTCGGAGGAGGCTGCTAAGGCTTTGGCAGCAAGCATTAATGTGGCAGTGATCTTAAACATTCTACGATGAAAAGTGATTGTAAATTTGAACCCTTGACCTGGCAACCAGGTGTATTTATAATAAAACAGCACAAGCTGGCTGAGATCACACAAGCTGGCACTCTAATTAAAATTAGAAACTGGGAGGCTTGATCTCGATTCGATTAGGATATTAGACGAGGATTGCCAGCATGAAACAAAGATGATGCATGGGCGAAGGTCATTAGCGAAGTCAAATTAGCCGCAGACGTTTTTTTGCAGCCATTTAGCCAGCATTTTTTTCGCAGCCGGACTAAAATTCATCACCAAATTTCCATTTTCGCACATAAAAACCAGCTAAAATAGCCAGCATTTAGGAGCGTTACCAGCAATTTCAAAGCGTCAGATGAAATTTTTGTGGATTTTGTTGATCTGGGTTTTGGGCCAGGTGTACGGGGAAATCATACCATTGAACGATTCGAATCAGGCAGACGTTCTTGGCCAGAGTAAGTTCTCATTGATCTTTATTTCCAGGCAGAATTGCAAGTACTGCACTTTATTGAGTCCGATTTATGAGCAATTGAGCACTTTGTACGACAATGACGAGGAGTTTCAGCTTACCAAAGCTGATCTGAGTGTAAATAAGAGATTAAAGATCAAATTGGCGATCAATCTGTACCCCAAAGTGGTATTATACAATGCTCAAACCAAAGAATATAAATTCTTTACTCAAGCAAGGACTTTGTTGAATTTGGTAAACTTTGTGAATGAAAACACCGATACAATCAACAAAGACTTTGAATCAAAAGTGACAGTGTTACAAACTGCGGCCGATCTCAAGCACTTTATCCAAGAGAAGTCAGTGGTGATATTCACCTATAGTTTTTTCGCTATATGGCAAGACCATGAGTTCCCTTCCCATTTTTTACAGGAATTGGCATACTCCCATGGCGCCGTGCATTTCGGGGTGGTTTATATTGATCTCATAGACTCTATTGAGTTTATGGAGACATACAGAATCAGCAATTTCCCTTCGTGCATATACTTTGAGGGTGACCGCTTCAAAGTGTTCAAAACATTAGGAGAATTCCATGTGATTGGCACCAAGCTTACTGAAACAGACATTAAGCAGTTTGTGGGGGATTTGGCCAAAGAAGATACCGGAAAATGGTTCACTCTTGAAGAAATCCAAAACTACGACCCCGGGTACGAACATTTCCAAAGGGTAGGAATGGGAATGAACATCAGGCATGGCAAAGGCGAGACCAAGGATCTAGAGACAGAGTATGCCGAGGTTGTGGCTAATATGAGGTTGTAGCGGAGAAGCCTGATGAGGTTCACGGCCAGGAGCGTGAAAGACATCGGATGCATCAAAGTATGTTATAACACACAACAAGCACGGAAGAACATTGAAACAGTCACAAAAAGCAGGCTGACAGAGGCTCTGGACGTTAATTCTTACAGAGCACTGTGGACCGTCCATGACTCTGAAGGGCAGCTATCACCTCAAATAAAATATAGTGTACGCATTTGCATAGTGAAGACGCCGACTTCATCTTCCACAGTAACACTCTCATTTCTCTGAGCCCCATTTCTCTCCACCATCACACCATTGTGCATAAATTCGCTATTGTTCGTCCTCACAGAGCCAGCATGTAGCGGGACGACCCGCACCGTTCGCACCACGCCTCGACCCACCGCGCTACCGCCGTGCCTCGTCGCCTTTGACAGATCCAGATCGCGACAACGCAACACACACTATGAATATATTCAGAATCTTAGGAGACCTTTCCCATTTGACATCCATTCTCCTCTTGCTCGCCCAAATCGAGCGTTCCAAGTCCATCTCGGGCCTTTCGGTGAAAACCCAAGCCCTTTACGTCGTGGTGTTTGTGACCAGATACATTGATATCTTCTACCTGTACATTTCGTTGTATATCTTCGTGATGAAGTTATTCTTTTTGGCATCGTCCATCTACACCGTGACTATCATGACCAGACAATACAAAAGGCCTATTCAGGAAGACGTTGATAAATTTCCAGTCAGATACCTTTTTGGCGCCTCTTTGGTGATGACTATTATCACCACCAGAAAATACACCGTGAGTGAAATGTTGTGGACCTTTAGTGTTTGGTTAGAAAGCGTGGCCATCATCCCTCAATTGTTCATTTTACAGAAAACTGGACAAGCAGAAAACATCACCACCCATTATATCTTTGCTTTGGGTGCTTACAGAGCCTTGTACATACCTAATTGGATCTACAGATATTTCACTGAGGCCAGATTCGATTGGGTGAGTTTGATGAGTGGGTTGTTGCAGACTGTGGTGTACTCGGACTTCTTCTACATATACTACACCAAGGTTTTGCACGGCAAGAAGTTTTCGTTGCCTGTTTGAGTGGCTGGAGACGGTGAAGGTTGTGAAGAGAAAGCCATAGGGAAGAGACTCAGCGAAGCAGAAAACAGGTGAAGGACCTTTTTTCTTGCTGCAAAATGTGATAGACGACCTTCACAACGTGAAACGGATAGATGTGGCGCCTTAACACCTATTGGGCCCCATCGGCGTGTATAGAACGATGGTCAAAAGAGAATTAGCCTCATTATTTCGTAGTTATGTAATTGAACTATATATTGACTATCTTGACCTGTATAGGCACTCATGTTCTTAATCGGCACTAATCTCTCTTTAACTCGTAATATTCCGTTCTGACACCTTCTTTGGTCACTATAAACACCTCCAACCCATCACCTACTTGGATATGTCTTTCTGTGGCAGAAGAAAAGGCATCCTTGACCAAATCAAGCACTTCATCCAATTCCAAAAACTCCACCTCTTTCTTGACTCTTCCGTCGGTTCCTGGCACGTACTGGTTCTTGAAATTCACTTGATTGTCCAAGAAAGGCATTATTAAACTGGCGGCAGCGCCCCCGGCTCTACACTGTTCCCTTTCGTAACTTCCCACGGGATCGAACGAATAGACACACCCCTTTCCTTCTTCGTCCAAACCGGCAATCAATGTGCTGACGTAGTAAGGAAAGAATCTCTTTCCGTACAACAAATGACGAATGTATCTGGCGGCACTTTTGACGGAGAATTTCTTGTTGTTGTGGTCGAATTTGTACCATTTCAATTGGTTTTTGAATCTGTCGATCAATGCGTTACCATCTGCAGCAAACCCGTTGGCGGTCATTACGATATCATCACCAACATTGAAGATTCTGGGTTCGTATCTGGTGTTAATGCTGTAGCCTACCACCTGTCTGGTATCACCTGCGAGCACGGCGAAATCTTTACCGGCAATTCCAAGCACAGTACCCCCGTTATCGGAATAAGGATTGAATCTATGTTCGATGGGGGTTGTTTGAATCTCACTGGAGTATTCTGAAGCTATGGTGTTCATGTAGAGAATAACGCGAGTGGCAAACGAGGTGAGGTAGGCGGCGGTGGACCGGTGCGAAAAATGGTGCGAGAGCGGTGCCAGAAATAGGCCTGCTGGTGCGAGAAAACCACCGTAGGCGGCTGGGAACCCGGGCTTATATGCAGGTCACTTATATCAAGGTTTTTGGGGCTTTGTGAAAAGAACAAAGAGGGATGTTATGGAGATGCAAGTTGGATTAGGGAAAGGAAACGGGCACTAGGCGTGGATTAGCAGTTTTTGGGGCCAATTTGGTGCTCTGCAAAAAGTTTTAAGGGCCATCTTTTTTGCGGTGATGCACATTGACAATGCCCGGTACAAACCAGCCTAAAGGAGCCAAAAGTACCCCCAACGGGCCAAAAGTACCCCAACCAGGCTAAGTGTCACGAATATACTCTAAAGGGCTAGAACCCTTCCATTTCCTACATGTTAACTTGTATTCTATATACATTAAGCTCTATGAACAGTTCTATCTACATGTGTCGGGCACCAAAAGCGAAAAGCCTGCTACGGCGTTTACTTGCCGCCTTGGATTCGACTCACATAGCCCTTGGATATCACGTTCCACAGCCTCATGTACTTTTGCAAACACAGATTCAAGCACATTTCCTGTTGAGGACTCAATGCGCTTTCTGGGTATTCGATGCATTTGTCGAAGCAGTTTTCGGTGATTTTGTTGACCAATTCGGTAGCGTTCGCCACTGCCAATTCTTGGGAGATTTGGTCCTGAAGCTGTTTCAACTGGGGGCTGACGGGGGCCTGAGCTGGGGCCGACGAAGAGAAAAGAGCCATGAGTGAGAAGCGAGGTGAGCGAGAAGAAATGGAAGAGATGGGTGGAGCAAGCGCGGCGGAAGAGAAGCGCTGTGGTGCGAGGTGGGTCGAGGTGGTGCGAGGGCAGGCCAAAATTGTTTTAGGCCGTGCGACAAAATGGTGCGAAGTCGCCTGATGGCTCCACAGACCATACACCATCAAAAAGAGGCAAAGAAGAGCGCAAATTGCACCGCCAAACTCGCCAGCATGTGGCCACACGTCCAGTGCAAGTTCCCCCGGTCAATGGCGCCAAGCGGGCGCGGCACTCGCCAAGATTCGCCAGCAGGCACCGTCTTCGCATTCCAGTGCAACCGCACTCTCCGTTCTCACCCGCCACGCCGCTACCCTTTTCGCCGCGGTTGTCTCAGATTAGCACCGGTGCTCGCACGAATCCTTATCAGGCTCAATCATTTCTCTTGTGAATTTTATTTATAGACATGGACAAAGAACAGACTCAAGAATGCCATTTGTTTGTGTTGGTGCACGGCTTATGGGGCGGTCCCAACCACATGCTCACCATCGAGAAGTGCATCAAGGAATTGTTGCAGGAAAAGTCCGATAAGAAGATCGAGATTCTAAGGCCTTCCAGCTTTCGTTTTTGGAAGACCTATGATGGGTTACAGATCTGTGCCGAAAGGGTCCTTATCGAGATGTTTTACGAGATTGAGACGTTGAAACAGAAGAACAATTCCAAGGTTACCGAGATAAGCATTGTGGGTTACTCTTTGGGAGGCCTTATTTCGAGATATTTGATAGGAATCTTGGAAGAGATCCAATTTTTCAACTTGGTCAAACCGGTGTTCTTCACAACCTTTGCTACCCCCCATGTAGGAATTGAGTTCTTCAACAACAATTTCTTTGATAAGACCGCAAACCGTGTGGGCAAATATTTGTTTGGAGAGAGCGGGCGCCAGTTGTTCCTAAGTGACAGCGATAGGATCTTGGTGCAAATGGCCGACCCCAAACAGAGATACATGAAGGGATTGGCCCGGTTCGAGAAAAGGGCCTTGTTGAGCAACATCAAAAACGACCGTACTGTTGCATTTTTCACCAGTTTCATCACCGAGTACTCGCCGTTTGATAAATTTCATATCGTCAGCGTGAAATACCTTAAAGACCTCCCCAAAATGAGGATTGCCGACGTGTTCGTCAGAGGTAAATTTGTGGACTTGCAGCGAACTGAGTTTAACAACAGCCCCACCAAAAATGTCCAGGAAGAAACCAGCATCACCAGATCGAACAGCTTGTATCGAATCAGCATCATCATTTTTGCTACCTTCTTCTTTGTGCCCATCTGGGTTCCTTTCACGCTTTCGGTCAGTTTGGCCACTTCTATATACAGTATGATCAAGATCCGGATTTTGACGTATCCCAGTTTTGGTGATCATTGGTTGCGAGTCAAGCTGGGCGTCTATGGCGATGGTAAAATCAACCAGGAGGATCTCAAAATCGGGAACAAGCAAAGACACAACAGACGTAAGATGGCCAAACAGGAGTCCTTCAAGGGAGACACCTCCGAAATCACCGAGAACGCCATGGAAAGAATGTTGTATGCCGAGGAGAGGTTTGCGGGCAATGGAGGCCACATCACCGAAGAAAAAGAAGAAGAGGGCGATCCCGCAAGTTTGGAACAGCCCAGCTTGGAGCCAGTCAACTCTACCTTCAACGTGGTGAATAGCGAGTACGAGTCTGACACTGAAGAAGGTGACATCAGTCCGGTTGCTCACATCAACTTAATGTTCAATAGAAAGAAGAAATTGTTCGACATCGACCCCAAACTTCACGACATGGCGGTAAAAGAACACATAGAAAAATTATCACATACCGACTACGCCCAATTCCCCTTGTTCATAACAGAGAACAAGCTAGCAATCGGCGACGAAAAGCAGTTTATCATCAGCAATTTGAACAGCCTAGACTGGGTCAAAATTCCGGTCTTTTTGGATGCCTGGAATTCACACGATGGAATTGTAGCTAGAAGAGGGCCACGAACCAACCCCAAAGGAACGGCCACCATTGCCTTATGGGTTTCCATATTGAGAGAGCATTTGGCTGCTAAAAAAGAATAGGCATCTCGGGTGGGTGCAAAGTTTATAGAAAAAGGCAAAAATGCCTTCAGAAGCTCTGATATAATTGTATATCTTCAATATAAGCTGATAAGAAGAAGGTGGGTACACTTTGAGTGTATTTCCTAATCTAACTTAAGCTCTTATCTCCACATGCTCGCACCGAAAAATTTGGTAGCAATATGTTTCGACTCTTTTTCAAGTCAAACTTGAATATTGCTGTCAGGACGCTAAAGACGTCGGCCAAACCAACCACTTTCTTTAAATTTTCGTTGTTGGGGGTATCGACATACCATATATATCAGCTGACATCCAAAATTGCAAATGAAGTGCACGCAATTGACCATACCAAGCATGAGCTTGTGGTATCTAAAGACACAGAGACGTTTGAAATGGGACTTTTCGAGGCCTCCCAAAAGGAAGAATACGACCAATACAATGGGTATCGGGAGAAGCGACTCAATTCACCTAATTTCTTCAGACGAATTTGGTACTATATCCAATTTAAGGTGTCAGATTATATAATAGACCCTGTAATCACCTTCACCAGGTTTATCGAGTTGAGTTGCTTGCTATTACCACTCTTGTTGACCTCACCAATATGTTTCTTTGGTGGTAAGAAAATGACAGGGGCAAAACTCTGGTACAAATACGCCCGTTGGACTGCCGAACTAGCAGGTGCTTCTTTTATCAAATTGGGCCAATGGGCAGCCACAAGAACGGACTTGTTGCCACAGGAAATGTGCGCTGAGTTGAATAATTTGCATTCAAATGTGAAGCCTCATTCAATTGACGCCACCAAGAAGATTATTTGCAAGAGCTTTGGTAATTTTAAGTTTGAGGAGATATTTGATGAATTTAATGAAAAACCCATCGGTGTAGGAGCAATTGCACAAGTTTATTTGGCAAAATTGAGTGATTCGTTCATTGAAAAGATAGCCGACCAAGAGGAGCAAATGCAGCGTCAATTGAAGCTCAAAAATAGCACCGAAACGCAGCTGATTCTTCAGAAATTCATAGTCACTCAAGACTCCCTTAAATCGACTCAATATGTGGCCATTAAGGTCCTCCATCCTAACGTGGAACGTAAAATCAACAGAGATTTAAGATTGATGAAGTTTTTTGCAAATGTCTTGAACTGCATACCCACAGTGGAATGGTTAAGTTTGCCCGATGAGGTAGAGCAATTCTCCATTTTGATGAAGCTACAACTCGACTTGCGAATTGAAGGAGCAAACTTGGCCAATTTCAGAAACAACTTTAAAGATCGTCTTGATATTCATTTTCCAAAACCATACTTGAGTTTTTCCACTAGAGACGTTTTGATGGAAGAGTATATGCAGGCCATACCGTTAGAAAAGATTCTTACTATTGAAAATAACTTTGGGAAAAACCTACTGAAAGAAATCAGTGACAAAGGGCTTGATGCGTTCTTGAAGATGTTGATCTTAGACAACTTTATACACGCGGATCTTCATCCCGGTAACATGATGGTAAGATTCTACAAAAACGAACATTACCCCCACGAAAAGGAATACAAGATAGTCAAGACCAGTAACGAAGACGACATTAATCGTGTCACTAAAGAACTTCTTGATTTGGGCGATGACCAGGAGGTATGGTGTGAGAAGTTGAAGCAACTCTACAATGACGGATATCATGCAGAAATTTGCTTTTTGGACGTGGGTATTGTCACAGAACTTAATAGAACCGATAGAGTCAATTTCATAGACTTGTTCAAAGCACTTTCGGAGTTTGATGGGTATAAGGCGGGAGAGTTGATGATTGAACGATCCAGAACACCCGAAACCGCCGTCGACAGGGAGTTATTTGCATTGAAAGTAGAAAAGTTGGTGGATAGAATGAAGCAGAGAACCTTTGCCTTGGGAAATTTGAGCGTGGGAGATTTGTTGGATCAAGTTCTCAACATGGTCAGAAGGCACCATGTCAGAATGGAAGGAGACTTCATCAGTATCGTGGTGGCCATATTGCTATTGGAGGGAATAGGAAGACAATTGGATCCCGAATTGGATTTGTTTGCAAGGTTTGTATACGCATTTGTATTCGATTATGACGTCCATTACTAACATTTAAGTTCATTGCCAGTCCTTAGACAGCTAGGGGTTCTGAAAGAAGGAAGAGACATCTTGAAGAACGAAAATCTGTTGAGTATGATCAAGGTGTGGTTAGCCTTGGAAGTGAGACAGTTTATCCATGCCTCTGTGCAAGATATCAATGTGTTGGTGAAGAGCGACATGTTGAGTCCTAACATTTAGAGGTGTCAATTCTGGGACAATACTCAAGTTTTACGGAAGAAGAGTAAGCCTACTAGAGCGATTCCAGCAGTTTCGAAAGAGAGCTAGCAAGAGGAAAGTTGTTCAATGTCAAGCCGTATTGCACTATCACTACTATTCTCACCAATTAACCTCCTATAGCTCCACAAACAACGCCAAGCGGCCACTTCAAGGCAGCCATGTCCTTCACAATGCAGCCACGTCCTTCCCATCCCAACGACGTCCTTCCCATCCCAACGACGTCCTTCCCAACCCAACGATGTCCTGCCCAAGCGATCCAATCAACACTTACGTTACCTAATTCAGCCTCGCGCCGACCTAGGCCCTACACTTAACTATAAACTCGACCAAACTTGGCTTAATTGGTCCGTATCACTCGAATGGCTTTGAAATGTCTTTCGAGCTCACACTTACATATGTTACGCATTGAAGAAACCCCCTCTTCTCTACGCCGCCTTTTATGACGTACGACCCATCTGTGCCTTCGTGCACCTAATGTATAGAACAGTTTTTCGCTCGCTCGCCATTGTTTCTCACGACCCTACTGCGATAAGATTGCGCGAAAATTTCGATTCGCAGCTGTTAGGTATCTATTGCTTCCTCAAACACTTTCAGACAGTAGTCATAGCAGTGGCAGCGTAAGGATCGAATTGGAAGCACTACAAATACAATGACTAAAGACAAAGATTATTGGTTCCACGACCTCAAGCCCATATACAGTGCGTTCCAGTACAAAACGAGCAAGAAGCTCACCAATCCCAACAGCTCACAAACTAACGAGGGGCTCTTCTTCACACCAGTGGCCACCATGGCACCAGTGGGGCATGAGTCTGCGGGAAACAACTCCGACATTGAGGTGTGTGACCCGGCAAAACGCCCGGATTTTGCCTCCTTGCTTTATCCAGAAAGCACTCAGACACAGGCCCTAGCAGGTTATTGCAGCATGCCGGAAGCGGTGTTGAATATCACCTCCGATTTCATTCCTGAAAAGAACCACTCAATGAGAATGGTGTACCTAAACCTGGTGGCAATAGACGATCTTCTGTATACATTTGGGGGGTTATGCAATATGGACTCCTCCTCATTTACATCATTGGGACTCCCTGCTGATGTGGACCCCACAAAAATTTCGGTGTATTTTCCAGTAGAGCTTCCTCCGTTTGTTGAAAGAGATGTATTGATCAACCCGTTTCTCGAACCTAATAGACACCTCATGTTGTATTGTCCATCGAGAGGAACAGTCACCCTGTTGGACGAATTTGTGACAGATTTGCCCTCTGACTTGTGTAGTATGTCGAGCGCTATAATTTCTGATCGACATGTGTTTTTCTTTGGTGGTTTTGAACTAGTCATACGAAAGGTGTACCAGAAAGATGATCACTGGATATTAGAGAAGGATGTGATTTTGAATGAAAACGCATATGTGTTTGATACCAAGACCTTGAAATTCAAAAAGATTCGCTTACTGAAAGAATCCGAATTTGAAAATATTAAGGATTCCAATTTCTCCATTGGTAGATTGGGTTCTACCATTGCTGCCAATATTTATGAACGCACCATTATCGAAGACACGATACTGAGTTTTAGAATGGGAAGTCCCACAAGTCACTTTATGGACTACTCCAACTATTCGCCGTTTAATCCAATAAATTCCAGCAAAAGTCCTGTAACTAGCCCTCAGTTGAAACCAAAGACTCCTAGCTTGAACAAGACAGTCATCAATACCAAATCATATCTTAATTCGGAGCCTGGGACTCCCTCATCTACCACAAGCTCTAGTCAAGGGTACTTCCGTAATCATGTTTCAAGAAGTAACACAAAAAGCACCAATTCTAAGGAATCCAAGAGCAGCAATTCAAAAGATTCGAAAACAAGCAAAGAAGTCAAAAAGGGTTCGAGTCCTCTGCCCTCATTGAGACCAACTCTGCCCGGTTTGGACTATACTGGAAGTAAAGGGCTTTCTTCAACATACATGAACCAAATGAAACAACATCGATCCAACTCAGGATCTTTGAATCGTCCTCTTTCGCCTGTTCCTCAACCTGCCAAAACTACTATTCATATTAACATAGGAGAGAGTTTGGTAGACATGCCAATAGAGGATATCAACTTGAATAATCCAGGAATATCGAAATCGAATACAAACTCCTCAGACGACCCTAATGAAGATGCTAGTCCTAAGGATCAATACAATTCCCCCAATGATTTATTTGGTGATTTTATCGTGAAACCGTCCGAGGCTTTGGCCAGTATTTTTGTATTTGGAGGATTTACCGAATACTACGTTGGCGATGTGAAACATTTTAGAGCATCCAACGACCTTCTCCGTATTGATTTGGTTTGCGAGGGTGAATTCTTTGCCAAAAACATGAAAGAGGAGGCCATGATTTACAAAGTTGTGTTGGAAGACCAGGAATGGCCAGATGCTAGAGGATACTTTGCTAGTACCTTAATCGACTATTCAAACGACAGCGATAGCAATTGCGATTGGAACAACCTCATTCGTCCTTGGTCGCCAAATTCAAGTAATGACGATGAGTCAAGTAGCACTAACTCGCTACAGACCTCGAATAGTAGACCCGGCGCTAAGACCATTAAAGTGAGAACACCAGAAGAATTTTTCGTCCAAAAAGCATTGATAGTTCAAGGTGGATGTAATGAAAACGGTAAATTTTTTGCTGACTTCTGGATGTTCAAGTTTGCAACTGGGAAATGGGAAGAAATGACCTCATACACCTATGACTATTTTGGCAAGCCGCTCGAACCACAAGAGGATGATCTTGCAGAGTATTATACCGTAGAGAATCAGAAGGAACATGCTGACCTAATTGAAGCTGAATTACGTGCATGTCATCATACTGCATTATATTATAACAAGTTTGGAAGGGACCTTATCTTCTTCCTTGGAGGATTTTATAACAACCATTTGCGTTTTGTCGACAAAGAGCCTTACAAAACTGACAAATTCGACGTTGCAAGACTAAGTAAATTCAGAATTGCTACTCAGAACTTTAACATCTCCCGAGTATTAGCGTACAACGTCAAAACTCAGGTGTGGGGATACTATAAATATTCATTTGCTATGAGAAGAACGATTCTGGAGCCACTTTTCGATAGATTGGCCAATAACACATCGTTTATTAACGCCAGCTTGAGTTTCTACGGTGGAAGCATTATGTTCAATGAAAGAATCATCACCATAGCTCAAGGTTTGTGCATGCCAGTACCAGAAAAGAGACAAGATCGTGAACGGCTCTCCAAAGAGAGAGAGGATAGGCCCATTTTGTGGGGCGCAGTCACAAACATAGCATTCCCCTCTTTGTAAAAGATATAAGAAACGTAGGATATGTAGACGACTATACGACACTTTAGAGCACTAAAAATATTGGCTGCAAATTTCGTCATGGATTTCGCAGCAATGAAAAATTTTCAAATATGTTCGGTTTAGGAGGATCACAAGTATCATCAAAACAAAAGATTCAGGCCGCCGAGGCTGAGTTAGACATGGTCACCGGTATGTTCAACCTGTTGGTCGACCAATGCCACCAAAAATGTATCTCCAAAAACTACAGTGAATCAGATGTCACCAAGCAAGAGGCCGTTTGTCTTGACAGGTGTGTGGCCAAATACTTTGAAACCAATGTGCAAGTGGGTGAACACATGCAAAAGATGGGTCAAAGTGGTCAATTTTTGGGGAAGTAGTTTGTATATAGCGAATGAATATTTAAGATTAGAGCCAGGAGGTTATTTCATGTCGTCTATTCTATTTACAGTCTATTCATTCAACGATAGCTCAAAAGCCCTCAGTCCCAAAATGCTTTTTGTAGTCTTAGCTTGACTCCTTCAAAAGTATTAAGTTTGGGTCTGACGTCCAAAAAGACGTCGTTTTCGGTGGAATAGAAGTCAATCACATATTCGATTTGAGTGCCACATCTGTCAACTATCCAGTCGTGTCTGTCAAAAGGTCTATCAAGGCCCATAATATTAGATCTAATCCATGCTCTGGGCGTCAACTTGGTCGGATTACCCTTGAAACTGCTGAGTTTAATACCACCACATTTCTTCTGTGCTTCTTCGAGATTGGGCTTCTCCCACATCAATATATGTTTCCAAGTCCTCTCGTTTACCATGTTGTGGATCGGCACTACTGTCTTCATATCTTCTGCCTGGGGATCCCAATTCTTACGTTTCATAGCTTCATAAAATTGTTTTTCAGATGGGTATATCCAATTGGAGTTGGAGGACGTTCTGGGTATCGAGCTTATTTCTCTTTCGGTGGGTAGACCGACGTTGGTGTTAAGAGGTGCCTTTTCGTCTGATGTGCATGTTTCTGTGGTTTCTATGGCTGTTACGGGCTGAACTGCTACCTTTTTCAACCAATCAGAACGAGTGTTATGGTCAACAGGACACACCGGTTGATCGGCGGCAGCTGCGGAGACCGGGGGAACGACGTTTGGTGATTCACTACTGCCTGCTTTGGGTGCCCAAAACATAGAGCTCCATTTGGCCCTTGTGGAGTGATCAACGGGACATTTATCTTCAGACATCAGGCAGAGATGAGAAATTACTAACAAAAGCGCACTCAAGAATTGATGGTGCGTCGCACCCGTGCACCCATACTTAACGGGGAGCTTCACGTGTATAGTGTATATTGACTGAATTAGGGTCATTTTGTCTATACAAATATAATCATACGATTTCAATGATAAAGGAAGTTGTGCTCAATGGAGAAAAGCGCACACGAAGCGTCTTTCAGACCATTTTCTACACAGATTTGGATTCGATTTGATCTAGTAGATCTTTTTCTTTTCGTCAATTGACAATTCACCTGCACCTGCATTGACAATGATAAGCAACCCACCCACAATGGATAAGGTTTGGAAGAACTCGTATTTCAAGAAGTCTCTGGTGCTGTCATGGGCACCATATTTCCAGAATTGGTTAGCAAACACATTGTAGGTGAACAATATAACAGTCAAGATAAACGCAGCGAATTTGGTTTTATATCCCACCACAATCGATGCACAGGTGATGGTACCACCCAAGATGACGAATAATCTTGTCAAAGACCAGCTTGAAGAGAAAACAAACCCCAAGAACAATAATACCAACAATAATCTACCAGCAAGCAAATAGTACTTCTTTTTGTCCTGGTTATACACCATAGGGATTCCTGGCATGTTCAACGATCTCTTATCTCTGACCAAAGAGTCCGAAAATGCCAAGATCAATCCCCCAACCACAGAAAGATTTCTTAAGATAAAAAGACCATCGAAAATCAACCCGTAGAAGATCCCTTGCAAAATCACCACCGAAATCAAGGAAAAGGTGGCGATTTCGTTCTTCTTACGTAAGATCAACATGGTGGAGGCCCCCACCATCATTAACAAGTTGGACAAAAGAAACAAAACCGTCAACCATTTCCAGTAATGTTTATAGTTATGCAAATAGTACACTTGTTCGTTCCATTGAGTGAAAATTCTCAAGGAATCCTCGTAGAAGGTAGCAACAATGAAGGCTCTACCAATGCTGACGACGTATGGCTTGAATGGCCTGGAATAATCATCGATCAAATCCTCGATTTTTTTGGAGAAATCTTCAAACTTGTCAAGACCCGACTTCTTACCCGAAATTGGTCCGATGTTGGGGTTCGCCATGTTGCCACCAACACCCATGGGCATATTGGCACCCATTGCACCTTGAGGCTGACCAGGAAATTGTCTGTTAAATTGATTTGGTCCTCTGTAAGACATTAAAAGTGAGTGAAATTTTCCAACCCCATGAAAGTGACACGCAAGAGGTAGTGCGATTGCCATGTGCCGGTGACTGGGGTCCAAAAACGTCCTAAAAAAGAGGGCATTTGGTCCAACGAAGTGGAGGTTTGTGTATATATGGCATGGACGATACGAATAGTGCAAACTGTGGTGCTTTAGAGGGTCTTTTTGCTGGCTTAGTTGTATATTTAAGTATTGCCCAATCGGGCAATAAGGTTGCGAAATCATCCACCAGAGCATCTTCAAAAAGACGCCTGATGGGACCCTCGAAACCCTAATGAAGTTCTTGGGTGGGTTGTATGTGTTGCAAAGGGGACACACAACTTCTTTTGTGTATGTGTGGTGTTTGTGTAAGGGGCACGCCAACGAGGCTTATTGAAAACATGGCATAAGCCACGGCTCACCCAAAAAGCAGCTGAAATGTGATGTTTTGCTGAATGTCATAGCGTTTGGATACACCAGAGATCCTGGCCGTCACCCTATCGAGCTTGAGCACGCGGGGTTTGTCTCTTCTGTTTTTTCTTTTGGTGTGATTTGGCGTCTTTTGAATATGAACGATACGCAGGAAGCCAGAGGACCCATTATGACCGCCAGGCAAATGCTTATCAGCTCTACTGTAAATAGAGCTAGAACCATGTGACCCACTCGTTGGTGTGATGGCCCGTTCTGAGCCGAAACGGTGCGTTGTACTGAAAAATAGCACCATGTCCTGCGCTATCTCTTACCCATATGCTAGCTCGCGTGCTACCTTAATGCTTGCGTTGTCTCTCTTTTCCGTGTCTTCTGACCTCTTCGTCCATCAACTCTCGAATTCGGTGTGCTCCCGCTATAGCCAAAGCCATCACAGGCTCGAGTTGTTCGAGGGCCATTTTTCTCTCCATCATAAGCAAAGCCAATTTTTCCAGCTTTCCGATCACTCCTATGGTAAGGAAACTCATATCGCTCTCTTCCAAGTGGTTCAAATCAAGGAGAGGCGAGTTATCAAAAATTCCCGCCAGGACTGACGAGACATAGTCGTACATCGAAATCCCTGCATCGATCAACGCCAACGTCACGGCATTGGTCATTCCGGGAAGCAACCCCCCATCCTGCTGAAGGACCTGTATGTTAATCTGGATAAGAGTTCTGGGGTATAATTTGCCTATGATACTCTGTTCGACTGTGTTTTGTATAGCGGCCCGCAACTCGAAGGTTCTTTTGTCGGACTTGGAGTTCTTCTTTCTTCTGAATGTAGAAAAACTAGCGATGTTTATACTGACTTCAATGGTGGCTTTTTCGTTGTCCTGTTGTGTTTGATTCATAGGCTCCATGGGACCTTGCACCATACAGATGATTTTGGAATTCCCCTGCTCCACATACGACGAGCCGTCGGAAGAGTTTGGATGGGTATTGATTTTGCACTCGAACCGACGAAGCTCGTTCCATCTTCTTCCGTCTACCCTAAGCCCTTCGGGCGAATACAATTCAAGTCTAGGCATAGTTGAAAAATTACTGTGATATTTTATCAGTGCGATGTGATGAAACCGCTGGTGTACGGGTGCGACCTTTTTCAGTATAGCGATCTTAAATCGGCAATAAATTCACCTATAAGGTAGCAATTGCTGAGGAAAAAAGCACAACTGGCGACAATGAGGCCGTTGTCAAAGGTGTTTTCGCCCAAAAATTCTAGTTTGTAGGCATAGTAGAGCCATAAGCCCTGGGAACCTACCCATAAAGCCAAAAGCCCCAATCCTTTCATATATCTCTTAATAAGCGTCAGCGATGCAAGATAATGGGGCAAAAAGATCAAGAACCATATAAAGTATTGCGATGTGATGACCTTATTGAAGGTTACAAACGCAAACGTCTGGATAAACATGCACAGTATCAAATCTTTGGATGCAAAAAATAGCGGTATAACCAATGCAGAGATGGCTAATTGTGGAACAAAGGCAAATTTCTCGATATTTGCCATAAGCCCCCTTCCCGACTGTATGGCCGACTTGTAGTACAAAAGCACGTTGTAGACAGAAAAGTTGTGTCTGTGGTCAATTCGTATCAAATGGTAGAAATACGAATGGTACAAGAATTCATACCCGTAAATGTAGTACATTATACCCGAAAACACGCCCAAAGTAGCCATTGTCTCGATTAAAAACACCACGTTGGTTTTGTTGATCAATTTCAATAACGGAAGGTTCACAAACGGCGTACCAAACCGCACGAGATACAATAACACGCTCGGCAAGTAAATGATGGGGTATATTTTGAAATGGATCGCCAACCCGAGCCAGAAAGCACTTTGGTGGAACCGCTGGTGATACAAGCAGTACACAAAGGCCATTATAATCACACATAGCACACTTTCCGAAGAACCTCGCGTGCTTATGGTGATAACCATCGGATTCAAGAGCCATATGGCAGATAAAATGCTAGTTTTGGTGGAAGACGTGGTTTTGAACCGAAGTAACTTGGCGATAAAGATCCCCGTGACAATGTCACATATCACAAACACGCATTTGCCAAAATGATACCATAATCCCCCAAGCGAATTGGGCACAAGCATCCACGCTAAAAGCGGCGTATAGCGGTAAGTCTCACGAGCGTATGGAGAAACCCCGTTGTACACGTAGTTGGCAGCGTCCGAAAATACCAAATAGTCGATATCCGTGTACTTAACGGTCATGTACGCGTCCTGGTAAAGACCAAACGCAAAAAACGCCGTTCGTAAACCAATTGAAACAACCAACACCAAGTTGAAGAAGTCCATCATTTGAAGATTTCCCCAGATCGCATTTTTTTTCACTTGAGCCATGCTATCGCAGGAAGAAGTGTACGTGGAATTTCTCAACTACGACTGGGATTCGTTCGAGGAGTTCAATTCAGGCCTTCAGGAGATCTTGGCTAACTACCTTGAAAACATGAAGGAGCTGGACCCTCTGGTTCAGGAGATACCGGCACTCGATAGACAGCAATTGGTGGACCAGGCCAAAAGCTTCTTCTATTGCACACACACAGGCAACATTTTGAACTTGAATGACTTCTATAAATGGAAACGAAGTAACGAACAAAAGTATGGTTCCGGTACAAAAAGCGCTTCAGGCATGGAAGTACCAAAAATCGAAGAATTGGGTTCTTCAGACGATACAGAGCCTCCCTATAGCTCCAATTATCAGGAACTTGTGGAGCTTATCATGACGGGAAAGGAGGTTCCAGGCATCAAAAAGATTCCCGACACAGTGCTTAAGGAAGATGCGTCGCAATCGAAGGCCAAACCAAGACAAAAGCCCTGGGAACAAGCGTGAGTTATACCATATATATTATGTACTATTTAATGCATGAAAAAACAAAGCATTTTCAGTGCATAAACCTCATCACCGCCTCAAAAGCAGCTAAAGCGGCCGCATTGGCCGGGAATGATCTTAGTATAGAAGGACCAAACCCTTTGGTGAACCCTCTGAGTCCGTTTTCTCTATAAATGTGCTGTACTGCGTCTATCCATCTGGGAAATTTCTTTTGTGCTCTAATAGGACTGTCGGTCATAATCGTCTGTTTGACTACGTCGGCGGGATACGCAAAGATCCAGAAAACCGTAGCAGAAAGACCTCCAGACCAGAAATTGATGGCTGGTTTGGATAACTTGGTGTTGTTTTCGAAATATTGGGTGAAAAGCTCATATGAACCCCACCAGAAAACGAAATTGGTTCTGAATATCATTGTGGATAAGAGCCCACTATAAATGCCTCGAATGCCGCTGGTTTTGTACAATTTTCTGACCACATCAATAGGCCCATTGTATATTTTGGTTTTAGCATCGTATTGAACCTGCAATCTTGCTTTAAATTGCTCAATGGGGGCGGCCACAAATGACACCGTCAATCCACTTCCTAAACCAGCTATCACATGTCCCAAAAGAGGGAGTTTCTTCTCCTCTGGGTACATTATATCTTTGACGTATCTTCTATACACATGCAAGGACCCCAACATGACCGAATCCATGAGCACCCACCCCACCAAAGGCGGTGTGAATCCTTTGTAGAACCCTGTGGGTCCTTCTTTTTTCATGGTTTGCCAAACACAATCCATGGGGCCCTTGAATTGGCCCTTTGGCGCCGTTTGAAGCCTAACTTTGATGGTATCGAACGGATGGCCCACGGCATTTTTCATCACACCGGAGAACATACCGGCCACAAACCCCACATACTTAGGAGGAGGCTGTTTCTGGCTCAAAAGAGCGTCTTCTTCATCCGATACTGCTACTGACATGTAGAATGAAAAATTAGAGCGGTACCGGCTTGAATCGCAGACGACGCGGTGGTGCGGCCTCGACTGTGGCACGAGCCGGCACGAGCACTAACACTGGTGGTGCGCTCTCTCGACCTAGTGCGCGAGCCCAAGCATGCACCAATGCCCGCACCTCGCACCAACGCTCGCACCAGTTCCGTGGCGCTGGTTCCACCTTTAGTTGGAGCCCTCACCTTCGCACTGAATTTTCCATCTCCATAATTCATGAACAGTGTTCCCCAAGTCAAACAGGAACGAAACACCCCCACCACAAACGGAACAGGAGCATCCCCCGCGCCTAGTAATGAAACGTGGCAGAGTATACCTTTGAAGTGCTATACGCAGGCAGACATTAAGGACAAAAGGTATCATGTCGCACGGTTCAATTCCAAAACGGATGTGGATATTGTAAAGAACTTCACCAAACCGGTGCGTTTGCACAGAAAAGACCCGCAGAACCTTCAGTTCCATCTTTCGCGTAAGGAGATCGACGCAAATAAACGAGAACAGCAGCAATTAGCCGCCGAAAAAGAGAAAAGAAGACAAGATAGATTGGCAGGTATTCCTGTGCCCGATGATTCTGACGAAGAGCCTCGACAACAAACAGAACAAGATACGGGCGAAATGATCGACTTGTCGCAAGTGGCCCCCGAGGGGAACCCCCGTAGTTTCAGAAAGAACCCGTTCAAAAAGAAGACCAGGCAGATCAATGTAATGGATGATGCCAAAAGAAAGTTAAGATACGACGAATTTTATCCATGGGTTTTGGAAGATTATGACGGCAAAAACGTCTTTGTGGGGAACTACGAGGCGGGTGCCTCCGAACAAACGCAGGTTTTGTTTGTATTTGACAAAGACGGTTTCAAAATGATACCTGCAGAAAAAGTATATAGATTCAACCCTAGAAACAAATATGCCACTTTAACTTTGGAAGAAGCCGAAGAGAAAATGGAGAAAAAGCTGTCGGTGCCACGTTGGTTGATGAAGCATATGGAAGAGAAATCTCAACAGGAAGGAAACCAAGATCTGAGATTCAAAGCCAATGGAATAAATCGTGCCGCCAACATTGCCCGTGGAAGACTTAGAACCGTGGCCGGAGGGACTGCCAACGATAGAGATTCGGATCATGATGACATTGATTACGATGAAGAGTTTGCCGACGATGAGGAAGCGCCCATTATGGATGGTGATGAAGAAGAAAATAAACTCTCTGAACAGAAAATCAAGAGAGAAATGTTAAAGGCGGCACACTTTGATGCTGCCGACGAAGCAGGTGACGACGATGATATTGACGATTTATTCGAGACTGAAAAGCTGAGGAAGATTGATAAAGAGGGTAAGAAGTTGAGAAAGGTGTTAAATAAAACCGAAGGTGGTGTTTACGATAGTGACGATGAAGATGACAATTTGAACCCTTACCTCTCTAGGTCTGATTTGGAGAGTGATGAAGACAGTGACGATGATATAACAGTGAAAAGAGAACCTGGCGAGGAAGGTCTTGAAGGTATAAGCACTAAACCAAGAGAATTCTTTGCCTTCGATGTGGGAGAAGGATTTGTTGTGATCAAAGCACCATCGACCTTTTTGAATAGTTTCCCTAAGGGTGAATGGCTTCCATCTGGAAGAAAGAGAGCCCTTAATGCTCTCGAATCCCCCAATAAGAAACAAAAATTTGATACCAAGGACAAACTGGCGTCGCCATCGCCTCCACTTTCAAACACAAATCTTGACGATGCTGGCCCTGATGGATCTTTAGTGACTGTCACTGAAGTATTGAATATCCTCAGAGGTAATCCTTTGACCACCAAAGAATTATTGGTCAGATTACGCTCAAGGGTAAGTGCACATAAAGACAACAAACAAAGAATTATCAGTATAGTGAAGAAGAATTTGAAATTATCTAACGGGAAACTTGTTTTAAAGGAATAGTCATAATATATATATACAGAAAATTAACTAGCAGTCAACTTTACAAAACTTCGACTATAGCATCGTCATCACTTTCTTCGTCTTCTTCCATGGCGTCTTCTTCTTCTTCGTTTGCAGCATCATCTCTCATCAACATATTGACTAATCTATCAATCAAATCCACCACCTTTTCATCTTCGTTGACTTTGTGAAGTTCTCTAATGATGGCATAGGCAGCTTTATCTCTAAGGTATTGTCTGACTTCTTTTGTGGTACATAATAAAAGAAGAGATTCTAAATGAATACAAATCAACCCGTTCAAAGGCTCCCTCTGCTTGTCACTTGGCAATAATTGTAATTCTTCGGGCAAGTCAAACATGTAGTCCTCATCAATTTCCTCGGGACCTGCTAAAGGCAATAATATGTATGGCAAAAGGTTGATTTTTTCATTAGTTAAAAGCTCGTAATGTCTTGAGGAATCGAAGAGGGAATTTTTGATGGTCGATGCAACACCTTCTCTTCTTATCTTTGAATCGTATTTTTCGGTGAATACAAGCAATTTTTGAATAGGCACCACTTCGTCGTAGGCTTGTTCAGTGACGAAATAGGAGATTCCTTGTCTGAATCTGGAGATATCAGCAAAGAAATATGCAAGGTAATCATAAGAAGCATACTTATTCAAGGATCTATCAAACCCTTTGACAAAGCAGTCCATTAAACAATCCATGGCTTTGCTTGATTTGAAAATTTTGGCTTGTTCTTCGGAGTGTTTAATCTCGAAATCAAACACTTTGGTGATGGCATCGTTTTTGGCCAAATTAGTAAGTAAAATGCACATTAAATCAGCGCTTAAATTGGTGATTTTGATGATAGATTCCACCAAGTATTGCAAAAAGTCCGAGTCTTCCACTATCAAGTCTCTAACAGCGATATCAGTACACAAATTGACCAAAATAGTGACCGATTGGTTAACATGAGTCTTACCGGTATCTCTAGCCAATTTCTTCAAGTCCTTGATGGATTCGTAATTATTGTAGGCGAAAATCAGCTGATGTTCTCCTTTGGAGTACCCCACCAAGTTGTCCAAAGCTATGGAAACAGCAGCAGGTTGTGGCGAGTGCAAAAACTCTACAAGCTCTTCTAATTGAGATGGCATCGAAAGTTGGAAAATCTTACACATCTCATCGCGAAAATGGCTGCAAAAAATGCGACAGTCGATGGCTGCAAACTTAAAGAGCGGAAAACATTTATTAATTCAATTGGTCTACAACTTGGATATAACTGTAATAGAAAGCCACCACCAACTGATGTGATGGGAGATAGTTCACCTCGTTCACAGAATGGATACCGCCCATTCCTCCCTCATATTTGGGGCCTCCTACTGCTGGCACCGCTGGAATATATCTAAAGATATGTTTACTCAAATCCCAGTAGCATTTGGTATCAGTGTTACCGGTGGATAAGAAAGGGGAGAACACAAATGGAGTGGTGCTATTTGGGTACACTAAATCCTCGTAAAGGTATCTCAACAGGCCACCATAGGTGTTCCAGACATCGGTATATGCAGGGGTCACGGGAGCAGGCTCTAAACTGCCACCGAGAGTGAAGTTGAAGTATCCTTTGGGTGTAGTTTTGATAATTTCTTTACCTTCAAAAATGACTCCCAAATCGTATTTACGGGCCATAGCCTTGACGTTTCCTAAAAGCTTTTCATAGGTGGATTTGATAGTTTCTTCCACGGCGATTCTACTATTGACTAAAATTTGAGCATGTTCCGGTAAAGCGTTGGACTTTGCTCCTCCAGAAACAAGATCAACCGCTTGAGAGGTTTGACTCAAGTATTTAGAGCCCAAATTTTGACCCATGTAGTCCAAAAGCTTAGCGTTGGCTTTAGAATCGAAATGAGCCCTCAAAATGTCTGATTTCAAGGTTTTGTCCATGTTGGAATGTTCGGCTGCACATTGCAATTGGTGCAAAACAGGGTTTTTTTCGGTGATAATCGGATCGAAAGGTGTTTTCTCGATCAATGTGACTAACTCCGACAAAATTCCAATAGATGTGTGTGGAGGAGGAACTGAAGAATGACCACCTGGAGTGAAGATCTCGATGATGGAATCTAAACGACCTTTTTCTCCGGTGGCAGGAACAATGAAATTGGCACCGTCTCCTTGAGTAAATCCGCCGTTCCCTTCATCGATGATCTGGTACATGGAATCAGGTCCATATTTTTCCATCAAAAATCTGTTAATTTCCCAAGCACCAGTTCCGTCAGATTCTTCGTCGTAACCAAAAGCCAAAATTACAGTTCTTTCCGGCTTAAACTGGCCCTCACTAAGAAGAATTTCAATAGTGTCCATCAAGCCAGTAAGTAAGTTCTTACAATCTGAGGCACCTCTTCCGTAGATGAAGTCACCTTTGACATGCCCACTGAAGGGACCAAAATCCCATTTGTCGATTGTTTCCTTTTGCACAGGGACGACGTCTTGGTGGGCAGTCAACATCAAGGGTTTTTTGTCTTTGTTCGAGCCTTCCCAGGTGTAAACCAAAGCAAATTTGTTAACCTTATCGACCTTCAAGTGCTTATGAACCAAAGGCCAGGTTTTCTCTAAATATTCGTGGAAAGTGATAAAATTCTTCCACAATGGCTCCAATTTGAACAATTCCTCATAATCTTCGGTGACGTTCGGATTTATCATATCATCGTATACTTCAGTAGGAATTTGGATGGCACCTGCCAATCTTTGAGCGGCCTCGTATTTGAACTTTTCACTGTTGATAAGGGTGTCCAAAGTGTCCTTATTGTAAATGACACCCATTGGGTCGACTTTTTCTACCATTGGGCAGAAATTGGTGGATTCGGCATTTTCTGAAGCGTTTAGGGACAGAACAGTAAAATCAAATTGATTATACAAATAGAAAGGTGCCAATGCAACTGCCAAAAGCAGTAAGTATTTCCATTTCGAGCTATTGCGTGCAGTTTGTTTATGCAAAGGTAAAACGAGTTTCTCTGACATGTTTAAAGGTGGAAACTTTTTTGCCGATTATCTGGAAAGGGTGAGCTAGATATGCGATAAGCCTCTTGCTTAATGTATTGCCGTATTGGGGAAGGGCCTGCTCATATGTGGCAGCACGAACCGGACGCGGAATTAATGGGAGATAAGTCCTATGCAGGCAGAAGGAAAAACAGCTAAGATTAGCGGTAAATGCATGAAGAACGTCGCTACAGTTGCATGTGTGTGAATATGAGGTTGCAGCTACATGGAGTTAGTGTTTACTGATGTAATTGAAGTATTTAATATGGACAATTGAGAAATTGGAGAGCCTAAAGAGCTCTTTAGGACCTTTCAATTACAAGAAGAGTAGAGATCCAAGCTACTATTTAGTACACAGTACATTGAACAGATCTACAAACTAAAGCATCAAAGACTTGCAAAGAAATTGACTTGGTCGCTGAAGGCTCTTTCCTTGGCGTACTTGATTTGAGGGTTAGTGATGTCACCTCTGACAGCAAAACCGTGTGAAGCAGTAGAGAACAAGTCAATTTCCCATCTAAGGTTTTCCTTCTTAGACAATATTTCCTCCGTTTTGTGTCTCAACTCAACAGTGAAGATTTCGTCGATTTGACAAGCAGAAATAATAATTGGCTTAGTAAGCTTTTCGACATCTTCAACACTAACAAACGATGGATGGGCCCCGGCACCAGCATCCAAAAGACCTTCTTCAGAAAGGTTCTCGATAACAAACTTGGCACCAAAGCAGTAACCGATACCGTAAAGCTTGGCTGGTTTGTATTGTTCACGAACAGTCTTCAAGAATCCGGTGACAACGGGAGACACCTTTTCTGGACTGTGTTTAGCTAACCAGACCGGAAAGTCCGCTTCAAAAGGATCATCTTCGATGATGTCAGGGATAAGAACCTTGAATTTGCCAGTTTCAGCAAATTGATCGGCCACCAAGTTGACATTTTGAAACTTGTGGCCAAAAATGTCAGTGACAATCACCAAGATTTTGTCGTCGCCGTTGTCCTTGCCGGCCACATAGGTGTCGAGACCGCCAATTGTCTCAAATACACCACCTGGTGTGCCTTCGTGTAAAGCTTTTTGTGTGCAGCAAACTGATGGAGGATTGGAGGCCATGTTGTAAGTAAAAGTAGTTATTCTATCGAGATCGCTAACCGGATAATCGCTAATGGTCGTGTGTGTACCGTCGATTTTGACAGGTCCATAACGTAAGCACCAGAGGGGGCAGTATTAACTGGGCATATATTAACTATCGATATGGGGTCTAAAGAGAGCCGAAAAAGGCAAGGGTGTCAGAAGCGGCCCTTTCTTTGGCATATTTGATGCTTGGGACGGAAATGTCACCACGAATAGCAAATCCGTGAAATGCACCAGAAAAGACGTCAATTTCCCATCTGAGGTCCTTCTTTTCTGACAAGATCTTTTCGGCGTCGTGCCTTGCTTCAGGCGAAAAGGCCTCGTCGAACTGACAAGCAGAAATCAAAATAGGCTTGGCAATACTTTCAAAGTCAGACTTTTCAGTCATACTGGGATGAGCCAAAGCGGCTGCGTCAAAAATACCATCTTCTTTAATAAGAGGAAAAATAAGTTTGGCACCGAAACAGTACCCAATCCCGGCAAGGAAGGATGGCTTCAAGGTCTTTTTGACTTCTTCGGCCACCTTGGTGTAAATTGGACCTGCGATTGTTGGGTTATGTTTGGGGAACCACGTAGCTTTGATCTCAGCAAATTTAGACATGAAAAGCTCATCGTTGGTAGCCAATTCTACAGCAATAGGGTCGTTGTCAAACAAATCTGGAATAATCACCTGATACTTACCAATCTTGGCAAACTGGTCGGCAATCAACTGGGCGTTGATGAACTTGTGGCCAAAGATATCGGTAGAGATAACAATAATACGATCATTACCGTTTTCCTTACCAGTGACGTAGCATTCAATCCCAGCAAAAGTTTCGTAAGAGCCCACGGATGTTCCTTCGTGGATGTGTTTTTCTAAACAGCAAGTGGTTAAAGTCATTAAAATAATAGGGAAAAGAGGCGGATTTATATGTCAATTTTGACAGTGCCAATACCGTTGACCTTGCAGCCATCAACGGGAAACGGAAAATTACCATACTGGGCGCGTCTTCTGAAACGGGTAATACCAATGTTACGTCAGCATATATTTAAAATTCGGGTCTATAAGGAGAAACGGAGCTAATTGAAGGCTTTAGCATAGTCTGTCAAGGTGACTCTATATCTGGTTTTATTTTCGTAGGTTTTGGTCAATCCCAAAGCGACATTTTCTGCGGAAATAGGCAACATCTCACACCATGGAACAATGTTCTTTTTTGCTGCTAATTCCAACATCTCCAACATGTCCGTTCGAGAACCCAAATGAGACGAGCCGAACATGGAGCCGTTTTTGACGAAATTTTGTGCTCTCAATGTGAAGGGTTCCTCTGGCAACCCAACGGATATAAATTGACCGAACACACTCAAGGTTTTGAAATATTCACCAGCAAAGCCTTGGTTGGAGTTGGCACACGAAAGAATGAAGTCGAATTCAAACTGATAATCTAAATACCAATTTTCTTTCTTGGTGTCGATGTAATGTTTAGCGCCTAATTTGAGTGCATCTTCCTTTTTGAGCTCACCTCTGGACATGGCGTAAACTTCGGCGCCCATGGCACTGGCAATTTGAATAGCCATGTGGCCCAATCCACCAATTCCAATGATCCCAACCTTGGCACCCGGTTTGTTGATAGCCCTTTTCAACGGAGCATACACCGTGACCCCTGCACACAACAAAGGTGCACACTCAGGTCTATCCAATTCGGCAGGAATTGGAAAAACGAAGTATTCGTTGGCAGTGACGTAATTGGCATAACCCCCATAGGTGGTTTCACCGTTTTTGGCAGAATTATACGTACTGACCCTTTTCACACAGTAAGTCTCCTGACCCATCTTACAGGCCCTACAATTGAAACAAGCATCGGCTTGGGCTCCTACGCCAACACGGTCGCCTACTTTGCACAAGGTAACCTCAGGGCCCACTTTGGTCACAGTCCCGATGATTTCATGCCCAGGAATCACTGGTACCTTGGTCGAACCCCACCCTCCGGTACATACATGCACGTCTGATCCGCAGATTCCACAATGGTCGATCTTTACCTCAACGTCTTTTTCATTAAAGCGCCTATTTTGGAAAGTGATAAGCTTGGCTTCGTTGAACTTTGAAGTATCGTGTATGGCAAATCCTTGATAAGACATGGTCTAGGTGTATTTGAGAATTAGTTTTTCGTGGGAATCACCCACTTTTATGCCATATCCGGTAGGCGCTATCTCGCCTTCTGAAGGAAATCCTTCCGTATTATACCCCATTGGGAAATGGCTATCTGGATTGACATGTATTTACTATTTATCATTACGTGAGCATCTAGATTCAATTAAGCCTGTTCTGCATTGGCTTTGGCCGAGTATTGCGCCTGCAACACCAAATTGTTACTGGCGTCTAATCTAGGCAACATAACCTCGATCATTCTAATTTTGTCGTTTTTGGCAAAATCTTTAGATGTCAAGATGTCTTCAGCCTCTCCAACAGTGGAGATTCTGATGGCCTCGTAGTCTTTGGCGTTGAATAACGGCAACAAGGCCAAATTATTCCAAGGCTGGATGTCGTTATATGTGGCATTTACACCGTGGATTAATCTTTCGATGGTGTACCCATCGTTGTTCAAGACGAAAAGATATGGCTTGGTGTTCCATTTCACCATGGTCGATATTTCCTGCACAGTCAACTGCAAGGAACCATCACCAACGAAAAGAATGACTCTTTTGTTGGGATCGATTTCTTCGGCTGCCATTACAGCCCCCAACGTAGCCCCCACAGTGAACCCGATGGACCCCCATAACACTTGGGAAATCCCAATGGTGTTGTTAGGGAACTTGGATTGAACGATCCCAAACGCCGAAGTTCCTGTCTCGGTGATAATAATATCGCCTTCTCTAAACCACGAGGATACTCTAGTCCATAACCATTCTTGGGTCAACCTGGTGTCTCTAGGATGGGGCGTGTTGACCAATTTGACTTTTGGCACTGGGACCGGCTTGTAGTCAGCGGCAGCCTCACCGACCTCTCTCAATAAGTGCTGCAAGCATTCCTTCATTTGAACACCAGGAAATGTGGCCTGTCTGATCTTGGTGTAGTCGGAGTGGAATTCCACGATATTTTTGGTTTTGTACGAGTATGAGAACGAACCGGTGTTAAAATCTGACAATAAGGCACCAATTGATAAAATCAAATCGGAGTTTTCGACAAATTCTCTCACGTGAGGCTCAGATAAAGTACCCACATACACACCACCAAATCTTGCAGCCACTGAATGAGACCCGTTCAACTTGGCGGTCATTTTCTTGATAAGATTAGGGTCGTTATCAACCAATTCTCCACTAACCCCACCTTCATCAATGGTACCTTTACCCATTGGTGTGGTGAAAACAGGGAATTGGGTGATTTCAACCAAACTTTTGGCTTCCTGCTTACAATCGTGTCTTGAAGCACAAGCATCCACCAAGATGATTGGATTTTCTGCTTGTTTGATTAATCTCAAAACGGTTTCAATGACCTCTTCTTCGGCATCGGGGTCATTTGGTCTCAAGGCCAAATTGATAGGAGTATCCAACAAGCTCTTTGGCACCTTCAAATCAACCAAATTTGCTGGCAATCCCACGTAGACAGGTCTTTGATAAACATAAGCGTCTCTTATGCATCTGTCGATCTCAGCAGGGGCGGAATTGATGTCAGAAATAAAGGCAGAAGTATGACTGATGTTATTGGACATTCTGTGGAAAACGGTAAAATCACCATTTCCTAAGGTATGGTGCAATAACAACTGTTTTGCTTGAGAGCTGATGGATGGAACCCCCACAACGTGCAATAAACCAACGTGTTCAGCATAAGCACCTCCCACACCGTTCAATGCAGATAATTCACCTACTCCAAAGGTGGTAACTAAGCATCCCAATCTTTTGATTCTGGAATAACCATCTGCTGCATATGCAGCATTTAATTCGTTGGCATTACCGGCCCATCTCATTCCCTCGACCTCGTAAATTTTGTCTAACAAGGTCAAGTTGAAATCACCTGGTAAACCGAAGATAGTATTAACTTCAAGCTGCTTTAATCTTTCGAAAAGATATCTACCTAAAGTTATATCGGACATGTTTTAAAGGAAATTTGCTAATGTGTATTAATTGAATGAACAACAAAAGAATCAATTGACCTTATATATTGCAATTTACGAGTAGTCGTTGAATGATGCCGCTTTCTGTTTAAGCGCATAAAACCTGACGATTTCCCGCATACATCAGTTGATTCAAAAATTTAAACGCATAATGCATCAGGTCAGGCAAAGGTTCCTGCACATCCGTAGAAACCCTGCATACACACAGAGGCTCCTGCACTTGCATGAATAGCGTGCATGATTACTACAGTTAATCCGTGAGATCCACCTCCTAACGTAGATCTTATGATTACACCACCAAACGCACCGTCTTTGTTCATTTCGGAAAAACATTCGACCAATCAAACGCTCATTTCAGGACAACTTGCTATTTTTACATCACACTTCCGGCGTTTAGCATCCTCTGCAAAAAATTAAATGCGTTTAAACTATGCAATTGAGCTTATATTAGGCATCTAACTCACTCATTTTATCCGAAAAAGACCCTGTTTCAAACCGTTCATTCCTATCTACATTACTATTTTAATCTATGCTTAATTCATCTGATTCATTATTTTCAAAACTATTGTCTTTTTCTCCTCTTATTACACCTTTCTTAAACTTGGACATCAAAATACCCTCTGAAATGACAATACCTGTCAAGAACACCAACGTGATTACCCCAAATGTCACCAATGAGTTTCTCCCCGGGAAATAATTTCCGGGTATCACACTTATGGTGTAAGCCGAAGTATATTTGGTGAATAATCGAATAGTCTTGAACAAAACATAGGCAATTCCTCCTAGATAGACAAAAATACTCAAAACTGACAACCACATAATCTCCTTGGTGATTGCATAATCACTGATAACCAACACGAAGATGGTCAATGGCAAAACAACGCATGTTAAAATAAACTCGGTGGATTTCTTATCTGAAATCATAATGATAAGATATTGCACTGTGAACGCCAAAAAGAAAAAGAAACTGAATATCAACAACGTTCTGTGGATTTGGTATATCTGGTAGTACTTTTTAACCTGCAAATCACTCCCTATTGCCTTGTAACTGAACCAATTCACTGATTTAGTAAGATACCCGAAAATAAGCCCCATTTGAATTATCAAGGTTACGGCAATAACACAAATAGTAGCAATATTTGTGGCTCTTGTAGCAGTCTTCCAGTGGCCCTCTAAAACGTGACCTACCACCTTATTCACCTCTTGATACTGAATACCGGTGTAAATCAACATACAGATATAGAAAAAGCCCAAAAACATCAACAACAACATATTCTTACTCTTTAAACCAATAAAGGTGATTGCCACCTGAAACACAGCAGCAAAAATAAAGAGTGCCAAAAAAATAGAAAGTTCCTGATACTTTGTAGGTGAGGGAATCTCCCTCTTGTGAATGTTGATGACCGCATAGACGTAGCCTTCCAAGGTCAAAATAAGCAACGCTGATATAACGGAAGTGATAAAAAACACGCCGGCTCTTTTACGATACCTTGCAATCTCCTGTGTATGTTGGTTGTGGGGATTTATGTTGTCGGCCTTTTCATCTGGCATAATCTGAGGAACTGTACTCATAGAAGCCTCTTCTTGAGCAAAATTGCTTTCACTGTAGTTATCGCTAGCAGCTTCTGACTTTCCTACGTTCACATACCTATAAAAGTCGTCCAACGATGCATCGTCGGTTTCTATACGAAGCTTAGGCGGTTGGTTCATTAGAATTTCTTTAGACGAGAGCGCGATGCCGTTTATGTTGCCGATCATGCAGAGAAGCCTGAATAACTGCAGGGATTGAATGAGAGCTGTCAATTTACGAGTGATTGGTTTTTATATGTTGATGAGTTTCCCGGCTATACTTATAGTGTATACCACTTTCCACGAACTTCAACACCGAGTTCAATGACAAAACCTGGGGTTAAAGATATTACCCCATACTTGAACTCTGCGAAAATTATATTTTGTAGAAATATGCAACGAAGAATTTAATGATTTTTAGTTATGTTGCAAAAAAACACAAATTTTGCAACCTTTTCTAAACGAATAATAGGAGTGACCATATATTTACCTTGATACATATTTATTCTAAGCTTTGTATACAGTTCTTACCGCACAAATTAGAGACGTTGTGTCCAGTTCTTATGGCACAGCTTAGAATAAACCCTCGTAATCCTCTACTTTTTCTAGGGTGACACCTCTTTCTTGTTCCTGAAGTTGTAACCATGACACCAGCGAGAACTTTTCATCAACACTGGTCTCTTTAGTAAGACTTTCCACACACTCGTCTACCACCAAAAGACTAATAGCATCATATCCACCTGCACCAGGCACCACCCCTCCAAAACAGCCATTGAGTTTATGGCAATTGTCGAGAAGCATTGTTTGTGCATCAGGCTCCACGTCTGCACCGGAGAGAATTGTCAATTTTTTCAAGTATACTCTGATGGTTTTTATAGCTATAATCAAAGCATTAAATTCCTTAAACTCAGAAGCCTCGAAAGTATCGGCGGAGTGCGTTTTGATATACTCAATTCCCTTCATGTACATTCCCTTATTAGTGGAGTAAAGGTTGTGCAAGTCATTTAAGGCATCTATCAATGAAAGATTAGCTTGGTTCAATGATGCGTACAACTGTTCACTTTCTTCGGGGTTCTCCTTCTTCCACTTCAAAATAATCGACACCAACTTCGGCGTTTCACTTCCTCCTTCGATATCACCCATTAGAAGCTTGATATGAGGCGGCAAGGCGCATGACTCGTGGACAAATTCCCAGGAAGACATCGCTAAATCTCTTACGTCGGCGTTGTTATGCAAATATTCATCTATCAATGCAGGATCAAATCTTCTATACTTAATGGATCCATAAACAGCAGCTGCCACATCAAAACCAGAACCAATTTTGTTTTGTGCCTTGCAATGGGCAATCTGTGCAAGATTATGAAGAACATCGGCAGAAACATCTTCCAATTCGCTCATCAACGCCGCCACCACCACCGCCACAAGACTAGCAGAGGACCCAAGACCCGTTTTGGGAACATTCTGGATTTGCTTTGTGTGGTAAAGGAAGGTTTTGGAGCCCGATTTCGAACTCTTTTTAGTCACATTGGCCTGAGCGTGGAAACCAGGGTCTGAAAAAATGGTGATTTTCACCTGTTTCTTAGGCAATTTTTGTACAAATCTACCTGAGACATTAACAGCAGCCTCGAGAAACGGATTGCGTTTGCCATTAATCTCCTTTGCCTCGGGAAACCCTGTATATTCCCATATTCCATCTGCAAATTGTGGAGAGGTTATACGCACCGAGAACTCGGAAGAATCTTCGCTTTCCACTACAGCATGCATTCTGCATGATAATGCTGTCACGTATGAGTCGTATTTGGCGTCTAACACCAAATATCCGCCTGCCAAAAGGGCCTTCCCAGGAGCACTGAAAGCGTTCATAGTTTGGTACAAGCGCGAGAGTAAATCAGACGAATTTGATGCAAGCCAGTGCGAATTTTAAGACTCATCTTTAATGGCTATTTTAACTGGCGACAAAAAGGCCGCCCTTCAGGCTTCAAAGACCATTGGGATCATTGGGCTTGGAGATATGGGCGGAATGTACGCACGGAGATTTAGCGAGGCCGGTTGGAAGGTTGTAGGGTGTGACAGAGACGACATGTACGAGGCCACAAAGAAGAAGTATGCTCATATGAACATTGAAGTGTTGGAGAACGGCCATTATGTGTCGAGAATAAGCGATTATATCATTTACAGTGTAGAAGCAAAGTTTGTGGGTAAGATAATAGGCACTTATGGACCTCTGAGTAAATTTGGGGCCATTGTGGGGGGACAAACATCGTGCAAAGAGCCCGAAGTAGAGGCTTTTGAGAAGTTTATGCCTCCAGACACAAGCATTATCACGTTGCATTCATTACATGGGCCCACAGTCAATACCAAGGGGCAACCATTGGTCTTGATCAAGCATAGAGCCACCGAAGACCAATTTGATTTCGTGGAGACCCTTGTTTCTTGTCTTGAGCTGAAACACGTCAAATTAACAGCAAAAGAACACGATCAAATAACAGCGGACACTCAGGCAGTTACACATGCTGCGTTTCTTTCGATGGGGACCGCATGGAAGTCGGTCAATCAGTACCCTTGGGAGACCCCCAGATGGGCTGGAGGGATCGAAAATGCCAAAATGAATATATCAATGAGAATTTTCTCCAACAAATGGCACGTTTATGCAGGGTTGGCCATTACAAACCCTTCTGCCCATGTGCAAATTTTGCAATATGCCAAATCCACTACCAATCTCTTCACCTTGATGATCCAGGGCAAAAAGGACGAACTCGAGGACCGTTTATTTAAAGTCAGAGAGTTCATATTCAAGCACATCAACGCCGAAGAATTACTTTTGGACGATGCCATTTTGGAGAAATATTCCTTGAGTAACATTCCGCCCGGTGGAAGACAACCCAATTCACATCTTTCGTTGTTGGCCATAGCTGACACCTGGTATTCCCTTGGAGTGGTACCCTACGACCATATAATTTGCTCCACTCCATTATACAGAATATTTTTGGGGGTGACAGAGTACTTATTTTGTAAACCTGGCTTATTAGAAGAGTCCATAGAGGTTGCATGTAGCGATGCCACTTTCAGACACGACGACTTGGAATTTGCCATAGCGGCAAGACTGTGGTCTGATTTGGTCACTCAGGGAAACTACGATTTGTACAGAAGCAAATTTGAAGACGTTCAACAATTTTTTGAGCCAAAACTCAAGGAGGCCAATGCTGTGGGTAACGAAATGATCAAGATAATCTTAGCTAGAGTGCACGAAAAAGAGAAACCAAAGGAAAAGGACGCATAGGAAACAACAGGTACATAGCTAAGTAGTGATAAAGCTATCTTTTCGTCAGCATAACTTATTATTGCTCAGATATTATGTATTGCATGTCATATTAATTAAGGCGGTACCCACCATCAACTGCGGTACACCGCCATCCCCTCTCCATGTCTCCAGTGTCTATTCACAATTGTTCGTCTTTGATCACATCCATCAACCAATCCAACCCTTCGGTCAAACCTTCACCTTTGATGGCACTAGATGCTACAATACTCCAACTTCTGTCCTTCAACTCCGTCAAGTCGAGTGCTTGCGATACATCGGCTGCAGTCATGGCGCCGGGCTGATCCTGTTTGTTTGCAAACACCAATAATGCACTATCCAGCAACTCCTCTTCCTTCAACATCAAATGCAATTCTTTACTAGCAATATCAATTCTATCTTTATCGGTGGAATCCACCACAAATATCACCGCCGCCGTGTTGCTATAATAACATCTCCAATACGGTCTGATGGAGGTCTGTCCACCCAAATCCCATATGTTCAAGGTAAGGTTTTTATATTTTAAGGTCTCCACATTGAATCCAATGGTAGGCTTGGTTGTAACCACTTCACCCATTTGTAATCGGTACAATATAGTGGTTTTTCCTGCACCATCCAAACCAAGAATAAGAATACGGATCTCCTTTTGGGATCCAAACAATCTACCAAAGATATTGGCAAAACTAAAAGTTTGACCCATGGTGTATGAAAAAGCACGGAAAAAGTCCAGTAAAGTCGGTTTTCGGTGGTTAATACGTTCTGGCTATCACACTAACTATGAAATGAGCAAGAACCGGCGAGATTTCAACTATCTAAGGGTTTAATTATTAGATCACTAATAATCAAAGTATATGTAACAGAAAACTTAGAAATGTTGACAAATAGCGCGCCCTCGGTGCCAGGGCGGCTCGGCTCACGCCAGTTCTGGGCGGCGCTGTTGTTCGTCTGGGCAGACGCTTGCGCGCGCATGGTGCTAAATTATTCATTGTAACTATAAGCAATTAATATGTCTAGTCCCAAAGGTATATTACGCAACAAGGAGGATGCGGTAAAAAGAGAGATGTCGGAGTCCTTAGACCGTCAGGAGGTCATCAGAAACACCCGTCTTAATTCAAAGCTCAATGCTCAAAGCGAGGGCGAAAGAATCAGACAAGAGCTTGCAGAGAAGAAGCGTTTAGAAGAGAGCGAAAATGCCCCCCATTTGAAGTGGGACGAGGTCAATTTGTATAAGTCTGAGCAGGAAAGAAGTGCTACTATGAAAATTGACGAGCCCAAAACTCCTTACGAGAATGGGTTCGACCCCACGGGTGAGTATTATCAAGACGATGAAGAAATCCCCAATTTCGAGCTTGGAGAGGGTGAATATCAGGCTGAAGCTTTGGGGACATCGCAACCTAGTGAAAGCATTAGCGGGGGTGAGATAATCAGAAACGAAGACTCTGGGGAAGAAGAGGAAGAAGAGGAGCCAAAGCCTTTGAGTGCCGCTGAGAGACACAAGAAGTTTGAAGAAATGAGGAAATCACACTACCATATGAAGGGTTCTGTATTGGGCAAGAAATTGCCTGTTTCAGATGATGAAGACGAATGAGCGGTTCAACAGTGACATAGGGCGATAATGGTCGACTAGCTGAACGCCCTGCTAGACAGTTGCTTCCACATTTGAATAGGTTCGCTTCTTGCATTGATAGCAGTAACGCCATTCTGTTGCAGAAGTGTATGACAATGCATTGTCAATGGGTGTAATGTTTGGGTTCAGGAGGATATAAGGAGCTATTCTTCATGACAATGAGTCGCAGATGCCCTTTTATGTACATCTGAAAGGAGCTTCAAAGGGCCGTAGAGGAGGAACCAGAAAGTGACATAAACCTTTTTAAAACTCTACAGTGAAATAGGACAGACTTGAGCTGCTCTACCACTAAAAACAGCCTACAGTGACTAAACTATCAGTTTATATATTAAATTTAAAAGTATTTCAAGAATGACTTGTCTAATTTACTTGCACCAGACAACTCTTCGATCATTTCACCAACAGCAGCCTTGGTGGCAGCCTTATCAGCAACCTTGCTAGCCAAAGAAGCCAATTGAAGGTCGTCCAACTTCTCAACAATCAATTCAAGATCGCCATCAATTTCAGCGGCCTTATCAGCATCACCAAAGTAGTCAGCATCTTTACCGCATCCTCTGATAGCTCTCTTTTGCTTCTTTTTAGCGGCCTTAGCAGCTTCCTTGGCCTTTTTGTTGTTGACCTTGGCACTGGCAGCTTCTTCGGCAGCTTTCTTAGCAGCGGCTTCATCAGCAGCTTTCTTAGCAGCAGCTTCTTCAGCAGCTTTTCTGGAACCGGCTTCTCTTTCCCATTTCTTTCTTTCCTTTTCTTTCTTGGCTTCTTCCTTGAACATTTTAATTCTTGGATCTTCAGAGTAAGCTCTTTCAATAAGGTTGATGACTCTCTTGTTGTCTTCTTGCTTCAACTTCTTTCTAGCAGCTACATTCTTACGTTCAATGTAACGTTTGTGGTCTCTGTTGGCAGTATCATCAGGAACATCTTCGTCTTTGAATTCAAAGGTTTTCCAGGAATCGAATTTGCCCCAGAATGCATAGAATTTGTCAACTTCTTCCTTAGAAGTGTCCAAGTTTCCTAACTGAGGAACTGGTTGTTTCTTGGAGAATCTGGATTCACTTTCGAAAACAGGTCCCCAAGCTTCGAAGAAGTCGTATTCGGTTTTTGGTGCTGGTGGTAAAACATCGGCGTTTTCGTCTACAGAGTCAAATTGTTGTCTCTTAGTTGGATCCAACATAACTTCAAAAGCTTTTTGAATGATTTTGAAGAACCCATCTTGGTCTAAACCTCCCGAGGCAGATTTCTTATCTGGGTGATGCTTCAAAACTTGTTTTCTGTGGGCTCTTCTGACTTGATCTTCAGTAGCTCTCCATCTCAACTTGGACAATCCCAAAACGGCATACAAATCGGCGGTTTTCCAGTCTCTTGGGTCGTGTTGCAACAATTCTTCATCTTGGTCTTCATCACCAATGTCGTCGTCTTCGTCTTCTTCAACGACTTTGACGTTCTTTTCGGCTTCTAATTTTTCATATTCAGACCAGGTGTGTCCTCTCAAGGTTCTGGTGGCGTGAGCAAGGAAAAAACGGCCTACTGGTTCGATAGGACGACGAACTGGAGCAGTGGGTTTTCCTTTGGCAGCAGCGGTTTCGTTACCGGCGATTTTAGGTAAAACAATAGACATATTGTAGGTGAATTTTTTTAGATTTGAGATGCGAATTTTTCATCACCAAAGTTACCCGGCATGAGAGTTAGATATGATGGTGAAAAGACGTAAAATGGTGGAAGGATGGGGATATATATACATATATATGGCGTTGGAAAGTAGTATGTTGCCAGCCTTTAGTTTGGGAATTTTGTACCCCAAACGACACAAATTTGAGACACCTAATGGCTTGGTTGTACAATTGCATTCCTTCGGTGCTTTGATCTTCCTTAGTTATTGATCTTCTGATAGCAAAACCATCTTATCAGTGCACTTATAGATATGAGTGCATTTAGCTTGTACTCATTTTCTTCTAGAACTCTCTCTCTACTGCTTATTCGCTTGTTTTCTCTCAAACTTTTTGAATGCATTCTCTTTACGCCAATCACTCTTTATGTTGTGCCTCGCTTACTACGGCCATATCTATCACTTCAATCGTCCCCTCTCCTCTGTTGATTTTGGCATTCTCCCCCTGTAAAATATCCACAATTATACGGTAATTTGTGGGATCGATGATGCTTATACTCTCAAAGACCTTTTCAAGTTGTATTTCATTCTCCACAGTATCTAAAAGTGGCTTTATGAAGGGTTCATACACCTTATCTTTCACAGGAGTCACCAAAATTACCTTGACTTTCATTTGTGCTCTTACTATGGGGAATAATTGTTTAGACACGAGCAACTTAATGGCATCCATTGCTTGGGTTTTGGTGGATTTATTAGGATTTAAATGGAATTTGAGCTCATTCAAAGCTTTTTGAATCATCGAGGGAGGATATCTCTTCTTACTTTTGGGGTTAATACACTTAGTGGAGATGATATTCAAAAACTCATTTTGCTTTTGCCTTATATTGGCATTTCTTTCCTTTTCATTAAGCTGGATTTCTCCCCTATCCAAGATTTCCGCTATTATAACATCTTGGTTGGTGGTTCCAAATCCTGCCAAAAGATCCTCGTTGTTGGCGACCTGGCCCTTCGATACATTGGTGAACACTTGATGAATCTGTAAAACTTCATCCAAATCCTTTTCCACTCTCAGTCTCCAATCTTGCACCTTATTTTGATAACATGCAATTTCAAATCTCTTCTTTCCCCTCTTCATTCGAACCATTGACACGTTGGTCAATCTAATCTGGGTTCCCGGCTGGTTGATTACTGCCATGGTGAGTTGCAAGAGAAATACTGCGCGATGAGGTTTCTATGTGTATATTAAATAATAACTATATGCCTGACTGACTTTTGTACGACCATTTATTCATCATCTTCATCTTCGTCATCACCTTCGAGGAACTTTGGTCTGACTTCGTGCCATGATTTACCTTTGTTGTGGTTTTGGTACCAGGAAGTGACACCAGCATCGAAGAAGCCTTCGAAGGCGAAGGCACTAGCAAAAATGGTGGCTACGTACACGGAGTTTCTTTGGAATAAAGCAGATAACTGAAGTTAGTAAGGCCAGGGGTCTAAAAGGCCGGTTTAACGGGTGGTGTACGATGTGTGATCGAAATAGGTGTGGTTGAAGGGGATGTACTTGGAAGGGTCCTAATCAGCACTGTTTCGAACGTTCTTGGGTCGTAATGCACGATTTCCGTAGTATTATAAGGAATTGGGACCACTGAAGCACGAGAAGCGATCGTTTTGGGATGGAATTTGGAGTTTATGATGTATTCGTGATTTATGGAGAGCTAATCAAACATTGATCAAAATATCCTCTGCGGCCCATTTTGACGCCGGAAAAAATCACCGTGTTATTACATGACTACACATTCACACTATTCTACGATTCAACACCACACACAACCTCATTACGGGCCGTATCTATGGGGCTAAAACATACCATTTGAGTATTGTATGAAAATTTTCAATCGCGCAATATATTACGTTTGATTGGCTAGCTCTATACAGGATCTACAATTTATAAATCTGAGATTTTTTCAGTTACTGCTTCTACTTTGTCTTTGACATCATCTTTGGCACCAGTAGTTTCGGCACCTGCAGCGTCGGCACCGGGGTATTTGGTACCTTTGCCTTTCTTTTTGTCCTTCTTCACTTTGACAGGCTTTACCACCGCAGGGTATCCATTGGCCTCGGCGGCTTGGAATTCTTTACTTTCTTCGTACTCTTTCTTTATAGGTGCCAATAATTGGATGATTTGGTTGCTGACACCGGCCTTCAAGTCCACAGGACCCAATTTTTCCAGTTCGAAATCAGCCTTTAATACGTCGACACTGTCGTAGCTTATAGGACCACCGTATTTTTCGGGTCTGTCAATGTCAAATTTGAAGTAACCCTCTTTGTCTGTTTTCAACTCTTGTATTGGTTGGATGACGTTTTGAATAAAAGAAAGCAATCCATTGTCGGTGATATTACCTGGAGCACAGAAAGCACTGTTGATTTTCTTCTTGATATTTTTGTCAGTTTCAATAACGTCAATTTTGGAGTTAGGGTCTGAAGCACTCATTTTACCACCTTGGCCCAATCCTGGCACCATGGGGTTCATCAAATGGGCTCTTTTCTTGTAGCCCAAGGAAGGCAAGTTTTCTTCGGCTAACACGAAGATCTTTCTCTGATCCACACCTCCGAATTGCACGTCCACATCCAAAAATTGTTCGTCCAAAGCTTGCATCAATGGATAGATCAAACCAGACAAAAGCGGATTGGCCACCTGTTTGACCACATCGGCACCGGCTCTCTTGGCATCGTTCTGACTTACCACATTACTCAATCTGAAGATGTCCATGGTGTATTCGGCGGTCAACTGGTACGAAGAACCAACCACAAATTCCAATTTATCGATGGGGGTGTTAAGAGACCTCAAAATGGCCTTGACCACAAACTCGTAGTACTTGGCTCTGTGTTGAACAACCTCCAAGGGCGCCTTCATGTTGTCGAGGTATGCATGCAAGTCGGCGATAAGAACCTTCACTTTACATCCAGCCTTTAAAAAATGTGCTAATTTGATCATAGGAACAAAGTACCCACAGTGAGGCTTTCCGGTGGGGGCAGTACCCCAGTAAATTTTTAATGGCTCATCCTTGGCGAGAATTTCCTTAATGTACTCAGGATGCAAGACTTCTTGAAGTCCTTTGGTGATAAGATTGAACTTGTCTTCAGGAGAGGTTACAACAGACATGAAAAATTTTTGAGTCAGTGCGCACTTGTGGAGATCAACAGGGCCCGCTCGGTGTTCGCACCGGAAGGTGCCATCTCCCGTACCAGCTCGCATCCGCTGGCGCCATCCACCGCGCACATCTCGGCATCAGCTCGCACTAATCCTCATATATCTCATTTTATCTAGACGTTTCTGTAGTTTCGCATCATGAAGCAAGACCTATTCAAGCGGTTCCTTGTAGAACTTCCCAAGCGAATGGAATTTAGGGAATTCGATGCGATAAAGGCCAACCTATACAAGATACTATACTATGCAATAACCGACGACGGCGAGTTTATGAGAGAAATCTTCCCACATGTGATTATACCTGATAAAGTACTAGATTACCTTAAAGATTATTCCCCCCGTTTGTACGATTCTGATGACGATGTTGAATGGCGTAAAATCCTTAAACAAAAAGAGAACTATTCTCATCTGAAAGGAACACCTTGTGCCCGTCAATTGAAGAAGGGAGAGCCGATATACCGATGCGATGACTGTGGGTTTGATCCCACCTGTGTTTTATGTGTGCATTGTTTCAACCAGGATGATCACATCGATCATGATGTACAAATGTATATAAGCAGTGAGACAAATGGCGGGGTGTGTGATTGCGGTGATCCCGAAGCTTTTCCTGAAGATTTACATTGTAAACTGCTGCTGGAGACCATTAAGGAATTACCTGATGCGTTGAAGAAATCCATTAAAACCACCTTGAGAATAGTGCTTGATTACATTTTGGACGTGACAAATTTCTCTGTGTCAGTATTGCCATTTATTCATGAGCACATTGACCAGGGTCATACTCTCTTGACCACTCAAACGCTATCAGATATGTCCAGTTTGCTGTCGGTGAAATATGGCACTTACGACGTCAATTCCACCGACAAATGGGTTTTGGTGTTATGGAACGACGAATTTCACAACTTCCCTGAGGCTACGAATGCAATTAGTGCCGCAACCGGTGCAGATTACGAAAAGGCTCACGCCATTGCTTCCGAAATCAACGTCAAGGGTAGAGCTATTTTGAAAGAGGCAACCACTGCTTTGAGCTTATACCGATCATTTGATGCAGTAGAAGAAGGCGGTCTCAAGGCTCTGATAATGAGTGTAAGAGACTATATGAGAGAAGAGATTGTGTTCCATATGTTTGAGTGGTTGCGTGACATTCTTTCATTTGGCAGCCATTCTGGTTTTAGAGAACATATTAAGTTTGCGTTGGGGGAGATACTTTTAGCACCTGGTCATAGCTTTGCCAAATCTTTGTCGTCACAGCTTCTTGATAGTTTCTCGATAAATGTAGAGAGAAGATGCTTTGAAAACGGAATGCTATATAACGGGGAATTCTCCAATGAAGGGTTCTGTGATATTAGTCCGGATGCAACCGCTAAAGATCTTCTTAGGACATGTTCAATGGTGTTTGAACATGGTAAAGAAAAGTTTTTTAATTCAAGACTTCAATTTCTTTTGTTATTCTCCATACGGTTCAAATCCAGTATAAGAAAAATGCTATCCCAAATTATACTCCCTCCTGTCATGACATACTCTAAGATTGAATGCTGCAAACAGTATATTCAAATATACCCACAACTACTAACGACTTTGGCCCTATCCGATAGAGAGGAGCATTTGAGTATTATTCTCGAGATGAGTATTCAGCTCATGTCATGCCCCTCTAGTGGCATACACATTTTAAATGAAGGAAAATTGGGTCATATATTATGCCCATTGTCGCAAATTATCGAAGAACATACAGGAAGATGGAATTATGTTTATGGTTTCCCCAACTTTCATGAAAATTTGAGCGATGCACCCATTGAGAGCAAGTCTCTCTACGAGGCGGTCACTAAAGGTATCAATGATGTGGGCTATATCCTCGAGATGAACAAATATTCAGAAGGTTCTGGGCAATTCTTGGAAGCTCACAATTTGAAACTTTTCATCATGCTATTGAGAAATTTCCAAGGCTACTGGACAATTGTTAGAAAGTATGGGGATCACATTGAGAGGGAAATTCCTGATTTTGTGGTTCATCTCAGATACTCTGCACCTATTTTAAAAATAGCAAAACAAATTGCGGAGGCTGAAACTTCTGACGTGAAACTTCTTCAATCTGCTGCTAGTTTAGTCATTCAATTCTTGCTTACCCGTAATCTTGAAATGAAGGCACCAGGAGTTGCAAATTTCAAAGTCAGCAAGGAGCCAGTTTCGTTCACTCATCCAATAAATTCGTTACTTTCATACTTAATACGCAACAATGGTCTTCAAGTTTTTGATAGTATTTTGAGAGAAGTGCCTCAAATGATGCACATTTCTGACATTTCTTTGAGAAGTATCGTATTGGCGAATCAAGTTAGGATAGGATTTTGGATAAGAAACGGTTACTCTGTGTCCAGGCAAGCCTCGTTATATCTTGACACTGTTATGTCAGATTGTGCTTATTGGAGAGACATTCATCTTAATCAATTAGCTGCCCTTTATGACGACCCAAAGGGTACATTATTCAATTTCCTCGACAGGTGGGAAATTTTAGATTGGTTCACGGGCGATGTTAAGCATAATGAGACAGTTTATGAGGACAGATTTGCATCTATTGTAGAAAAGTTTATTTTGTTCGTCTATAATTTGATAGCGGATAGATCCAATTTCTTGCAAATAGACGAAGACGAGCGTTTGCACATGGTGGCTGTCAGGTCAATTTGTTATGCTTTGAATGATGAACCTAAATCATATTCAAGTATTAAAGACAAAATTGAAACTGATGTTGCCGACAACCATAACTTTGATGATTGGCTTAGTGAGGTCGCCGACTATCAGCCTCCAACAAGCATGATAGATACTGGTATGTATCGATTAAAGGGCGAATTCGTGGAGAAATTAGACCCATATAGTCTTTATCTTGACTCCAGTAAAACCCAGGACGTTGTTACTTTGATCAAGAAACGCATTTCAAAAAGACAAAAGAAAGATGAATTGGAGGTTGACGTTACACCCATCTTGAATTTCACATCAAACCAATTTGTTGATAATAATATTGCAAACTTCTTGAAAACGAAATTTGCAGCAAAATTGATGTATAAATTATTTCAAGTGGCTATTGACGAGAAAAATGAAACATTTTTGCCTCATTTACTTCATTTGCTACATGCGGTAATCCTTGATGATGAACACATTCATGGTCCAACCTATTTGAATGAGAACCTCCTTACGTTCCCTATTAGTGACTTACTTTTGAACGTTGTAGATTCTTCAATGTCAAAGGGCGTCACAACAAAAGCTGATTTCTTACTTTTTAAAATGATAGAGAGAGATCAAAGGGTTTCAGAGTCCTTGATTGATTGTTTCGGTAAGGAATACGTTGATAAATACATGGGCAAAAAGATGAGTGGTTTTGAAACCGAAAACGATAAAAGAAAGAGAATCGCAAGTGGTAGAGCTGCCAAGGTAATGAGGAAGTTTGCAAAGCAAAGAAAGAAGTTCATAGATCAGAACTCTGAGTTGAAATTTGACGATGACGAGAAAGCCACCACAGAAGTTGAAACCAGGAATTGTGTTTTGTGTGGAGAACCAGAGCTGATAGACGAAGTTTTCGGTATTTTAGGAAATATTCTTAAACCTTCCATATTACTGAAGGTAAATACTAATTCCAGCACTTACATGCTTGACCACATGCTTAGGAGATATGACGAGGACAATGCTTTCGGTGAAGAAGACCCTTCGTTTCCTACTGGTTCATTTGAGAAGTCATTCAAAAAACCATTCAGTGCAAATAGCCGTTTGGCGTTTGTAGCCACTAGCTGTGGACACGGGATGCACTATCATTGTTTCAAAAGAACAGCAAGGAACGCTGTTATGTTTGCGTGCCCTTTATGTCATACATTTCTGAATATGTTTATACCATCATTTTTACCTCCCAGCAATGGAGGTGGTCTTTCACTTGAACATTTAAACAAAAACCCTTTGGAAGATGCTACCGACCTCGAATATTCCATAGCAACTTCTAATAGTAAATTAATGGAGCTGCTCTTCAACGAAGATCTTTTGGATTCAAGCATGGTACGCTTAAGGCGTCATACAAGTATCTTCCATCATAATTTTAATTTAAGACTTGGAAGTGACAGAATCATTCCAGGGAGAACTAAGAAGACCCAGTTTTTCAATGTTCTTAGTAAAATTTCTTACCTCATTAGTGACACGATACGTATGCATGAGACTACATCAAGATTGGATGAAAAAGACTCGTATTACAATTTCATTGATTGTTTGACACCCACCTCAAAAACCTTGTTGAAATCTTTGTTGCAATGTAGAACCTTATTGTTTGAGTTGAGAGAAATGCCCAGCTTTGTGGGTGCTAAAGAGTCATTTGAAGAAGAAATCCGTTCATTTTGGAAAGGTGACTTTATCGATAGCCAGTTCACGTTCTTGGTTATCCTTTTCTTACAAAGCAATGAGTCGTTTACTTCTATTCTCAAGGTAGCATACATAAGACAGTTTTGTGCAATAGCGTTACTTTTCCGGGTGTGTAAAGAGAAACTCGAAAAAACTGAAACCTACCAGAGTTTTGATAGCGCACATCTTGATAAGTTTACAACTAACGCTTTGTTAGAGATGAGACAAAACACAAGCATACCTGTGCCAGAGCAGCAGTTTCAACACTTCTACAAGAGTATGGAAAAATGCATAATGCCTTTCCTCAGACAAGCCTTGATTCTTAAAGACTTGTTGATGTCTTCTAATGATGGAGATAATCAACACAAAAGATCGCCCTTTTTCAAAGAGATTGTTAATGATCTCATGGATCAAGACTCGTTAGATTCCACGGATGTTCTTTGTAAATATTTGGAAATACCAACATTGAAAGAATTGTGTCACATATTGAGCAGTGGTGGTATGGAGTCGAAGGTAGCTGAAATATTTAGTGACAAGTCTCTGAGTGGAAAATCTGGATATTTTGCTATAGACTATCCAAATCAAATTAGACTTATTAATTTACCATCAGATTATGGAAGTTGCTTAATGGATTACGATATGGAAATTCAATCCAAAGTATATGATCATTTCATTTGTCTTCATTGTGGTTCTAAGATTCCTATCATGGACTATTACAGGCACATGGATATTTGCTCTTCACACACACTGATTTTCTTCCATCCGATAAAAAATACTTTGAGAATTGTAAGTCATATAGGGGGTCGTGCTTTCAGTGTGATTATCCCAGCTCCATATTTAACTAGTCACGGTGAAACGAAAGAACCTCGAACAAGCGGTAAGGCTACGTTAAGTATACCACGGTACAAAGACTTGAATAAACAATGGCTTAATCAAGGATTATATGCATTTGTATCAAGGGCTTCTTATGGTGCCAGACCGACAACTGGGGTAACCTTCAACGGTAGAGCAGATATCGATGATGGTGAGAGTGATTTGGAAAGTGATGACGGTGAACTAGTATTTGGCATACCTAGAACTTAATGATCGAATTTAAATTAATATACATACTATTTTACAAAGTGTCCCATCCACCAGCGTCTACCACGCTATCCAATTTTCTGACGATGTAATTTGGCACGTTATGTTCGAGCCAGACGTTTCTAATGAAGCGATCATATCTGGGACCCATTAAATAAAGCGGTTGACTTCGCTTGCTTTCCCCTGGCAACTCACCGTGTTGATCTAAAAAGGGTGACTCTATGAAGGAACCACCTTTCTTATGTAAAAGTAGAATAACCTTGTCTCTAGGCAATAAAAATATTCCGACACTATTAGGACATTCTTTGAGATAATGAGTGGTGCATTGTCCAGTACCTGATCCTATAGCCCCCTTTTGAACATCCACAACTTCTCCACAAAACAAACAAACAGCCGGCTCCTCGATGAAATTATGTGGCTTATTGAATTTGTCCAGATAGTAGTATTTGGTGAAAAAATGATCCAATCTATCTGGTAAATCAGCAAGTTTTACAATCCCCGGGTATTCTAAAGGCAACTTATAACTATTTGATTGTCTTACTTGTATCTCATAATAGTACAGATAGCTCTTGAGCCTTTTATGCACTTCCAGGTTGTCCTTATGTGCCATATCGTAGAGGATGTCGTGAAGAAAGGGAAGGTTTAATAATTCACACAAACGATCTGCCTCAAGGAAAGCGGCGGTTTCCTCAACACTCGAAGCATCAGCACACATTAAGTACGAATAAATGGCAACATTCCTTAGAAAAGGCGTAATAGACTTCACTAACATCAGGTAAAAGGCATATCCAAATTTAAGATCATTTGCAATCATATCCTCATCTATTGAAACCCATAAGCTGTTTTTGACAGTCCTGAACAAATTTATTGCCAACTCAGCATCAGTGTCTTCCAATGTGCTGATGATCGGTACATCTAGGATGCTGTAGTCATCACCTTGAAAGTAATCGTGCTTCAAAATCTGATCCACCAAAGTCACTATAGTCTGTAACATGTGTGCCATATAGCATAAATTTAGCAAATAGTTGAACAGCAAACCAACATCAGATGCTAAAGGGGTCTCAACTAAAAACTCAAACCAATCATTCTCTAAGATTTTCGAATTAAAGGATGATTCGTCCTTAAGTGCTAATATATGAGCCAATGCTCTGATATAGGGTTCATCACCCCCCTCTAGAACGGTAAAACTATTTACCGCTATTTTGAATTCAAGCAATGTTCGAAGGTTGATCAAAGTATTATTCGATAATTGGTGGATTATTAAAGTTCCGTTCGAAGAAACTCCTCTTAGCGAGATTTCGGTAGATTTTATCGAGTTAATAAGAATTGCGCCTGATTCTGGCTTAAATATGGTTGGGAAAAAGTTGATGGCAAAACTTTGTTGCATGTTTCTAATGGCCATTTTGAAGTCTTGAACCCAAGATGCATCAATGCCTTTAAATCTCGGTAAGTCTTCAGGAAGATCCTTCCAAAAGCTGGTCAAGAAAGTTTGAAACCAACTATTCTTGTCATTTGAGGCTGTTAAACTATTTTCTGCCGAATTATGTACGGACATGCTATTTTTCTGGTATGCATTGAGGAACTCCATAAGGTTGGGTGGGTCATTAGGGGGTTCCAAAAACTTTTTCAAGTTTCTATTATTACATGACCATACAAGTGGTATAAAAGTATTGTTTACTGATTTACACAAGGGACAAAGGAATTCCTTATGTTCTAAAGTTTCAGGAGAATTCCTGGTAATTTGGTTCAGTTTTGCCCGATTGCTAGCAAGAAAGTTAAGGTAACATTGAAAATGCATGCCATGTCCACAACTCAGCGAGACTAATTTGCTATCAGTATGCTCCTGGTCGGTGAATCCAGGTCCGATAACGTTCTCGTGCTTGACCTTATTCATATACGCCTTCCAATTTACGGAAAACAAATTATTTTTGCTCTCATTACCATCTTCGTCTAAACTGGGATTATCACTGAAGGCTTTCAAAAACCAGTATGGATCGTTAAAAGGAACTGTTCTGAATTCAGAAGCTTTACTAATGCAAGTAATAATACCAAAAGGTCCTACATTTTCTGATGTGTTTTGACATAAAAGACAATGCGGCTCTGGAAACCTCCAACCAGGCAACTCCAGGTCTTCCATTTCGACATCAATTTGTCCTGTCTCCAGTACATTATTTTTCAAAAACAGAGCTTGTTGCTTCTTGAACTTAGCCATAAGCTTGCGCTGCTTTTCTTTAGCGAGTCTTTTCTTTCTTTCAGTTTCTGATTCGTTGATTTTTTTGCACTCTAAATCATCTACTTTCAAAACGTCGATGTCTGACAAGTGCTTTTCTAGATCATACTTCTTAGCTAATAAGCCAAAAATGGCTCTTATCTTCGTGTGATGAACAGAGTATTCGTCATCGAGGAGCAATGTTCCTAACATACTTGCTATAGACGTACCTTCTATACCTGGGACGTTTGTGATGTAGGTAAATGCATCAAAAAAGGTGCCGTTTGTTGAGGTATCCAATCTGTTTTCACAGGAACAAATGTGCAATAAGTGAAGCAAAGTCTCCAAAATAGAATCAGATCTTTCGGAGCCAACTTCTTTTACATATGAGAATATTTTGATCGCTAAATTACTAAAGTACCTTGAGGTCGAAAAATTTCCAACATGTTTGTAAATTCCCAAATGTTCAGCGTCAATTAAATTAGGTTCCACAAAAGTTTGATTGAGTTTAGTTTTAATGAGTTTGACTGCATCATCCTTGGTATTAGCAGAATAATGAAAGTAATACGGATTTATTCTATTCAAATGTTCATCTTTCAATCTGTAAGAACCTACGTCCTTTGATCCACTGGGGGGTGTGAAAATGGTTAAATCATCTAAAACAATGTCGAATCTTTTTTCCGAAAGAATATGGTCAGGAATTGAAGAACACAATTTGGTGTAGCTCATTTGACCGAAGCATAAATTATGGATGATTTCATTTTCGATTCTGAGCCGAGTTTTCTCTTTATCAGTAAGACTTCTAAGCTGGATGTCTTCCGTTAAAAGAATAATCAAAAAGTTGAGACACTCTTCTAACATGTAGGGTAGTTCCTTGGAATCATAGTGTTTTGTACGATACTCCGTTAGTTTAGAAGTTTCGGTTTTGAGAACTGCACTCGGAACTAACTCAGCACTATTTGTAATATTTGAAGGGACCTCATCATTCTCAGATTTAATTTGATCTTTTTTGGTGTGAATTTCAATATTTGACTCCTCTTTACCTTCGATCCAATCTTGAAATAGCCATCTATTGAACACAGTAAAGCAAAACAAATCTGGTGTTGCAATGTTGGCAAAGATTTGGCACATGAATATGTCTCTCAAGAATCCTGATTCTCTCAAGCTGGTGCTTCTATAGAGCTGTAATTGTGATTTAACACTAAAGCCGTTTCTAACCCAGAACCCAGATTTGATTTGAGACATCAAAACAACTGTACGAATGGAGTAATCGAAGCATACAGTTTTTGCATTTGGTATATCTTCACCAATTGAATTACTGTAGGTTTTAGCTGCATCATCCATGATTTTACGCACTTCATCAATAGAAGAAAACTTTGATAGTTCAATTAACCACGAAAGGAAGGAGTGCAAAGGGTGCAAAAAACTGACTTTACCAGAAGAAATATCAAACGAGCTGAGTGCTGCATCACCATATGTTATGTAATAAGAGCTATCCTTTTCCCCAAAATAAATATCGACTTGATCGTCACTCAAACCAGGGTACTTATTGTGTTCCAAAGCTAAAAGGAATTGAGTTACGTATGATATTGTGGAAGCAGACATGATGGGGAAATCGTCGCTTTTTAACGACTTAAGAGTCTCTAAACTTTGAGCAATGTACTCTGCAAACTGATATATTACCAGTATAGCATGGAAGAAAGCCGTGTAATCTGGGTTTTCATATTCAACATGTGCTTGAGACTCTCTACGAAGCATCGGGCGGCCCTGAAATAAAGTCAATATATCACACGCCATGGCCACTAGGTCTTGGGAAAGTACAGCTTCTGAATACTTTGATCTACTCAAAATATAGCCTATATCAAAAAATATTTGACCCCAACGTCTATTTTTTAAGGAATTCATTGATATTTCAGGCTTGATCTCAATGTTGGAAGGAGATTTGATTTCTTCAACTGTCAAAAAGCCATATATCGATGCAAATATTCTTGACAAATCTCCATGCGACACAATAGAAGTTGAATTCGATGGGCATGTAAACAATTGGGTTGATAATGTACACATTATATTAAGCTCGGGCTCTCTATCCAAATTCAAAAACATGTCCGCCACAACAGGATAAATATCCACATATTGAGCGGCAACTATGTTCTTATATCTAAGATTTGTGATGACCGAGGTGCTGTACATATCATGCAAAAGGGACCTTATGGATTTCCAAAATCTTATATCCATGTAGATGAAATATTGCAAACGAGAACCGACGTGGTTAATTTGGGGATCAAATTCCTTAACATCAAGATTGTAATTGCATCTTTTGCACAAATCATCAGGCAACTCCCATAGTTTGGGTTTAAAGTCCCACCTTTTGAAGGTTTCTGTCGTTCTGGGAGTGCACGGGATATTGGGGATTTGACCAAAGAAATCCAAACGTCCGGTGTTATATACAAGAAGGGAGTAGATCTTGGACGACGAAACCAACCCTGATTTCCATTTGCAACAGAAACTTTCACAAAAGGAGTTTTTAACCACGTCAAAGGTCTTGAACAAGTCACTCTCGGTCAAGCCTGTAATCCATTGAAGAATCTCGTCACACACGTCTTCACGGAAGATGTCTCTGTGACTCCTAATGCAAGTGGATAAACCGGTAGCTCCTAATATCTTCTGACGGCTTCTGAGCAACTCGATGTCCCTGGAACTAAGAACCTTGGCCTTCCCGTAGCTCTGGGCTTTATCAATCACCATCATGGCAAACTCTTTGACTTTCTTACTGGCTAATCGTATCCGCTGCACTGCATCTCTATAATGTTTGGTCTGGTCATTATACACCATAAGGAAGTACTCTTCACTGTTGATGTCGGTGACAGCTTCGGTATGAAACCCATACTTAGCAGGATCAAGCAGACTGTTCATGGTGTAATGCTCAATAAGCTTCTTATCGACTTCTTCAGGATTGAGATACTGCAAATCAGAGTACGCCATAACGTCGATCACGTAATCAAGTAGAGTATCAAAGGTACTTCGGAGTGAATGCACAAACTCTTCGGGGATCTCGGTGTTGAATTGATCCACCACATTCTCATCTTTGGATGCATAAGGACAGTGGAACTCTTTAACCCACGCCTCGGGATCCCCACAGTCACAAACACCCCCATTTTCTCGTACACAGATGGTAATATGTACCTTATGGCCTTGGTGGAATTCGGGTTGGTAGCAGTCGCTACACAAAGCACACGCATCATCATACCCACAAGTCAAACAACGATAAATCGGCTCACCCCTACGGAATATTCGGGCACACGGCAGGCTCGAATGAAACGCATGGTGGTTGTGTGAGTTCTGTGCACTGTAATGGCTTTTGTAATAGTTGGAGAATTGCCAATCGTGCTTATCAAGCTCATCTACAATATTGGCCTGGATATTGGGAAACACCCAATTCAAATACTTGCCGTTGTGAGTGAGGGCTAGGAAAAGCTGCTTCCGTAATTGCTTCTTTGCCTTATCGGTGAACTTGAACTCATTCATAGCGGCACAGCTAAAAAGGTAGCGCTTGAGCTCAATTATGTTTTTATCCATGTTATCAAGTGAGGCAAAAATAGGCAAATTTGATGGCTGCGAAAACTTTCAATGTCGGCTTCAGAGATCATCTTTTACGGGCCCAGCGTGGAGGCCAACACCAAAAAGCTTCTGCACGTGCATGATGTGATGTGTCTTGCGTTGGGGGTGGCTGCAGGAGTGCTAGGCTTGGAGTCCTGGAAGGGCGTGGTTTTCTACGTTTTGGGCATGGTAGTGGTGGACGGTGCATTCATTGTAATATGTTGTGGAGGTGAGCCCAAAATGTACTTCCGTAACCCGCTTCTGGAAGTGTTCTGGGCAGGGTTGCAGAACTGGGCTGCATATGTGATGATGTGGTGCTTGGTGTATGCCATTGTGTAAGCACATGGCCTTGTAAATGTATTTAGAGACATGAATATAGGATTAATTTGTGATGACAAGTGCAAACGGGGTCAATTTCGATATTTTCGGCGGTCAACTTGCATGGCTGGCATTGCATGCATACGTAGCAGCGTTTACGCAACGGCTTCGACCCTGCTGCCTTCGTCTGTTGCATTTCCCCGGTCACCGCTTTCTCATGCCTTGCCGGGGCTTCGCCAGGGCCTCACGCGCACTCTCGATCCTATCATCAACACCATGGAGAAAATAGACCTCTCTACAAACGCCAAAAAAATCGAAGAAGCGTACCTCAATGTTGTTAGAGGTAAAAGCATCAACTACGTAGTATACACTGTGGACAAATCGTCGGTCGTTGCCGTCGAAGCCACCGGCGAGGGTGACTTGAACGATTTTGTTGAAAATTTCACTGACGGCCACGTCCAATTTGGTTTGGCCAGAGTCACCGTGCCCGGTTCCGATGTCTACAAGAACTTGTTGCTTGGATGGTGTCCGGACAATGCCCCTGCCAAAGCCAGGTTGTCGTATGCAAGCAATTTGGCCGAAATTTGCAATGTTTTGCAGGGCTACCATGTCCAAATCACCGCTAGAGACCAGGACGATTTGGATGTAGACGAATTCTTGTCACGTATTAGTGCTGCTGCTGGTGCCAGATACTCCATCCAAAGCACCAGTTCGTCGGCCAAGCCTGTGACCAGGGCAATTCCTGCTGCGAAGCCTACTCCTAAGCCGGTAGAGACTGCCAAGCCGGTTGAGGTGATTAAGCCTGCTCCAAAACCTGCTCCAAAGCCTGTGGTGGGCTCCAAGCCTTCATTTGTGCCTAAGTCCACCGGCAACCCAATCAACGTTGCTTTTGGTGCACCCCCAAAGACCACGGTGGGCTCCAAGGCACCAGCCGCTGCCAAGGCCGCCAAACCTGCTGAAGACGACGAGTGGGGCGGAGAAAAAGAGATTGAAGAAAGAGACTTTAGTGAGAAGCCTCTTGAAGAAGTCCCTTCTGCCTACAAGCCAACCAAAGTCGACATTGATCAATTAAGAAAGCAAAAATCAGACACCGTCTCCTCTGAACCCAAATCAAAGCCGCTCGAGAACACCCCTCAAGAAGCTCCTAAACACGAAGCTGCATCCTTGAAGGAAAGAATAGGTGCCTACAAAAGCAATGAAGATGGAAGAATCACTCTGTTGCCTAAACCAAAAGTTGGTAACGTGGCTCAAAGATATCCATCTAGCGACGCTTCCGGCTCGAAGCCATCTTTTGGCTCCAAACCAAGCTATGTGAAGCCGTATGATGACAGAAAAGATAAGGTTTTGACTGGACAAAGAGACTTTGCTTCTGAAAACGGAAAGACACCCGCTCAAATTTGGGCTGAAAAGAGAGGTAAGTACAAGGTAGTGGAAAGTGGCGATGAGCCCGAAAAGTCTACCCCCGAGCCTGAAGTCGAAGAGGAGGAACCCGAAGAGCCTACAGAAGAGCCAGAAGAAGAGCCTGCAGAAGAGCCAGAAGACGAAATCGTCGAGAAAACCGAAGAATTAGCCATAAAGGAAGAACCAAAGGCTTTCCCACCACCTCCTGCTAGAACTGGCGCTGTTCCTCCACCTCCTGCTAGAACCAATGCTTTCCCACCACCTCCCGCAAGAACTGGTGCTGTTCCTCCACCGCCACAAAGAAATGTTGCTGCATCTCCAGTTCCAACTGCGCCCGTCAGAGAACCAAGCCCAGAGCCAGAACCTGTCAAGGAACCATCCCCAGAACCCGAATCAAGCGGTGACAAGCCATCTGCCATTGCTGAGTATGATTACGAAAAAGATGAAGATAACGAAATTGGTTTCAGTGAAGGTGATTTGATCATCGAGATTGAATTCGCCGATGCCGAATGGTGGCTCGGTAAACACTCTTCCACAGGAGAAGTGGGATTATTCCCAAGCTCGTACGTGCGTTTAGAAGAAAAGGAGGCCAAAGAAGCTTCTCCAGCACCAGCACTCCCAAAAAGAGCCGCTGCCCTGCAACCAGTCGAAGAGTCTAAGCCTACCGCAGTTGCTGAATATAGTTACGAAAGAGATGAAGATAACGAAATCGAGTTCGAGGAGGGCGACCTTATCATCGAGATTGAGTTCGTCGATGAAGACTGGTGGTCTGGTAAGCACTCCAAAACCGGCGAAGTCGGATTGTTTCCAGCCAATTACGTCAAATTACAATAAGAATAGTATGTGAAAAGTATAAAATATATGTGACATTTTGTTGTTCTATAAATAATGGTTCCGAACGACCTAGGCTCTCAAGAATTCCTTGACGGCTTCACCCCACTGAGGTCTCCTTTTGTATAATGCCAAATCAGGTGGTAAGGCGTCGATTGCTCTGCATAACTCTTCTCCTAAACCCTCCTTTTTGATGTCTTTAATTTTGGTCAAATAGGTTCTGACGGTCATGATGTTGGCCCTCAGTTTGGGCAATCTGGTCAACACTTGTCTTTCACATCTCAAGAAACAGCTGTTTTCGAAATCGATGTCATCCACAGTCAATTGGACTAGTTTATCGCCCTCTTTGGCGTGGTTCATATCAATGGTGAAATGATTACTGTGACTTTGGACCGACCAGTTGTGTCTGGCCCACAAATCGGTTGGTTCCAAACGGTTGAAAAATCTCCCCATAGAAAGTTTCAATCTGCTTTGGTATTGTGGAACCGGCTCGTGAATCTCTGATATCTTCATGTCATGCTTAACAGCGGGGTTGAAACCTGCAGGGAACCCTGTCAACCCTGCTCTCAACACGTACTCTTCTTCGTGATCATCTGGGTGGTCTTTCAAGAATATCACCACATCCTCTTCCATAGTTCCCGCTAATGTTGCTAAAAGTTGAGCAGGGTCCTCACCTTGCAGTGATTTTGGAATGAACTCATCGTTAATGACGTTGTATATTTGCTTTCCCTTGACATGGAAATATTGTGGGTATCTTTCACACAAAAATGTCACACAGGTATCATAATATTCTCTCACAGCCAAATGTGCTGCTTTAGAGTTGGTCACTTGAATGGTTTCGTGGAAATGTTCTTTTATAAGCTTCTTTTTCTCTCCAGTGTTGTATTTGTAGGTATTTTCTATCAACAACCATTCTTCTGGAATGCTCTTCAAATTCTGAATCGCCATATTAGGTCTGAAATCTTTCTTGCCCACAAAAGGCCTGATAATCAAGGGTTCAGCCTTCTCCCAATCAAAAGTCTTGTCTACCGATTTGATCCCCTTCACAATTGGTGAAGGCCCCACCTCTTTCTTCACAAACAAATATTGATACACTAAGTATAGGAAAGGCACAAGCAACACCCCGTAAAAGTTAGTGTAGTCCAACATGGTTGATTTGAGAACGAATGTGAAGGTATTTAACCTTATCACATCGGGATCCGAGCCCGCGGCTGCGTCTTTACCTATTTGGGTAATGTAGGCGAAACTCTCATCTTGACAGCCATTGCTAACACCAGCTACAGAGGTGATTTTGGCACGAAAAACGTTGGAATATGAAGGAATATAGAGTATCGATCTGTAGGTAAGCAAAAATGGGGGTTTTGGGGGGCAGAAAATAGGTAATTTGAAGGTTTAAGACAAGGTTCTAGAGCGCAAACTAAAAGGTCACGTTGCAAGTACTAGCCGTGGTGTAAAACGGTGAGTAGAGATGGGCTCATTTTGGAGATTCTGTGTGATAACACAAGTACGTGGCTTGTACTGCAGACACGAAATTTTCTGGGGATAATGGCGGCTAGCTGAGGCACGTTATCAGCCGATTAGTAAAGTATGGAAGTAAGCGACAGCCATTTTGGATTGACCTGCATGTGCGCGCAGCGGAATTTGAGTTGGCTTAAAGAGAAGGCGTGTAGAATGTGATCTGAACCCGATGGGAGTTAGTTTGTGCTGGTTATCGTATGTCAAACAGAATTTATGAGCAAATGTACTGATGTAGAGTGTTGAAAAATGTAAAAGTGTGCATTTATTTTAGTGCAACTTCTTAATGCAAATTCCTATTTTTAGCGCTTTATTTAAATTCCATGCATGGGAACAGTTTGATACAGGGCGATCATCGAAAGAGGCATCTTTTTCGATGTTTTTGTGGGTTTTTAGGGTCGGGTGATCTATCTTTAACCATACACGGCGAAGTCCGCTACCCGATACCGTGCCACGCGACATGCCCATCGAAGCTGTTGAGTGGGTATGAGTTTGTCCGCTCTGTGAAGTCGCTTGGCTGATGGCATTACCACAGCCGCTGTTTCTTCAACACCAATGCTGCTGCTATACACAATTTATCGGCTGCTTCAGCGGGCGCCCTTTGATCTTTTTATATTACTACGAACCGTTCTCATGCATATGTGGAGAGCCGCATTGAACCATCAAGGCTCCCGACTAAACCACCAAATTGTTCATCACCAAGCTCGACTCACTTGAAAGCTCGATCCGTTCGATATTGGGGTAATTGCGTAACAAACAGTGAATGGGGAATATCTTTTCGCCCTCCAAATCATTGTCATCAATTATAACTCCCTTGATATCGCCTATCATAAAATGCATCTTTTTGATCACATCGTTTATAATCGTCACCAATGAGTTGAAACTATCTTTGAATTTGTCATTCATGAAAATAGAAGAATCAAAGTAAAAATAGCAGTTATTCAACCGGGTGATTGGGTTTATCAAAAACTCCAATGCAAACGCTAATCCAAAATCATCTCTGGTGCTTTCTCTCAAACAAACATGATAATAATCGATGACATCGCTGATGACCTCCTGGACGAACTCCAACCCGTTGAAGAACATAACAAACACCTTGCCATTAAAGTCAATAGGTAAATTGGTTTTCTCCAGTCTGATACTTTTTAGATAATCTAATAAATCATTAAAGTGATCAAGGTAGACTAGTCTGTGATTCGGAGTAATCACGTGGCCCAATTGCGCCTGTATATCCTGTAGCTTATTTTCCACCTGTGAAACTGACCCATTAGTCAAGATAAGCACATCATAATCAAATCTAGGTACGCAAACAAATTTTTGAATCATTATCGTCCTGTTTTTATTGGCTCCGAATATCTTTGATAAGCTATTTATACCCCAATATTTCCAACAACGCATGTGGGGCCGAAACCCTTTAATTGGCAACTCTGGTCGAATTTTGGGGTTCAATGGTATAGTGGTTGTGGGCACCCAAAATACTGTTGTATGAACGAGTAAGATGTAGTTTTCAACGTGTATACATTAACAGTGAATTTCCTAACCAGATGGTGCTATTTTCGTCCATTGAGCTTGCTGGTGCCCTTACTTAATGATGTAGGAAATCATGTCAGGTCGAACATTTGGTGGTTAAATCGGTTTAGTCGCTATGAATTTCCACAATTAACCCCACAAGTCGCGGGCCTTTATACGGGCCGCTACGGTGGTATAAGTCCTGGAGGTGCAATTTTTGGTGCTCCTGACACGCAAATCTTCTAAGCATCCAGATGAAGCCGGATCCTAATACTTTTTGTGGGGTAGTGGCTTTATATGACGGTCGTGTCCTAGAAATTATCTGGGGTTTATTTGGAGCATTTTTCAGCACACATTCGTAGGTTGAACTGCTCATATATTTACATCCTTTTGCTGAATATTGGAGACCTTGGGCAGCGATGTCACTAGAGAAGAATTGGCTTCCTGTTCACCCTCGCCCTGAGCTTCCCCGACTTCTTCCAGCTCCTCGTTTTGATCAACTGGTGCTTCGAGTACCGTGTCAGCAATCGCGACTTCTTCCACCGTATCAGGTTGTTCATGTTCCGAGTCATGTATGGATTCCATGTAGTTCTCCAGAGAAGGCTCAAGGTATGTCTCAGTATCTATAATTTCATTTGAGTCTTCGTTTTCTTCGTTGTCGTTGACTTGCTCGTATACAGGTGGTGTAATCGGCGGATTAATGGCGATGCTGTTGAGACTGATTCTTTCCCCATCCTCCCTTCCTAGATGGTAGCTGAACTTATCATCGTCTTCATCCTCCACCTGCCAGAAATCAGGCGGGAAGTCATTTTCTCGTTCGCTTAAATCATTGTCGTCGATTTCTGAGCGTTCCAATAATATATCAGCATTGAACTTATTGTAAGCTGGTGGCGCTGGGCCTATGCCCTCTAAAGGAGCGAACCCCCATTTCTTGACGTTTCCCTCAATATGCACAAACCCCATCTGTCCCAAGTTGACATGAACAGAACAAAGGTTGTTTGCACCTATAATAGGAAACAACTGACCATTATTGGGTATTTTGAAGTTCTTTATATGACCACCTAATCTCAGTTCGCTCAATTTCCTTCCGTTTCTGGTGAAAAACACTGTGCCGTTTCTTGTTCTATATCCAATTCCTATAACGTCGCCCTCGACGAATTTGGGAAACGGAGCATCTGTGGTGAAATCAAATGGATAGTTGTGCCTTCTATTCCCATCGCTATCGTAGCTAATTGAATGTGCGTGCCTTCCGGGCAATCTAAACCACGGATATGGCTTAATCCCGAGCCCTATGCTTATCATGGTGTTTTCTGGATCTGGCAAGCTATAAATTTTACTTTCAAAGTAATAAACCTCGTTTTTCATGGGCATGGGCAAGTTTGTCTGGACTGAGCATTCGAACTTCTTGAAGAAATTCAACTCGGTTTTGTTCACGATCAACACATCGTTATGAGTAAGCATGTAATCTTTATTAAATTCCCAGGCATGTATACCCTTTTCCTGTATAAACAAGCTCTGTGATAACGTCAAGTCGTTTCGGACATAAGGATTGGTCCCTAAATACTCCTTGGATTGAAAGTAAAGCTCCTGTTCGTCGCTGTTCATCTCAAGATACACCTGATTTTCCTCTTGTCTTATCAAGTCATCCTCGCTGGGCCTAAGTTTCTTTCTAATAACAAACACTAAGAGCGACAAAATAGAAAGCACTAAGGTGAGTCCGAAGAAAGAAAGGAAGATGATGAAAAACACAATAAGGTCCTCGTTGGAGTCTCCCGTCTGATCCATTTGGGGGATCTTTATTTCGTCTATCATTTCCTTCTAAAATTGAGAGTTCGCGCAGAGATAAAAATGACTTCTCACGTGAGAACATCATCAACAAAGTTCATAAGCTATGTCTTTGTAAGAGCCTACCAACATTCCTCTCTGATCTTATGAGCTTACCTAGCAACGTCTCTTCCAAGAAAAAGTCTTATCGGTAACTGATTAAAATGCCTCAAGCTTTGTCTCGTGTCAGAAGATAAGCCTATAAATAGACAACAATACAAAGTTAAGGCGCTTTAGAGAACACGAACAGCCACATAATAGAACACAATTAAACGTATCGTCCCCACAACGAAGCGTAAAAGCTTAAATTAGAATTGCAAGCCAGCATTATGTTAGACGAAGCTGGAGCAGCTGGCTCGCTTGCCATATTGAACAGCCAGCCACCAAAAAACATGACACAAAATCATAATTTTCGAGTTTTGGATAAAAATTTCCAAAAAAATATGATAGGGCATCTGATTTGAGTAGTTACGGCTGCAAAATTAGACTAATTGAGTTGGAATGTACCATTTCATGTACCGATTTAGCCTTCGGCATCCTGATGGCGTGGCATCCTGATTTGATCCTGATTCAACTATAAAAGCCTGATCAAATTCTTTGATTCACCATTACTGATGAAATTCACTACATTATTTACCACTTTATCTTTGGTGGCCACTGCCATCTGTGATTGCAATCCCTTGAAGGAGTCTGACTGTCCTAGTGACACTGCTCTTGGGAAATCCTTTAAGGAAGATTTCACTAGCGAGAGTCCATACTTTGATGTGTTGAAATCAAAGGGTCTTGAATATACTGACGACGGGCTTCAAATGAGCTTGAAAGATCGTTTCGACAACCCTTCAATCAAATCCAACTTCTACATAATGTTTGGTAAGGTAGAAGTGGTGTTGAAAGCTGCTCCAGGTCAAGGTATCATTTCCAGTTTCTACCTTCAAAGTGACGATTTGGATGAAATCGATATCGAATTGTTTGGTGGTGATACTACTCAATTCCAATCCAATTACTTCTCCAAAGGTGACACCACCACTTACACCAGAGGCGGCTACCATAACACTCCGGCAAACCCTATTGAAAATTATTTGACATACACCATGGATTGGACTGAAGACAAATTGTCTTGGGCCGTCAATGGTGAGGTTGTCAGAACCTTGTACTCCAACGATCCACAAGGATATCCTCAAACCCCAATGTATATAATGGCAGGTATCTGGGCTGGTGGAGACTCGTCCAATCCTGAAGGTACCATTGAATGGGCTGGAGGTGCTACCACTTACGGACCCACCTACTCCATGTACATCAAATCTTTGATTGTGACTGACTACTCTACTGGTGAAAAGTACGAGTACTCTGATAAATCAGGGGATTGGACTTCCATCAATTCTATTAATGGTAAAATCAATGGAAGATACGACCAAGCCCAAAAAGATTTCGAAAAGTTGAGCGATGGAGAAACTGTCGACACCATTGTTTCTACTCAAAGTGCCAGTGCAACAGCTTCCAGCTCCAGTGTCACTTCTGAAACCACTACTGTCGAGACTAGCTCCTCTACAACCACAAAAGCCAAGACGACAACCACAAAAGCCAGCACTTCTGCAGCAGAAGAAACCACATCTACCAAAGCCACCAGTGTTATCACGTCTACTCAAGTGGTAACTAATGATGCTTCTACTGTAACAACAAAGGCCACTTTAGTGGAGACAGTCACCTCAAAAGCAAGTACTTGGACCTCTCCTGCAACTGCCACCAGTGCTACCAACTCCATCAAAATCATCACAGTTACTTCTGCCGTGGATACGTGGGTTCCAACAACCTTGGCCACCAAATCTGCTGTTGAAACTGCTGAAACTGCTGAAACTGTTGACACTGCTGCCACCGCTGCCACTAACGATGACACGGCCATAGCTGCTACCACTCAAACAAGCGCCGCTAGTGCCACAGCTGCCGCCAGTGAAACTAGCACCACCTCCCAGGAGACTTCCTCTTCCACCCCAGATATTTCGGGATCGTTAGATGAATTCGAAAATGGCTCTAGCATGGTAAGACCATTGGTTTTCGCAGCCATTTTACCACTTTCATGCATTTTCTTATTTTAATTTTCAACATAGCATTTGATGTTTACTTTTGTGAACATCCTTCCTCTTTTATTTAGCATTTTATAGTAGTCATTCAATGAACAAGTTAGTACAAATTTATTACACCTCTTGGTATTTCTAAATTTCCCAATTTGGATGGCTTCATGAATTCGTTTTCGCGTCAGAAAAGTTATTCTCACAATGAGTGATTTCAATGCAAAAGATTTATACCATGAATTGATAGACATCCATGGTAAATTGGAGACTGCATCTATCACTGATGAGGAAGCGGTGGAGAATTTGACACGACTCAACGAAATCGTCGGCAAATTTGATCTCCCCAAACCCAAAAAATCCAAAGATAAAACTGAGCCCATTCATGATTTGAAGCAATATCACAGTGCCAATTTATTCAAATTGATTTCTCGGTGCTATATATTGGTGTTCCACAAACTTCCCACCAAGATCTATGATGTTGCTAATAATTTTTTGAACCATTTGGTCTTGGAGAATTATGAGTTGTCGTTAATGGCCAAATTAGGCACCATAGTGTTGATCGATATTAATGAAACGTTTCCACAATCATTGGGTTCACTTTTGAATTACTCAATTAATCAAACTTATAAGATCTTAAAAAAGGATGCCCTTGTAAACGCTAATCTAGTGTATTTATTGGCAGTGTTGTGTAAATACTCCACCAGATCTGATCTTGACGAGAAACTTCACGCTAAACTATTGAAAATTGTTACTAAAGCAATTACATCACAAGAAATTTCCTACGAAATATCAGACAACTTACAAAGTGGTAGTTCAGTTGCATTGAAAAGAAACTATTTATTGGTTTTACGTAATATGTCTATTCTTTCGGTCAATGCCAACTACGAGCACCTTTTAGCATCATCGGCTTCGTCTTCAACGGGTGCCAAAATGAAACCTGAATCTATCATGTCACATCAACATCAATTTCAAACAACCTTGTTGACTCTGCTAGAAAAACCAGTTCTCCATGGCTTAGCAAATTATTCCAAGGACATTCGTGTGGCTGCAGCTGAATTATTAAGTCACCTATTTATAAACTTCATACCCACAGGTAAGTTTAACCCAATAGACTATATGCTTGATCTTTATAAATTGCCCGAATTAAATTGTTGGAATAGAGACTTCACTAGACTTAAAGAATCCGATGCTTCGGTACATCCTAGAGACTATAATTCTGAAGACTTGGTCTCTCTGAATACCGATATAGTGTTGTTCAATGTGGGAGTAATTGAATCAATCATTGTCTATATTCAACTAGAGCAATTTCAGAATTCTGAGTACCTTTCTCAAAACTTGTCTTACATTTTGGAATCAATTTTCGACAAGGTGAACGTATTGACAAATGCCAAGGGTCATTTTGATAATTCTCTGTGGACCAAAACTCTTGAAATACTAAAGAAGCTTGTAGAGTATATCATTAAAGAAGCCGGTCCTACATGCCATGAAATATTGCTTAAATTTATCCAGAACAGTTTTAACGAAAACTATAATGACGACGAATCATCTAGACGAGTATCCAAAGATAAGAAATCATCCAACCTATTTAGTCTTCAGAAACGACCAGTTTCTAAAGATGCTTATATTTCCAAAATTTCCGTTTATCATAACCCATTCCATTGTGCCTTAGTTTGTTTCATTATCTATTTGCTTTTACCTTATGGTGTGGATTTCAACGCTACAGCCAAGGAAGAAGAAACTGCATCTACTGCAGATCCAGAGACTGTGGATGACGACAAAAGACTTGACACGCCCGTACAATCATTTTTGGTTCGCAAGCTTCTTCAATTCCTCATAAATGATAACGAGAATATCCGGAATTATGCGTTAGAGGCATTGTTAGCATACTCCAAATTTAATGAGGTAGAAACGAATCAAATCGTGCTAATGGTTTTTAAAACTTTTAACCAAGAACTTTCTGTGCTAGCGGATGGGAAGCCCGGCGAAGCTGCGCTGAATTTAAGCCTTAATACCACAAAGTCAGTTTCTATAAAATTGTGCAGCTATGCATTAGCACTCCTGTGCTTACTCAAAGGTGCAGAATCCATACATCTTCAAAACTCCACTATTGTCAAGATTCTTAGTTTCTGTACTCAAAATTTGAAGCACAACACTTCAAATTCAAGACTGACATACCTCAGAAACACCACATGTTGGGTGATACTTTGCAGTTTGGTTACTTTACATAACGAATCGGAATTTATCAAGCTTAATTCGTCCCAATTCTTGGTGTTTTGGAAGAGTTTACTAACCTCACAGTTCGTTAGTAATAACTTGTCAGGAACAGAGGAAGGGGAGAGAAGGGAGCTTTTGGATAACCTCAAAATTCGTAATGCCAGTTTGGTATGCTTGATTAATTATATTAACACAGTTGATTTATCACCCGAGTCGGTTAAGAACATTCACTTCTTGTTATCTAAGGCTCACAACTATATAACATATCTTGAGACTAACATTGAATCAATTGGAGAGGTCACTACCTTTGAGTCAGCTTTCAATGAAGAGGCCTTTAATTTGAATTCGTTGGGGTCGTTCATCTTAGGGAATTATGGTTATGATGATTCCTTTACATTCAGGAACAGCTTGATATCCTGTATATTCTTTGCCAAAAAACTTATTTTTCAAGGTTTCACGAAGTTGGCAACACTTTTGAAAAACGATATAAATTCCCTGGTAGTTCTTTATATTGTAAAAGTTATGAGCGATCCAGCGCTTTTCAAATTCGAAGTTAATAAAGATCTGAAGAAAAAAGTTGCTGGTAAAGTCGTTGATGTCGATAAAAGCACTCTATTTTTTAACGAAGACTTATCTTACAACTTTGGTGTAACATCCAAGGCTACCAATGCTACCAATTTTATTGATAAATTGATCTTAGATGAAAAACTAGCCATTAATGATTCTCCATTCGAATACAAGGACCCTTTCGAAGTCAACGGGGGAGCCTGGTTTGAAACTTTGGAGTCGATCGCTTACGATAATGCTGTCACTTCCATAAATAATGATCCTTTTATGTGTCTTACACATGATTATTCGGAAAGAAGAAGATATGCTCCAAATTTTATTACCAGTTTGATCGATGTTTGTATCGAGTTATTCCAACTTGTGTTCCCTTATTTGACTTTAAAAGTACAAGGGTCTATTTTGGAACTGATTCGTTTGTCTGTATCAGACAAATCACATTCCACTTTGAGATTCCAAGCTTCATGTGTCAACATTTCCGTAGCACTCCATGGTATGCTCAAGTATTGTAAATCTAAAAAGCTTTCTTTGGATGAGTCTTTGGTACCTGTTTTAGTAGACATATTGAAAAAACTGAGCACTAATAGCAAAAGATTTAGTGACTTAAACTCGGAATCCATTGGAATAGCTTTAAGCTTCTCTTCCAAAAAGGTTGTAATGGATCAAATTGATAACTATATCAGTGTCATAGTGAACGAAATAAATCCTGTGGTCAGAGGTAAAGCATTGGCTTCGCTTGGTAATATATACGAGCATACTTCTGTGGGAGGTGATGAAATCTTCAACGTAGTATACCAACTCTTATACGACCCGAACCCAGTTGTGTATTATTATAGTGTTTACACTAGTGGCAAGTTAATCGATGGTAGTCATGCCAACCCATCTTGGCTCCATCAATTATTGATTAGAATCTTCGAAACATTCTTGCAGGATCAATTTGGTTATGAGATAGACAATAAGCTTTTAATGAATTTGAAGTATAAGTACAGTTCAATAGGCTTAATAGCCAACTTTTTGAAAGTGGTTATCACTTCCTTGGGACCCAACATTGGCACTTTACAAGGTGAAGCTAAAGATGTACTCTCGAGCTTTATAATTTCAATGAAACTTGGAATTGGGTGTAACTCATGTGGTGATAATTTGGAAGTTTATGAACATTTACTCAGACTCCTACAAGAATTGGTAATTTTCGACCCCAAATTTATCAAAGACCAAGTAAATATGTACAGCTCATTATTGGTGTTCACTATATCAAGAAATTTAAAGCTAGGAATGGGCACCACTTCAATAACGAGCATTACTACGGAAGCTCTCTTTCCGTTTAACTCGTCTTTTAGGTTGTATAAGCTTGGCTATGAGTGTTTTGGAGAACTTTTGAAGTTGTACGGTAATGACATTCTTTCAAAGGAGGTGGTGCAATTATTATGGATCTCTTTGAACATCAAAACGTGTGTCGAGCTGAAAAATCTTGTAACGCTCTGGATGGATTCCAGCTTAGACTTGAACTGGTTTGCAACATTAAATTCGTTGTTCAAAATGTCAGGAAAAAAATTAGTCACTCCTTACATTGAATCGAACTACCAACAAAAGCTTCTTCCATTATTACAAAGACAGAAGAAAAAGGCCAACAATACAATCGACTTCAAAGATGAGGAAATCGAAAACATTGTTGGGGCCAGCTCAGACACCGATGACAAGAATGAACCAATATCATGGGAGTTTAAGGATTTCATCTATGACTTGTTGAATCATTTATTGGAATTAGCTTATAAAAACTCCAACATTCAACACAAACTTCAAAACCGAATTGCTGATCTTGTTAAAATTGCATTCTTGGGCTCAACCTCGCCAATCAATAAGATAAGACTCAAGGGTATCAATCTTTTGGATAAAGTTTTAGGAGTGTTTGGAGATATAGAGGATCCTATTTATCCAGGAGTAAGTATTTTAGAGCAACAGCAAGCACAAATTATTAGTGCTATAGTACCTTGTTTCAACTCCGATTGCAACAGTGAAGTTATTGTTAATGCCGTTAACGTTTCTTCTAAATTCATCAACTTACCACGAATCAAATTCTACTCCAAACAAAGAATATTGAAAACTTTAATTTTCTTTTTAGAAGAGTTGTCCTCGAACAAATTCTTGAGATTTGGATTCTTAGAAAGTATGTCAGAGTTCGGTAAGAAGGCTATTCAAATTTCAATTCTAAACTGCTGGGCTGTCGTCAAACTAAATACATATGACGAGGATGAAGTAGAACCTGAATTGGAAGAAACTTTAAACAAATATTATGATCTTCTTATTGCCTTATGGATTTTATCGTTGAAAGAATACAGTACCTTAAAATACAGTATTGGAGATTCGCCTGGTGAACTTGAGATGTACCACAAATACTGGATTAATTTTGTTAGTGTTTTAAGCTTGGAGCTTGAACAAAATAAGAAGTTTGTTGACGAATACCTTGAAGGTGATGCAACAGCTTTTTTCTTTATCTTGTTCAGTCAATGTGTTGAGTCGCTAATCAGAAACCAAAACGTTGTCGAAATATTGGAATCTCTCAATAGTCTCGTCAAGAATAAGGAATTGGTGGAGATAGTTTTCCATGATGAAATCTTCAACGAAGTGGTTGACTTGTTTGACCGTATATTGCTTGTTGATGAAGATTTGAATATTCAATGCAAATTATTGGATATCATCAACTCATTGTTTGAAACTTTCTTCCAGAGCCATAACAATTTAGACCAATACTTCGATAAGTTGTTCGAGCTCATCAGACTTTGCATGTTACCAATTTTCAACGTTTTGCCAGTTTTGAAAACAGACTATGAATCTGACGATAAACAAACTCAGATTACTATGAAGCACTCCGACAGCGGCCCCAATTTGGTAATATTGAAAACCGTCTTGAACAGTTTGGTTGGAATGATATCCAAATTTCCAGAAATTGTAAGAGTTGATCTTTATTCGTGTGTTCTTTTCATTTTTGCGAAGGTTTACGAATTGCAAAATGAGCTATTGGTTTCTACAATCTTGCCATATTTGAAAGACTTGATCAAAGAGGTAAGGCAATTGGATTCAAAGTTGGTGGATGTTTTTAGTGCAACTATCAAGCCATACAATGAAACCTTGAAAACTCCTTCCATTTTCACCAAGATGATATTGATGACCCAGGGTGGATTGCGATTATCTGATGAGGAAGCCGAGTCTTTGAAAACTTCACTTGTAGAAATGATCAAAATTCCCGATACAAGAAGTATGGGGATTCAATGTATCAAATCGCTCATGCAACAAGATGTGGACCAATATATTGTCAAATTGATCATACAAGATATCGTCAAACTATTATATGAAAAGAAGCTAGATGGAGAGGTTGGTTTCGAATTGTTGATTCTTTTCAGCACCTTAATGCCAAAAGATAAACTGGTGCCGGTTTATTCCTTAATTTTACCCTTATTGTTAAGCTATAATGGGAAAGTTTCTGCGTCATACTTGCACGAAAGGCTCATGATTCTTATAAACCAAAATGTCGACAGTTTCAAGGAAGTGGTGGCTAGCTACCTCACACAATCTCAGAAAAACCTTACCGAAGAATTAGTCAAAGGAGCCGGCTCGGGTCCTGTTGAAGAGGAACATATCGAATTGAAGACATTCGGTTAATAGATTTAAGTCACACAAAATCAATCAATTTACATACTTTTTAAACCTATATACACACTAAACACTTTAAGCCTACTTCGGATCCTTTACCGAGTCCGATTTTGCAACCCACTCGCTCGTAGGGCATTTTTTTCTAACTCGTATTAAGGTACTGAATTCGGCGCTGATGTAAAAGATAACCCACGCACAGAAAAAAATTCACCAATGATGCTTTTACATATTGTTCAGGTCTTTGTGTTTGCTGCCTTTGCCTTGGCTAAAACGCATGTTTATGACTTCAATGTGACCTATGTGGACGCTAACCCAGACGGGGTTTTTCCAAGAAGAGTGATCGGGATCAATAACGAGTGGCCCGTTCCTACTATTCGTATAAAAAAGAACGACCGTGTAATTATCAACGTTAATAACAAACTTCCCGACAGGAATACATCGTTGCATTTCCACGGTCTTCTTCAGAAGGACCAAAATGCAATGGATGGTCCCGAAATGGTCACCCAATGTCCGATTGCACCAGGATCAAGCTTGACCTACAATTTCACTGTTCCAGATCAAGTGGGAACTTACTGGTACCACTCCCATAGTGGAGCGCAATATGGTGACGGTTTAAGAGGATTATTTATCGTGGAAGACACTGATGAAGTACCTTTTGTGTATGATGAGGAAATGACGTTCACAGTCAGTGATTGGTACCATAAAGAAACACCCGCTTTGATGGCCAAATTTTTGAATCTTTACAACCCTACAGGTGCTGAACCTATTCCCCAGAACTCTTTGTTCAACGATACAAAGAACGTGACCTGGTCGGTACAACCAAACACCACCTATTTTGTCAGATTTGCCAATATGGGTCTTTTCACCTCTCAATACCTCCAAATCGAAGATCACAAGTTTACTGTGGTAGAAATCGATGGGGTTTATGTGGAACCTGTTGAGACAGACAGTCTTTTGATTGGTGTTGCACAAAGATACGGTGTTTTGATCACCACCAAGGACACTACCACGAAAAACTACCGTTTCTTGAACATCATCGACAAGGACATGTTAGATATTCTTCCATCAGATCTCCAATTGATCTCAACCAACTATTTGGTGTATGACAAGCACCAAGATTTGCCTAAGGCTTACGAGGGCAATGACGAGGCCAAGTACGATAGTCTCGTTGAATCGCTTGAGTATTACGATGATTTCAAGATGAAACCTCTTCAGAAAGAACCACTTTACGAGGAGCCAGATTACCAAATTCAGCTTGATTTCACCATGGACAACTTGGGTAATGGTGTGAACTATGCCTTTTTCAACGACCTCACCTACACTGCCCCTAAAGTCCCCACTCTTTATACGGTGAAAAGTGCTGGTGAGTACGCTTCCGATGTTTCGATTTATGGTACCAACACCAACGCATTTGTTCTTCAAAAAGACGAAATCGTCGAAATTGTCTTAAACAACAAAGATCCTGGTAAACATCCGTTCCATTTGCACGGGCACGTTTTCCAGGTGGTGATGAGATCAGAAGAAGGTGACGATGATGATAATCCAATAGTTTACGATCCTTCCAACCCCGACCATAATGAATTCCCCAAATACCCTATGATGCGTGATACTGTTTTAGCTAACCCTAATGGTTTCATTGTTCTCAGATTCAAAGCTGACAACCCCGGTGTTTGGTATTTCCACTGTCATGTAGATTGGCATTTAGAACAAGGTTTGGCAATCACTCTTATTGAGGCTCCAGAAGAGATTCAATTGCAAACTATTCCGTCCGACCATTTGGAAGCCTGTGCCGCCGCTGGTATTGCTACCAAAGGTAATGCTGCTGGTAATTACGGAGAAACAAAAGAGGATTGGGTCAATTTGGCTGGCGAGAATGTCCAAGTAGAGCCATTGCCCGAAGGATTCACCTTAAAAGGCTATGTTGCGTTCGTTTTGTGTACTGTTTTGGCATTGTACGGATTATTCACCATCTACAAATATGGTATGGAAGATGTCAAGGCCGACAACAACGAGCAAATGGCCAACAAGTTGCACAAGATTTTGGCAGAGTATGGCGCATTGGACGACCAAGAAGGTGTACCTCTTTCTACCACGACAAATTAGCATTATCAGCGTAAATTTTCTGGGTTTAGATTGCATATTTAGCTTAGTTAAGTACATAAAAAATTTTTCGAACTGGTTTTAGCAGCGGTTTCCTTATAGGCTCGTAAATCACCAGATTTATATTTAGATATCGCGATTTCTTATGACTCAAGTCATTGTAGGGTATGTAAAAGAAGATTGATAAGCTATGTTTACTAACAGTGAAGTTCAGGTATTATAGGTCTTTATACTGCATATTACCTTCTTGAAAAAACAGGTGTGAATGCTAAAGAAATCAAAGTTTTAGCAGAGTATTTACCAGGAGATGAATCAATCAATTATACCTCTCCTTATGCCGGGGGGAACTTTAGTTGCATTACCGGAAATGACCCACAAACATTGAAATTTGACAAATACACTTATCAGAATCTCTCTTCAATTGTGAAGACGTTGGGAGGGGCCGAATGCGGTTTAGATAGATGCTATTCTACCGAATATTGGGACGAACGTCCACCAAAGGTGAAAATCGACTCTTTAGCGAGCTATTTGGATGATTATGAGGTTATCTCTGCTGATAAATTGCCTAAAGGTGCTGCATATGGTATAAGATTCAAATCGTGGAGCTTCAATTGTCCCAAGTTTCTTCAAAGTATGAAAACATATCTTGAGAAGAAAGGTGTTAGTTTTGAGCGCATAAAGTTATCACATATAACCCAGGCGTTTCTTCCTGGTACAAAAACTGTGTACAATTGCACTGGATTAGGCAGCTTCAAATTGAATGGAATCAACGACACAAATATGTACCCTACAAGGGGCCAAGTGTTGGTGGTAAAGGCGCCTCATGTTACCGAGAATGTGATGAGATGGGGTAAAGACTACGCCACCTACATAATCAAAAGACCGTATTCTAACGACCAGTTGATTTTAGGGGGGTTTATGCAGAAGGATTGGTGGTGTGGAGACACTTTCGCTGAACAGGCACAAGACATCATCAAGAGAACGAGCGAATTGTACCCCCATTTGATGTCTGCAGGGCCTTTAGAGGTGCTTAGAAGTGCCGCTGGACTAAGACCAAGCAGACACGGTGGAGTCAGAATTGAAAGGGAGGATATTGAAGGGAAATTGTTGGTGCATAATTATGGAGCAAGTGGATACGGCTACCAAGCCGGGTTTGGAATGGTGCACGAGGCCGTTGGCTTGGCCAATAAATCTAAAGCCAAGTTGTAAAGAGTTGAAAATTCAAAGAAGGTGTGATTCGGGGGTTTATTCAGTGAAAAAGCAGGCTGCAAGCACACAGGCATGAAATATATGGCTACCACCTTATGAGTTCTGGGTTTCATCGTAGTTTGGTGAACTTTACACTACTTTATCTTCGGCCCCTTTCAACCCCCATTTACTGTTTTATAGAAAAATCCCTAATTGACAAACTTCACAATTGAGTGTGATGGTGGTTGAATGAAAGAAACTAGCTACAAAGCTGGCACAAAAATCTCGAAGAGTTTAAACTCGAGGAATAAGCTACATCTTCTCTGTGCGTTCCCTTACCAACACCTCCCCCGTTAAAGTCTTCTCTGCCCAAACCTGGGGTCTCAAACTTTATCGCATATCGCATTCTCACTAATTTCAATGCTGGCTCTCTATGAATGGGCCTTTGGTAAGAAACTAACGCCCCAGGAGCGTCTCAGAAAGAACCAACGGGCGCTTGAGAAGACCCAAAGGGAATTGGCTCGAGAAACAACTAAGCTCCAACAGCAAGAAAAGAAGCTCATCAGCGACATCAAAAAGTCCGCTAAACAGGGACAAATTCTGAGTGCCAAAGTGCAGGCCAAAGACCTTGTTAGAACAAGAGGATACATCACCAAATTCAACTCCATGAAGGCACAGTTACAAGCCATCAGCTTGCGTATTCAAAGTGTTCGAAGCAACCAGCAAATGGCCACTTCTATGAGAGATGCTACTCGATTGTTATCAGGTATGAACCGGTCGATGAATCTTCCTCAATTGAGCCGAATTGCCCAGGAGTTCCAAAAGGAGAACGATATGATGGACCAGAAGCAGGAATTTATGGACGACGCCATTGATGACGCAATGACTTTTGATGAGGACGAATTGGGAGAAGAAGAGCAAGTGGATGAGATTTTGGGCCAGGTATTGGACGAAATTGGCGTGGATTTGAACGCAAACTTAAAGGAAACCCCAAGCGGGATGCCACAAACCGAAGAGCCAGTGGCACAGGCCATAGGAGATGATGATTTACAAGCGAGATTGGATAGTTTAAAGAAATGAAATAAATATATTTTATACAAGGTCTAGATGTATTTTTCTTGTTCCAAATAGTCAATGATTTTTTGAGTGGCCTGTTCGACAGTGATGTCGTTGTTAACCAAGTGGATTTCTGGACTTTCTGGGGCTTCGTAAGGAGCAGAGATTCCGGTGAATTCCTTAATGATACCTTCTCTGGCTTTTTTGTATAATCCTTTAGGATCTCTTTTTTCAGCGACTTCAATAGGAACATCCACGTAAACTTCTATGAATGGCAAGTTGTCTTTCTTGTGTAATTCTCTGGCCAAAGCTCTGTCTTGTTTGTATGGACTGATAAATGATGTAATGGCAATACAACAAGAATCATTGAATAATTTGGAAACCTCGGAGATTCTTCTGATGTTTTCGTTTCTGTCGGCTTCACTGAATCCCAAATCTTTGTTTAAGCCAAATCTGACGTTATCACCATCTAATCTGTAGGCATTAATACCTTTGGTTAACAAAAATTGTTCTAATGCACAGGCAATAGTGGATTTTCCACTAGCTGACAATCCAGTGAGCCAAATAGTCAACCCTTTTTGTTTGATTAAATCGCTACGTTCTTGGTGGGTTAAGTTAGCGTGCCAGGTGATATTGGTGGCCATTTTTGGATAAGATCTATGTATAAAAATTAAATTTATGTTGAAATATTTAAACTTGCAACTATTATCACATTGCACGTGATCTGACCTCAGTTGTATAGAATTTCTTGTTCCAGCTGGTGTAAGGGTGCGCGTTTCTTCGTTCTCGTTTTTTGATGCTGCGTTTGTTCTTAGAGTGCGAACTTGGTTAAGAACTGAAAATTTTTACGCCATGTATTACGAGTTATTGGCGATAGCAAGAATAACTGACGGTGTTTACAAACAAAAAGATGCAGTCAAGATTGCTAGTACCATAGGGAAGTTGATTCTCAACAATAGAGGTGTGATAAGAGACATAACCAGTCTTGGGCCCCAGCCATTACCCAAGATTATGAGTAAGAATCAAGAAAGACATTTCGAAGGGTATCAGTTTATGATTGGGTTCGATTCCAGTAGCAGTGTGCAGCAGGAATTGTTGAGAACCTTAAGAAGAGATCCAAGAGTGTTGAGAGCAAACATGATAAAGCATAACATACATAAAAAATTGAACGTGGGAGCATCCTTCGAACAAGCTAGCAAGTAAACCTGTAAATAGAACGGAATAAACGAGTCAACCTGTAGTTTGTGTTTAGTTATAAAAAGAAATGTCTGTTGTGACTTATCTCTTACATTTTCGTATCGATCAAGGAAACCACATTTGTTTGTCAGAAGAGACCTCTTTATATAAGTTCGACTTTAAAGGTCATTATATGTATTAATTATTAAATTACTTATTAGGAAACATGATTTCGTTACTTTCTAGCTTCTGTGGAAGAATTCAGATTGATGGTGGTTAATTGTTCAACTTCATCGAAAACTGAAGTTGTGGCCGAGTTTTCGTAACTACTGGCTTCTTCATCTTCAATCATTTGATTCGGTAAAAAGATTTTGGATGTTTGTCTAGACCTTGATGAGCCCGATTGTTGATAGGGACTATTCAACTCCAAATGATTCAATTCCAAAGTGTTCGACTCGTTTGAATAAATGTACTCGTTGAAGTTGTTTGAATTAAGCGGGTTGACCTCGTCAATGTTGATCTTGTTGATTTCCGTGTAACTCCAGCGACAGAATTTCTTCTCGTCAATCACTGGCAAGTGGTTGTACTTTGTGTAAACAAAAATCACCAATGCCAATAAAGCCCCTCCAATCAAATCAAAGAAATAGTGATGGGTCAAATACATGGTACTCCACCAAAGCCAGCATGCATATCCCCACCAAACAAACTTCAACTTGGGAAATAACCAGCTCAAAAAGAACACATCCATGACTGCACATCCGGCGTGTAAACTGGGGAAAGCGCCAAAAATGACAGGACTGGTTGAAAATGCAGTGGTGTACATATCAATTCCTAAGAATTCGTCAATTCTACCCAACCCTCCGGGTGAACCCAGCATAGAGTAATTGGCCGGTTTCAATCCATACAAATTCTTATACCATGGAGGTGCTGCAGGCAATAAGATTTGAATCAATACCCCAACCAAATTGAGGTAGCCAAAAGCAAATCCAAACGATCTCAAGGATGTGGGTGGGGCAAAGATGAAAATCAATGCAGCCACAATGAACGGGAAGCTAAAGTGGATGATTCCATACGGAATCCACGCCAATAAGTCCAAAGGCGTGTTTGTGATGGTAGCCAACACATTCGACAAATTGTCACCGTACAAAATGGTTTCCATGGCAGGCAAGAACTTGACGGTGATGGAGGGTTTCCAGGTTTCAGGGATCTTCCCACAGCAAAAGTAAAATGCTAACCAACTGAAGACCGGCAAGGCATGGACGAAAAACTGCAGTGTCAAAGGAATCACAAAACACGTCGTGAATGCTAACAAAATGGGGAGCTTTATTAAGAAAGATGCAGGGAATATTATGAATACAAAGAATATGACGGATGATAAGAACCCATAATGTAATATATCCTTTAAATTCCAATCATATGATTTGAACTTGTACATGGATAATCTGTAGTCGGTGGAGAACTCAAGGTTCGACAAGGTGACCCCGGGGGGCTTCTCTGAAAGGAAGTAGTAGTGGAACAATTGATAAGGCTTTTGAACCACCTTGGATCTTAGTACCGACATGTTATTGAAGGATGTGTTGTATGCTGGTAGAGAAAAAAAGATGAGCGTGAGAAAAAAGAAACCTGTTACAATATGCAGGACCCGATGCTTCCACGAATAGGGGTTTTATGATTTGAAAGCACGGCTGGTGCAAGTGAATGTTTCTGAGAATAGCTGGTGGTACTATAAGGTGCTTTGTTCATTTGGGTAGATTTTAGAGTCAATTTGGGCGATTTACACCGGATACTAAGAAATGTTCAATTCCGATGCCGATGCGCCATGTCAACCGATGCAACCACTAAAAGGGGGTCTAAATTATACGTTTAGAGACCTCCCAATAGTTCTCACGAAGCAAAGAAGTGTCCTAAAGACATTTGTGGATTTTATTTTGTTTTAAGGCCCCATTGGTCACCTTCAAAGTTCGTAAATCATTCTGAGACATAAATTTAGAATGATCACGTGATAATGGATCCAAACAGCAAAGAAACAGGCTAATGAAGCCGGTGTAAAGCTCAATAATGCAAAATAAGGTCAAGTATGGTTTTATTTAAACATTCACATGCTAAGTGGTCTAAGTATATTCTCCCTTACTTGTCTTGTCATCATGCTTTTTGTTGCAGCGAATATGACGTTGTGAAAATTCGTGAATATCGCAACTTTCTTCAGTTGGATCATCGTGTATTTCTACAGACCCTTTGCTTTCAATTGGTGCCTCTTTGCGTCAATCATTCCACACATTTCCACCCATAACAACCTCTTTGCACTCCGCAGCCTTTTTCGGCGTCTTTCTTGCTCTTCCTTCGTCACATTTCCACGCCCTCCGAAAGCCATCTCGGAACTTACGCACATCGCGAATACTTGCTAGCACTATGTCGGTAGAAGAACACGATGACAAGGTCGTCATGACTGTAGGAGACTCCTCCGTGACCATTCTTAAATACGGAGCCACTGTTATCTCATGGAAACACCACGGAAAAGAGCAATTGTGGGTGTCCGAAGCCGCCAAATTGGACGGGTCCAAGCCCGTCAGAGGTGGAATCCCTTTGGTGTTCCCCAATTTCGGTAAGACCAAGATTGCAGGCCATGCCACCTCCAATTTACCACAACACGGCTTTGCTAGGAACTCCGTCTGGGAATTCTTGGGCCAAACCACCGAAAATCCGTTGACCATCCAATTCGGCTTGGGACCTGAATTGGCCAACAAGGAAGTGTACGACTTGTGGGAGAGCAAAGGCAACTTCACGTTGATTTTGTCTATTACTTTAGCCGAGACTTTGATCACTCAAATTGAAGTGGAAAACAACGGATCTGAAGCTTTCGACTTTCACTGGTTATTCCACACTTACTTCAGAGTCGACGACATTGAAGATATTGTAGTGAACAACTTCACCGATGAGGATTGCTACGATCAATTGTTGGCTACCTGGTACAAGGAAAAGTCACCAATGATCAATTTCACCGAAGAATTCGACAGAATCTACAAAAACATCGATGAAAAGAAGGTTTTCCAGATCATCAAGTTGGGCCATGTGCAACAAAACATCAACAGAAACAACTTGCCCGACACCGTCGTTTGGAACCCATGGATTAAGAAGTCGGAAGGAATGGGTGATTTTGAACCCAAGTCCGGCTATATGAATATGTTGTGTATTGAAGCAGGCCATGTTACTGATTTCAAGAGCTTAGGGCCTGGTGAAAAATGGACTGGTTCACAAGAAATCAGCATTGGAGGTGAAATCAAGGTCCAGTCCAATATTTATTAGACATTGATACCTAGGTAGAGCTAATACATGTGACTATTATATTTGTTATGTAGAGTAAATAGGAATGGCTATATTGAGGACGTTGAAATGAACATAGGAACAGCTTGGGGGTAGGGGCGGTGGTGCCAATTTGTAAGCTTTTGTTCTTAGTAGTGTCCATGTCGTCTTCATTGAGTGATCTAGAGAACCAAAAGACCGGCTTAGATCATTGCCAGGTTCTCCAAACTCGAAAAATTTCAGCTATTGCTGAACTTGAAGAGCCGTGCCATGCAATAGATTGTCTACAATTAATTATCGAGCTTTTCCAAAGCGTTTGAATTGCATATGACATCAATGGCCACGGACCATCTTGTTCAAGATTGGAACCGTTCTCTGACCTCTCAAGATCTCTATGAAGCATTCTCAAAAGGCTGAAAAATCACCTCTGTAAACTGACTCTTGTATAATTTCTATATTACCTGTAACGATGCTTTACATCTCCCTACTCTACTTCCCTTCGAGCTATTTTCAGCCTTCAATGAAACCTACTCTTGAACCGCATGAATCTGTCCAACGACTTTTGTGATGACGACACCGTGGGTTTAGCATAGGTCGATTGACTGTTAGTTTCTCCGTAACTAAAGTGAGTTTTGCTGTTGACACTGGAGACTGCCGATTGGGCGGTTTGTGTCTTGAAACTTGTAGGGTCACAAGTCGAATAAAGGGACTTGTTCAACTTTGGAGTTGATGGTTTATTCTGAAGTGATGAGTATGACGACCTGGCTTGAAGTGTTGGTGCCTTGTTTGATAATGAAGGCATCGAAGGTTTCTTCTGGAGATTTGGGATCGAAGGCTTTTTTTGAAGACTTGGAATGGAAGGCTTCTTTTGAAGATTTGAAATCGAGGGCCTGGATTGTAACGAAGGTCTGTTCTGCAATGATGAGATCGAAGCTTTTGATTGCAAGGAGGGTCTTGCTTGAAACGACGACGTCGATGGTTGTTTATGCAAATGAGGTATGGAAGTCTGCTTATTCAAAGTGGGTGTAGATTGATGCACTGAGTTTGGCTTTTGCAATTGCGGAATAGAGGTTTTCTTTTGAAGTTGGGGAATGGACGACTTCTTCTGCAATTGTGGAATCGAAGACTTCTTCTGTAGGCTAGGCGTTTCCTTATTCAACAGTTGTAAAGACGACTTATTTGATAGTTGAGGTATGGAACTCTTTTTATTTAAGGTAGGTATGGAGCTTTTTGGTGCAGGTTCGATTCTGGTGAACTGTTTGGGTAGTTTAAAGTCCTTGGTAGGAGATGGAGTCTTGGATTTGGGTATGGCCATTTTCCTATTCAATATTTCATTTAAATTAAACGATGCTTTGGAGGGCGAGATTCTCGAGGGTGAAGTACGTGTAGGGGAGATTTTGCAAGGTGATAATTTGACTGGAGAAAGCTTTGATGGGATTTTCAATGGACTTTCGTTGGTAGGTTTAGGATTTAAGGGCGCCATATGAACAGGACTTTCTTCTATACCAGTCAAGGTCCTTCTCTTCTTCTTGGTCATGGCGTAATCGGAATGTTCTCTTTTGATTGAATAGTGGCTCATTATGGACTCCATCTTGCTGAAGTAGGAGTTGTGTATCTTATTGTAACCCGTCAATTGGTTTTCTTTATCATCTACATCTTCCATTGGAACGTCGATGTTGGTTAATCTTAGATTCATTTCATTCAACACTTTATCACTTATGGAATTGGAATATCCCTTTTCAACCATAAGTCGTTTAATATCAGGCGAATTAATGCTGAGGTTCTGTATTCTTTTAATGGGGGTGTTAAGAGGATCATCCATATTGAATTGGAACTATAGTGGTAAATTTGGTGAGTTTCGATTGCAAAAAACGAGCTGGATGGGTATATAAAGGACCACGTACAAATGGTAATGTTTTTAGCAGCAACTAAGGAGGAGAACGAACGACAACCAGTAAGTGTATTAACAAGTTATAATGAGATGATATAATCTGTGCGGAATTACTATTTGAGGAATAGGTAAACATTCTCACGTGAGGGTTTTCAGCTTATCGGAGTTGGTGAAGATGCACCAAAAGGAGCAGAAACGACCCATTTCGGGTATGTAGGTATTTATAGTAGATAAGTAAACGAGATATCATAGCACGAAATTGGGTTCAGGTTAAGTAAGGATCTTTTGGAGGGTTTGTGTTGATGAAGAAAAGGTCATTATCGCGTGCCATTAAAGAGATGAAAAATTGCCTTCAAAGTATGAATTCATAATGATTCAATGGCTCTCAGTGAAGTTCGTACTGGCATTAACGGATTTGCCAACTTTGGTGACCTCTCGGTGCTTTTACGAGGAGAAATACCAAATTTAAGTACAATTCTTGAGCTAAGCGTTGACAAATCTCAATGAGCCATAATTTGAGCCATAATTTGAGCCATAATTTGAGCCATAAATCTGCCAATCGAAAACATGAAGTCTTGAAAATTATCAAAGTTATAGTGTTTCCGCTGGAGTAGCTCATTTTATCGTGCAATAGGGGGTTCAGCGGCGCATTGTCATAGTTTTAAAAGGAAATCTCCTCATCATTAGGTACACAAAAGACTCCATTCTCATATCAAAAGCAACGTGAAGAACAAGTAATTGCAAACCACGGTTTCTATGCACTTTCAAAGAACAGAGCCACAGCCCTAAAGCTACAGAAACCGCAAGCATAATAGTCCATCAACCCAAATATGACCAAACAGCTCAAAATCATTACATCCTTACCAGTCCTGAATTGCTACCTCGAAGGTTCTCGTCTGATCCCGGATGAGCTCATGCATCCAAAACGTAACCAATGGGACGTATCACATATCAAAGGCATGCCTAACCCCGGCCGGATTTTATCTGCACGAATCCCAATTCTAACACATGAATCAACCCTTACATGCATCCCCAGGCGTGTAGTTATCGCCGAAGCCACAGAAACACCTAAATTATCTGACCACACTACTTAAATTGTGCAGTACCTGCAATGGATTCAAATTTTGCAGCCATTTTCAAATATGCCCTTGCACCCCACCAGCCCTCTGACTACTACGTGTACACAAATGAGCATTTGTGACCACCTAGAAACACCCACCCCAAGGTGATGACCACGATTGCCTGCACTTAAACCCAAACGCCCCGGTTGTAAGCTCCATTAATGGCTATTTTAGGACATAACATGAATCGTCGAAAGTCCGAAACCCAAAAGGCACACCCGAACACCATCGCTCGATGGCACGCTAGGAGCCCTGAGAAACCAGAAAATGTTTAAGAGCATACAAAACAGCCATTTACAGAAGACCCAGTCGGGCTTAAGCACGTCAAAACAGCCTATCGGGACGGCCAACCTACGCTACCACAATAACCAAGAATTTAGGCGAAGATCAAGCTTGGACCTGGACCTTAACCCCAGACCGGGCGAATGCTTTACTGCCACGGGTATCGTTCGACGGAGTTGCCCCAAATCAACCTCGATGCACTACGCCGGGCTCCAAAACAGCAACAGGAAGCGACACAGCATGGTACCGCCATTCGCGCCACATAGGCGCCTTCCGCACCAAGCGCGGGCCCACCTGGCGCTAACATCGTCACGCAGCCCGTCCTATAATGGGCTGTTGCTGGATGACCTGCCTCTAATTGGATATGGAGATAAGCACCTAGACGGCTGGGGGCTATAATGTCCGAATCACCCTATACCCACACCTCCCAGATGGGCCCACTAGGCTACCCCAGGGTGTCTGGTACGAAAGCCCACTGATAACACAAGACGCCAGCCGTCTGTGTAGATGACAGGCAACCGATTCGGAGTACGATCAAAGAAAGGAGGGGAGCGTACCAGCAATGCAACGGCGTGCTACGCAGAGTCAGGAAAGTCCGCCTGTCCTGAATGTGCTCATGGACCACTAAACTCCGTCGAAACGGTTAATGAATACCGTGCAATTCATGGCAGTCGGAACATCTTAACAGCGAGAACCAATCGGCCAAACCAGGAAACGGGCTTGCTAAAAAGATATGCGATTAAAAGTTCGATTGTGAAGGCAGTTGTCATTGCCGTGTGACCTGGCGATGGCTAAAGTATACTCCGCTGGAAGAGGCATAGTTCACATGAATAAAGCCAAACGGTGTGAAAAAGAAAGTCCCAAAATGGCGGAGAATGGTCCGGAGGGCATCGTCTTCGGGGAAAAGGAAGCATGCGATGACTACTGCGACTGTGTTTCCTCGGACTTCTCGATGGGAAAAGATGGGGTACGTGCAAGCGGTGGTTTGGTGGTGGCCCCCATGCGGGTGAGGAGGTGTAGGGAAGAGCAAGGTTGCTTACGTTTGGAGTGATTCCTCGGGCGCCAAAGGCTGGGGGTTAATTTCGGGGGCTACCGTGGAAGGATCCAGCCACTTATAGCATAGGTTGACTTTAACCTCGTACGAAGTTACGTACATGCAGTCCCGACATCTCCCGTCACCCTTGTGTTTTCAGGAAGACTCATTTCCGAGGATTATGATGACTCAAGTAAACCAACCACCATGCGGGCGCAAGGATGTGGGTGGCAGTTCAGTGGTGGATTTGAGCTGAGGATATGAGGTGGGTCGAGGTGTGTAGTAGAGGGTGGTAATTTTTCCGGGGGATTTTGGTGGTGGACTCGAAGTATTATCGGCCTTTGGTGCAATCTGGGGTCGAGGTGGACTTAAATACCCGAAACCAAAAATAAATGGGCTTCGGACTTTCAAAATAATTCCATGTGATTGGAACCTCTCTAATCTGAATTTTTTAAATTGTATAAGAATCATGGTTATCCCCCAGTTTTTATCCACTTTTACAGATAAAATCAGCCGATTTCGACATGACTGCTAACGACCTTTTATCTTACTCCATAATGAATTCCGGTAACAAAATAAGTAGTTTGCCTACATTACCACCTTTGGTATTACCAAATTTGCTTAACAGCACCAAGATTGTGTTACCGCCCATAAACAACTTCAACAAGTTGACCGAATCCAATTTGTTAAACCTAAACAAAGACTACAAGCCTTTCAACAACACTGATTATACCTACAACAAGACCGTATCCAATTCGGGTTCGGATGCTAGTCTTGAAGATTTGAACTCTTCCAACAGTAGTGTTAACAATAGCGCCACCAGCAGTCCTAAAGATAACAAGAAGGACCTTCACATAATCAGAAATGGCAACGAAGTGCCCAAAAGAAGACAAAGATTGGGCCCCTCGTGTGACTCTTGTAGAGTTCGCAAGGTCAAATGTAACGCAGAAATCATAATATTAACAGAAGATTTAAAGAACTATAATATGGATAAAATAAACTTGAGCAATGAAGAGCTCGAGAACTTAATGAAGAATAACGAAATCAAATTAATCGATGACTGGTCATTGATAATGTCCAATAACAAATTAATCAAGTTCAAGCCTTGCAAATCGTGTATTTCCAAGCATCTTGGATGCAAATTTTCCAAAGGTTTCACCAAGGAAGATATTTTGTTAAATAAGAAAAACTTGAAATTCAAAGTAGATAAAAAGAAGTCTTCAATTGACAACTCCAGAAAATCGAGTTGCTTCAACTGTAGAAAGAGAAAAATAAAATGTTCAATGATTGGTTCTAAATGTGAAAATTGTTTGAAAAAAAATAGTCAATGTAGCTTTAATTAATAATGATGTATATAGACAAAATAAATGATTAATGACTTGTATATTTTTATGTCCTTCCGTTAATTCTTATGGGTAAATGCTACCCGAATTTTTGAAATTTTTCCGCTTTGGGACTCCGGGGTCTCATTTTGGGATTTGTTGCATCTCACTCATTCCACATATTGTGCTAAGCACTCTCCGAATCCCTGCAAGAACTCATTCCAAATCAATGGTTTGATGATGAAGTCGGAGTTCAAGTTGACGATATTATTGTTGTTTTGGAACTTTTTGAAAATAAGCTCGAAAAAACCTTTATGTTTGATATTTTTATTGTTGAAGTTATCTGACAAGTTTATTACCAAATCTAAGTCATCTTTGACCTTGAATTTGTTTTTCTTGAAACACAAGGAGAGTACAATCTTCTCTTTTTGAACCTTTTTTGGAGTAGCCGAATTAATGCTGTTCAAATAAACCAACAAATCAATTCCGTTCAAGTCCTTGTACTTCAATTCAACTTGTACCTTTGATAATCCATTGGCCAATTTCTTTCCGTGGTCTTCGAATTTGTATTTCAAGCTGTCTACTCCTTTAATTATAGGGGTGATTTCGTTGATATAATTCACCACTTTAATAAAAGAAAATCTATAATGAGTGGTACAGATTGTTTTGTTGATATAATTGAATACGAGCTTGATTTGATTGGGTGCGTTATCTGGGTATTTGAGATAATTATAGCCGTCTTTTTCAATATCCAGGTCTCTCTCTTCGTTTTGTCTCACCGCAGATTGAACATAAACTTCATTGAATAAGTCATTGATTTTGATTTTGATGGTTTCGTTAAACTCCAAGATCTCTATGTTATTCTCAATCAATTCATCAACTAGTCTAACTAATTGTGCAAATGTATTCAATTTGTTGAACATATTGTTGAACAACTTGACATCTTTGAAGCTTATAAGGTTGATCTCGTCACTTATCTCAAAGAAATCTGAATTTCCAGTGTCTTTGTTTTTAATTATATTGATGTTTTCCAATTTGATCTCGTAACTAAAGTTCAATGACAATTTGGATATCAACTTCAACTTTATCAACTTGCTATCCTTGTTGTTCATCAATTCAATCTTCAAAATAAGTACATTGGACAGGTTTTTCACTGGTAAGTATTCATTATATAGCAAAATGATGATTTCGTTATCTTTGGGCCTCGTTAAAGAGAATTGCTCCAAAAGTTTTGAAAAGTTTTTATTCTCAAATAGGTTATCACTGATATAATATTTGATCTTCTTTTCTTTTAATTCCTCAATAATCATGTTGTCTATTATTCTGTTAGAACACATTTCAGATAACCTACTGATAACTTTAAAGTTGATATCGTCGATGTTCAAGTTGGAAACCCATTCGATTTTCCAGTCACCTTTTATGGACTTGATTCTGCTCACAAACCAATCCATAGAATCAGTTTGTATCACATTTATCAAGAACCAAGAACTGGGCCAATTTTTGCATCTGAAAAACTGAATTTTGAACTGTGAGTGTTTATCTTTGACCAACTTTGTCAATTCTTGGTCTTTGAGCTTGATAATATTATTGTTGATCCATTCTATCGTGACCAATTTATTGTTTATTTCCTTTGCTCTGGCATCTAATTTCAACTCGACAATTTGCTTGTTGATAAACTCTACTAGTGATGTTTCGTTGCTTTGGTTGAATTGGTTTATCTTTTTACTGATGTTTAATTCCGATAAGTTAGGATCCACAAAGTAAAATTCACCTGTCAAATAATCTATGGATAATATAACGTTTCTGTAGCCTGTTAAGTTGATCAGAATCTTGTATGGATTTACCAATGTGTAATCTTGGTTTGACGAAATTTGATCTATTAAATATTCACAATGTTTGTTCAATAGGCCATTCAATAATGATTCAATTGCAAACTCATCGTTATTTATGTTTATAGCGATCTCCACTAATTGATTGTTCTTGAACCATTTATATTCTATTTCTAGCTCATCGTTGAGTTGTATCTCCACGAAATTGTTTGGGTTGTTCCAGTAATTGATGACGATTTTATCTTCGATCATCTTATATTTGAGTGTTTTCCATTTCAAAGTATTGAGTAACTTCAACTGCTGATATATAAGGCCGAATTTAAATTTCTTGATATAACTCATGAGGAATATATTGATTCCTTGTAGGTTCTTATTTAAAAGAACCTCATTGACGATCTTTTCAAACTTGAACCTGAAGTTTGTGGGTAATTTGGTGACAAGACTGTTCAATATGAGCCCATCGCCGTTTATACCAAACAAAATCTGAAAATCTATGAAGAAGTAAGGCGATTTGATGTAGTCTTCATCATTGGTGATTATCAAATCATTACCTATAGTTACACTTAATTCGTATTTCTTGGGCAAATCGAATACTATTCTTCCGTCTCTCACTATGTGATGTTTTAAAAACGAGGCAGGGATGTCATCCATCAAAGCCATTCTGGTTGTCAAAACCAAATTTAGGTCCTTCAACACCTGTAGTGTTTTTTCGTTGGAGATCTTTGTTTCCTCCAATAAATTATACGACGGCAACTGCGGCCTTCCCTTTATTAATACCTCCAAACTTGTAATAAGGTCACTATTGGGGAGTTTGGCGCCACTAAACCCATTCAATTCATTCAATCCTAAGCTCAACTGATCAAAATAGAACTCCTGTGAACGAAACCAATTCAATAAATCTATGAGCTTCCCTACATCCTTGGACCGACTACTCCATTTCACTAATGTGTACAACTTGACAAACTCCTGACGTAATGACACGATTAGATTGAGTAGCTTCTTCTTTCGTAGCACATCTTGTTCTTTATTGTGTGTGACAGAAAGATTCTCTATGATTGTGCTCAACTGCTTATACGCTTCCTGCGTGTGGTATTTAAGTATACTCGATAGCGGTATGATATTGTTGGATACATGGGGCAATTCTGGAGGAACGATAGCCATATTCCACAAGTGTACTGATGAAAATTGAGCACACAGAAATTCGCGTGAAACATCTAATTTTACATTAACTTACTTATACACTAGTATACTATTTAGCCACAGAAAAGCACAGCCGTCATAAGCATTTATAGGATTACGGCGTGTTCAAGTGAGCAACCACGAAAACTTCTCCGAGCTCATTATTTGTTCTACAGTCATTCTACGGTCTTTTCTAACCAAAAAAACCTCTACAACCTGTTTTAAACGGTTGAGAATATCTTTGATATCACTGGCGATTTCTTCATCCGCAATGAGATCACCAACATAGAACCAGTCCCAGTCAATCATGGCTATTCTGTGTGCGGGGGTGTTTTTAGTCATTTTCCTCTTGATGACACTAGGACTGATGCCTTGTTTGGCAAGGTAGTTATAGGGAGGAAGATCAAACGGCAATCTGTTCTCCATAATGGCATACACAAACACCCCTATTGACCAACTATCGGTTAGTTTGCCGTCGTAAGGAAGCCCCATCAACACCTCGGGGGCTATATAGTCTTGGGAACCACATCGAGTGGTGAGTATTTGGTCTGGGCGAGATAATCGCTTGGCCAACCCGAAATCCGTCAAGCATGTCAATGGTTTGGAACAGGCACCCGTAAAGAGCTGCTCCAAGGTATAATTCAACAAGACATTTTCGGGCTTGATGTCACGATGCACTATATTGTTGGTGTGAATATAATTGACTGACGAAAGAAGCTCCTTGACACATTGTTCTACAACATGCCAGTAGCTGGAATATTTGTGGTATCGGGCATAGTACAGGCTTGAAAATTCAAACAAATTGCCTCCAGGGCAATAGTTCAAATAGATCAATTGGTCATTATTGGTGGTGAGATTATCGAGGTCATTCAAGATATCCACTCGTACAGGTTCGTCGTCGCTTTCGCTTTGGATTGCCTCTTTGGTTTCAATTTCACGTCTGTCAATGGTCAAATTGATATCGTAGTCCACAAGTTTGATGATACCGGGGTGGTCCAACTGGTAAAGAATGTTAAGCTCTCGTTTGATGAAGTAAGGAAAATTCTTGATCTGGGCCTTATTGTTCAACGGAATGGAGATAATCTTGATGGCAATCTTGTGGCTTGGGTTCCGTATATCCTTTGCCAATATGACGTTGCTGAAGTTACCTTTCCCCACGAGCTTTTCAAACGAATAATCGACGTCTAATCTCGACAGATGGAACACCCTCTCTTCCATCAGGTGGAGGAAAACATCCCCAATGGGCGGACTGGGGATCTTGGTGTTGTCCAACACAGGATTGGACGATATTCGTTTGGTTTTACCCACCTTTCGTTCCAAAGGCTTATATTCAGAAATGGCTCGTTCTCTTCCCAGAAGTTGGCTTTGACGAGTCTTTTTGATATTCAAGGGTTGGTTGACCACGGCTCCTCCGTCGTACAACTCAGTGGGCGAAATTTGCTGTGTAGATGACACACTCTCGCTATGACTATAAATGGGGGAGGCTGCTCCAAAAGAACCATTGTTTATTAAGGGCGTGGGAAGCTGCGTCAACTCATCGAAACTGGCTGGCGAGGGCGAGTAAATCTCTGCTGCTGCGGCTAGCTCAGGCACCTTCACCGTAAGTTTGGGCGGTTTGGTGTTCATCAACAATGGTGCTAAAGACGGTTAGAAAATAACTGGCTGAAGACTGATTTTAGTTATCGGTGCGCGGACACGACCTTTGACACTAAATGCGTGCTGGTTACGGGTATTTAGGGTATTGTTGGTCAAGGCGGGCTACGAATGAGTCAGATGCATGGAAATGTATTGCAGGTGCTGCGTGGGGGGTGGCTTTGGGTATGTGGCGCCAAATCCTTAGGTGTGTGGCACCAAATGGCCCGAGAGGCCTTCTTCAATGGTAGTTGAAAAAATGGACATTAGCCGCACGGGCGGACATACCACGGCGCTAAAACTAAGAGAATAGGGGAAGTGTCAGCAAAAGTACAAAGGGTCTGATAAATGGGAGAAGTGCTGCCCGATAAAAGCTGCCCGATTAGAACTTCTGGTGTGCATGGTGTTGAGGCATAGCTGATAAAGATGGTGGGGAAAGCTAAACGTATAAGACCGACGTTCTGGAGCGCAAACATGCAGTTTAATTTTACGACGGGCACATTCCTAAATGAGAAGACGATGGTGTAACGCGGCTCTCTGGGCCCTGCAAGCCGGGTGTTGGGTATGTCCAACAAACGAACACCACCAGCAAGCGCACTTCAGGGACGGTTATGCTTTGTGGCTCCTTTGGGGGCTGCAATAGACGGCTTCGCCAACCCACCTAGCTCATTGACAAGACGCAGCTGGCGCCCAACCGCAAAAATTATAGTAAATTGCACCCAAGCTCATAATGCTCTTAGACTTTCCTCAATCTGGTGAAAGCGCCTCGACCCCACACCAATTCCAAACCTTAGTTTAGGCGAGAACCCACGAGTGCGTCTGTAGTTGGACGAGGCTTCGGTGGTGTGCAGATGTTTCTGTAGTCGTGGGTGGTTGCTGAGGCCAAATTTGCTCTTTTCGAAATATGCGTGGTATGTTCTGCACGTCTTTCGACGCCGATCTCAGCACCTCATGCATACCCACTAACGACGCAGACCCTTGGTGGTGGAGAAAGCGAAGAGATAACAGCATTTGCATTGTTTCCCGAGAGTATTCATGCCCATATATTGCAATACGCTTTTATCACGAGGCTTTCGGTTTCAATGAATTCGTTTATGGTTACGACCCTGGCGTTTTCATGATTTACGACTGGTGGCTTTCACTTGCATTATTGAATTCTTAGACATCTCTATTTGTTCACTTGCATGCCGTCTGCGCTGTTTCCATCGTCTCCAAACGCTCAGAGCCCCACACATACTTCTTCCGTATTGTATCGCATACCATTCTGACATCTTCACCATTGCTAACTCTCCGTAATCCTTTCACTTGCATTACTATTTCTCTACAAATATCCCTCCAAAACTTTCAAGGCCCGTTCCAAACGGTTGATACCCACTTCGTACTTTTGCTCATCTAATACCATGTCCAGGGTCAATCTTGACAACTGGTCTACGATTTTCTCTATCAACTGTTTCTCTTTGACCGGAAGGTTCAATTGGTTGAATTCCTCACCAACAATGGTTCCATTTATACTCTCTAAAAGATTGATAAGGGTGTGGTAACTAAAAGGTTTCAACTGGTCCTTTTTACCTGATGACTTTCTCTTGGTACCGCTTCTTCTTGGTTTCTTAGGATGCTTGGTTGAATCTTTGACCGATTTGGCTCTACTTGGCTTTTCCACCAAAACAGGCTCGTCGATATCGTAGTACTGGTCGTCCATGTTGACTTCTTTATCATTGCTCAATTGCAGGTTTCTTTGTTTTTGAGCTGGGGCTTGTGGCGGTTCTTGACGGGCCATTTGTGCAGTCATGGGGGTCTTTGGCGATGGCCCAGTAGCAGATTTGCCCCGTATCTCCTCAAACGATGGCCTTATGCCTTCATTTTCAGGAAGTTCTTCTGGGTATGACATAGGATACCCTGGGTTATCGTTGTAGCTTGACGAATTGTTCTCGTCATCAAATACTTGTTTGGGCTTGACAAGTCCGGAGAATCCTCCTTTAGGTGAGTAATCCATGAATTTGTCTTCTTCTTCCTCGTACTTAGAACTTGTGTACTTAGAACTGCCATATTTTGAGCTGGTGGCATATTTTGACTCTTGTTCGCCATATATGGGTTCATCAGGCAACTTTTCGCCTTGTGTTGGGACTGATTCAGGTGAGTGGGGTGCAAAATTGGCTTCATCACTGGAAATGATCCCTCCAAATGTGCCTTCAACAGGAGCGTTTTCAGAAACAAATGCACCTTGTTCAAGAGTTCGGTCTGGATCAGATACAGACAAGTCTCTCGAAATATCTTTTGCGGCCGGAACCGTCATTGAATCGGTAGAGTTTTCCACTGGATGTGTGATATTTTCAGCTAATTGTGGCATCTCTTCCGGTGAATACAGAGCATCGATTTCTTTGGTAGCATCGGCAGGAAGGAGGCTTTCCGTGTTGATGGCTTTTTGAGTTTCTTCCGATTGGATGGGGAGATTTGGTAAGCTCTTTTCTTCATTAGGAAGATCCTTCTCCACTAACTTTGGTGCACCTTTACCTTCTGGGACGCTTTCAGCGTCTACATGACTGATAGTTTCCTGGGCCTCTGAAGGCTGATTTGGCAGTAAAGGAGTAAAGGTCAGAGTTTCAAATTGTTCTGGCGAGTCTGCATAAAGCTGTTGTGTGTTTTCAACAGATTCAACCGATTTGGTAGGATATTTATCAGAACCAATGTAAGTTCCAATGCCTGCACCTGCAATTCCTCCTACAGCACCAGCACCAACCAAAGCAGCAATTGCACTCTTACTACTGCCAATGGATCTGCTTGAATGATGCAAAGATTCACTCAAAAGTTCATCATCAGAGTAATTCAGCTCTTCGTCGGTGTACGCTACTGGTGGTTTGGGCAAAGCCTGATAAATTCTTTGATTGTCAACATTTTCGGGGCTGCTCAGTTTATTTTCGAATTTACTCGAAACTTCTCTTGCCTTTCTAAGGTTCTCCTTGCTGGGACGTGGAGGCAATCCTCTTTTGGTGATCTTCAAAGGCGATTCTGAAGGCTGTGACATTCTTTCCAACTCATCAGAAGATTTCAGGTGTAAACTTGCCGTTTTAAAACTCTCACTGGATGTTTTGACTGGCATAGTATCCTCTTCGCTTTCGTCGCTTTTAGGGATATTGTTGAAGGTAAATGTCTTTGACTTTATGGAATTGGCTCTTTCCATCAATTTGTCAAGATCGTCGCTGATAGCCAACGAAATACGCTTGCGATGTTCCGGCTTGAAAGCTTGTTTGTACAGTTCAATATCTTTATGTAACGGAGAAGTATCTATCATTTCACTCTTGGGTCTTCTCGTGGATCTAGGAGGGATGGAGCTCTCAATATTGGTATTGTACAGCACATTGGGTTGAATTTTAGCCTCATCGCCCTGTTCGGTAGGCAATGTCTTTTTTGTGCTTAAGGACCGATTAACCGTAGGAATCACACGCTCGTTAACAACTTTGACAGAAACAGGTTGTGCCACATGTTTGGTATGATCTGAATACTCCGACAACGAAGACATATAGGAATCTCTCACGTCCTTGCGTACACCAGGAGGCACGAAGTCATGAAACTTCTCAGACTCCCCATATGAAAAGTCTGAGCTGTTATCTTCAACTTGGGACATTGAACAAAGTAACTAATATGAAGAAATTGGAAAATTTCAGGGGAATCAAAGGAAGTAAATCTTTGTTCGTGTTTATCTACTGCCTAATGCGGATATCTAATTAGATGCATGGTTGACGCACGCTGCACCGTTGAAAATGCGTCTGTGCATTAGATAGCGCTTAAAAAACCATTGGTAGGGCGAATGCTTGAGGTATTCGAAGTTGGAATCTGATTGGTTTGTTTAGAAGGTTTGAATTGTTTTGGCATAACAAATGTGGAGGCGGTTTCTTCACAAAAACCATTTTTCACGAGCGGTGGTAAACAGTGAAGTTCTCTTGAAAAGACTCAAGGTGTTTGAACAGAAGAAAGCTACCATTCCAGCAGCATTGGCAACCCAACTAACATGTGATTTCATCAAGTCAAACAGAAAATTGCAACTAGAGTTGAAATCAAAACCCATACATGTGAACAAGTCTTTGGATTTTCTAGGTATTACCTCATCTGCCAGTGTACAAGATCTTGAATGCTGGATTGATTTGCATCTTCAGGTCATAAAAGGAGATAAGAACCCACAAATTATACGGCTGTATCTTTTAGTAGAACCAAAACCGACCGATTCGGACAAAATCATTGCTTTGACCAGTGAAGCCTTTGCCTCGAGTGTGGATAAAGATAGGGCAGATTACTCTCTCGTAAGAGTGGCATTGAATGTGCTTTTAGATAAAAATGACTACGAGGGCTGTTTCCTTCTATTGGACAGAACCGTGTGTTGTAGGGGGTATCTTCGAATGAGGGAACGGCGTTTTAACAAAATTCTGATGGTATACATCAGCAGCTTTTTGGGACTAAATATCGTCGAGTCTGGCATTTATTCTGTACCTATGGATCTTGGTTTGGGTATCAACACAATAATGTTTCTCTCATTGGTGTATGTGTGGGTACAAGTCAAATATTACAACAAAACAGGCCGTTTAAGCTGGAGAAAGTCAAACGAGCTTGTGCATAACATATTCCATAACCACGAGATCCTATTCATAAACCGAATGATGACCCATTTCGAGGAACATAATGAATTAAACCTCATGAACTTTCATTACAGCCAGGTACGAAATTACACCGATCTAGGGGTGGAGTCTTACAATGGGTACCAAATAGACGTACCAGAAGAAACCGTGGCTCAACCCGAGAGCATTCTGGCCAATGCTAATTCTCAAACAAGCACACATGTGAATGAAATCCAACAATTGTTCAAAACAGAGCTTAAAAAGAGACTGATTTCTGTACACGATTTACCCCAGGAATTGCAGTTTCTAGAGTTCTGGAGCAACCAAGACAACTTCCAGTGGGTTGAACCTGACCAGGACCCTGCAGAACTCCAAAAGTTTGATATTGTTCCTAAAGTGGATCATAAAAACGCTAAGAATCCCCATATAAATCCCCATATCAACACCTTTTGATTTGGTTGCAAAAAAATTCACTCCCCAATTAGCTAATGACTCTTACGATTAATAGATGCAATGACGATAATTTATAAGCTGATTTTGTGTCACCGCCTAATCTCTTCTTTTCCCTACACTGAATAAGAAATTCTTTAATTGTATCGATGGTGGTGTCTTCTAGGCATCTCGCACTATCATCATAATCGCGTTCTTAACCTATGATAGAACTACCTACACCTCCAGATCTTGATATCATATCGGATATTCAGTTCTCAAAACTGTACGACCATCTTACGACTTCTTCATGGGATAACCGTGTACTTCTTTACGATTGCAATGAGGCCCGAATTCCCCACAAACTCAATGAATTAGAATTACCCACACCCATCATGTGTTTGCAATATTTACGTGGAGACACATGCTACGGAGGCGGTTTGGATGGCAATCTATATCAAATTGATTATGAAAACATTACACATTCCCCTGAAAGAGAAATTGACGTGGAAGTAAACGGAGGGATCAATAATTTGTGTGATTTTCAAAATAGTCTATTGATATCAAGTACCTTTAATAATCTCCTTACAATCACTGATTTGCGAATGAAAACGCCTGTATTTAGTAAAATACTCGATAAGAAGATACTTAAAATGGACACTTCAGAGACCTTTTTGACATTGGGGATGTCTGAAAGAAGTATCGAAATCTACGATCATAGAAATTGGTCTGCGCCGTTCCAAATACGGGAAAGTGGCTTGAAACTACAAATTAATGATCTAAAGAGTTTCCCTGATGGTCAAGGCTTTTCTATAGCCAGTATTGATGGCCGTGTATCGATGGAATATTTCGACTCTGCAGAAGATGTTCAGGCTCAGAAATTTGCTTTCAAGTGTCATCGTCATTACAATAAGTTGACCGACACAGATACAGTATATCCCGTTAATGCTTTATTGTTCAACAAGACCAAAAACTGTCTCTACACGGGAGGTTCTGACGGCTTTGTCAATGTCTGGAACTGGCAAAAGAGAAAAAAGATGAAACTGTTGCCTAAGTTGGAGCACGGCTCCAACGCTGAGAGCGTGGTCAAACTTGCACAGAACGGCACCGAATCCATTTTGGCTGTGGCCACCAGTGATGATGGCTATATCAGTGCCAAGGACCTAAAGTATGCGTCGTCATTACCTCAACACCCAAGTAGAGTATACCTTTACCTACAGGAGTGAAGCCAATATTTTTTGAAATATTTTTACCAAGAGTGATCCTGCATGCACAGTTGCATTTTCAAACCAAGGTGGTCCTGTATGTGTGTGGAGGTTGCTCCATATTTAGGCTTCGCGATGAGACCGACAGAGACTGCACATTTTTCATTTCAACTAGTTTGACATTCTTCTTAGAACCACTGAATTATCCACATCTTTTGTTTCTAGTGGTATGTTGCTGTTTGATGAAGCCACAAAGAGGTATACCGACTGGCTCAAAGCCGAAGGAATCGAATTTGTCAAGAATGCAGAGATAAGAGACTTGAGATTGCAGAACGAAGGAAGGGGTGTGGTTGCCCTCGAAGATATAAAAGAAGGCGATATCATATTCAAGATCCCTCGTTCGATGATTTTTGATGTTAGAACAAGCTCGCTCGTGAGGACGTTTCCGAAGGCTTTAGAGCAACTTTTTCATCTCAATCAATGGGAGGCCTTGATTCTTGTTTTACTTTATGAGCTTAAAGTTGTCGGCCCTAATAGCAAATGGTTCCATTACCTTAATGTCTTGCCGATTATTGATCAAGAAAACTACCAGTTCAATCAGCTCATGTTTTGGAATGAAAATGAAATCAAAGAATTAGCGCCATCTTTAATTGTTGAAAGAATTGGTAAAGATATGGCGGCAGCAATGTACAATAAGCTCTTTCCGGATTATGTCGAAAAGACCTTGGAATTGCCTGCTTTGAAAGATGTCACTCTTGAAGAATATAACAAGGTTGCTTCGTTGATTATGGCCTATTCATTCGATGTTGAGAAACTCAATGGAAGTGGCTATGTTGATGGAGAAGAAGAGGATGATGAGGAAGAGGATGATGAAGATGAATTTGAAGCCGAACATGCTGGGTCCAAAGATCCAAGTGAACATGGATCAGTGAACGACAATGAAGAAAAATTGTCGGATCCTGGAGATGATTTCACTGATTCTATTTCAAATGATTCGTTTCTTAAATCAATGATCCCTTTAGCAGATACTTTGAATGCAGATTCCAACTTTCACAATGCCTCATTAGAATATGATGCGGAAAATCTTGTGATAAGAGCTATAAAAGATATAAAACTAGGCTCACAAATCTATAACACCTACTCAGAGCATCCAAATAGTGAGATTTTGAGAAGGTACGGGTATGTTGAAGCTTTTGGTTCAAAACATGATTTCGGTGAAGTTCCACTCACTTGTATCAAACAGTATTTCTTAGAGCATGATTATCCGCTTACTGCTGACTTTTTTGACGAGATCATGACACTTTTCTCAAAAATTGTCGAAGAGGAAAACATTGACAATGACCCAGTCGAATTTGTTCTTGAGTCATACGATTGTTTTATCACTAGCGAAATCATCATAGAATTGATCATCCTACTTCAATGCCTTGTCATTTTGTCGCATATCAATAACCTTCAATCCATGGAAACATTAACCACCGAGTCAAAATATCAACTCGTAAGAAGAATTCATAGGAAATGTATTCAACTTATCGAACAAAAGAAACTAACAAGAAAATTTCTCGAAATTTATAAAAAAGTCATCAATATGAGGTTGCAGCAATATCCTGAATTGGCGACTGGTGATTTCTCGAAGGATTTCAAATACAATAGAATAAGCATGGCGAAAGTTGTTTTACAATCGGAATACAAATCGCTTACAAATTGTTTACTTATTGATAAAGTATTTCAATCTGCAGATTGCCATTATCAATTTATAGACGATGAGAAATTAATTAGAAATATCATCAAGAGGAAGTTTGACTTACCTCTTGAATCTTTGGTACAGCCAAAGAAAAAGAAGAACAAAGGTGAGTAGGAACGATATTACTCCCTTGCATAAAGTCTATTTATCATTCTCAATTTAACGTAATTTTTCACATTTTATATCTTTTAAACATTGACTAATATACATTTCACTATTATACACTAAGGACTCAGAGAAGTGGTATCACTGGTGATTGACTTTGTAGAGTCCTGTTTGATTGAAATATCTGTTTTGATAATTAAAGGTCTTGGTCTAGAAACTTGGAACCCTTTAACAGCTGGCATCTCCTTTGTCTGTTTTTTCCAGGTGAACACTTTTTGGAAAGAAGTGTGATTTTCCTTTAAGGTAGGTTCCGGTTTTGTGAGATACGATGCTTTAGAGGGTTTCTCTTTATACGTTTCCGGCGCCTTTTCTTTTCGTAATTCCGCAAGTTTTTCTTTTCTTGATTCCCACAATTCTTTAATTTCGGGATCGATTTCGTCATCTACAAAGTACCTTTTGTAAATTTGATCTCCTTCACGGGTAGTATAATCAACACGGGCCTTTCGCTTGTTTGAATATGCTTGTTGTTTACTGAACGATGCCCTGTCTGAGAGAATACTGCTGGTATCTGAAACCTCATCTGAGTTATCCATGGCTGTGTGAGCATTAGCTCTATAATATATGTCCGAAGCATCTATGGTGGAGCTGGCCTCGGATTCAATGCCCCTAAAATTGAAAAGGTCATATCTGTTGGACCTGTTATTACTGACAGGCTGATACTCAAATTGCTTGTTGAAGTCCTCAATACTATCAACAGAGTTTAAGTGCTCGTTTCCTTTAAGATTTGTCTTGTTTAGTTTGTGCCTGATAATTGAGATGATTGTTGTCGCCAATCCGTATAATAATTGGACCATAAATAGTAAGGCGATTATCAAATGTATACAGAATTGACCATATGCTACACTTGTTCTCACACTCTCATTGTAGTCCAATTCATCAATAAAGGGGATACAAAGGATTGTCACCAATAGTCTAGCTACTGGGATTTGCCATCTTGTACTTACTAATGACATTTTCAAAAAGTAAGGTCTAAAACCAAAGATCATAACAACACTTGTCAACTCTAAAACTATTAAACAAACAACTTGAACGAGTCCATTGACCTGAAGCAAGCTTACTACGACCGCTTTCAAAAACATCATGATCGTTTCAAGGATGACGAAGTAATTCTTCTCCGGTAAATATTGGCTGTAAGCATAAGACCAAACCAAGACTGTATTGATTGATGTGTAAAGCTTTGAAACATTCTTGTTGACAACCACTTTGAAATTCTTTATAGATATAAGATACTTGAATACGAAAAATAATGCAATAAGTATCCAAAGCAAAAATAACATGGCACCTACTATAACGGGAGCTTTAGTGAATTTGATGGGCGGGTGTTGACTTCCAACAACTTGGAAATTTGTACCATTTGAAAAAGAGGCGTTGAGCTTGCCTAGGTCTTGAAGTTCGTCAAGTTCACTGGCAGCATTTGTTGATGATTGAAATTGAATGTAACTGATAGGATTAAACAACGCATCGTAGGAAACATTTCGAGCAAAGGCATCATTCTTCAATGTTGTTATGTTCGGGTACTGGCTGTCATTTTGGGCAGCGATATAAAATAAAAACATGGTCAATACTAGGAATGGATAACCAAACAAAACCATGAAATTATTCAAGACTATACCCACTACAAGGAAAAATCCTCTTTTGCTCAAAGATTTCAATTCTGCCGTCTTTAGTTTTATCTTATTGGTGAAAATATCTTTGAACTTGTAGAATATAAAGTAAAAAACTTGAGATCCTACGTTCACACTGGTCCAAATTACTAAAGTAATTATGAAATTCCACCAATTGAGTCCTGATAATCTATAATCACCAAAATAGGTCAATGAATTTAAACCTTTTGCATTGTAAGTCAAGTAAATATTGTCTTGTTCGGTAGAAGTAAAAAATTGATTTCCTTTCCTGACGGAGAAACCTAAAAGTGTTGCCCATTTTAAAGTTGCAGCAGCTGGTTGATAGAATCCAGGATAGTTTAGGTTCAAGCCCGATATGAATAAAGCGAATTGGAGATATATGACAATACGTTGTAATGACGCATCCATTTGAGCCAATAATCGCTCGTTACAAATGACGGAGGCTCTAAAAAGAAACGGGTTGGTCGATTCTTGATATGATGAGTAGATAACCGTCAAGAAATTAATAACTCCCGTAACAATAAGCAACACCAAAGCACCCATCATTAAAGCACGTTCGATTTTAGGCGCCAAGAATGGCGTAACGTACACTCTGCTGCACCCGATCAACAGGCTTGATTCATCATTGGAAATCACCGCAAATCTCGCCAGAAAAGACCCTATGGTTCCATACTGCTCGGAAATGTCCAACTCGTAATATATGTAGATAGAATCATTCACGTATAATGGACATGAAACGAGCTCTCCAGTTGAATTGCTAAAAAGATGTTCCACACTTTTGTTTGAAGTAGCAAAGTCGTCACGATGAAAGCCATGATGACCTTTATGCCTATGATGTTCTCTTGCCGGCCCCTGTGATTCTGAATAATCCCAGGTCTCGTTGAGTTCGGTTGTATTTAAGTCTCTTGCATCTAGCTCGAGATCCCACAACTCCTCGAAGTCATCGTCTATTCCATCTGGTAATGGCTGAGGTGGTGGCGGTGGCGGTGGTGGAAAGTCCTCCAGTTCATGATCAAGGAGATCAGGACGAGGACCTGGTGGTGGCCTATGATGAATAGGGGCTGAGCCCGGTGGTGGTGGTCTATGTGGAGCAAAGAAACCGGCAGGCGATTCAACCGAACCATCCTCAATATCGATATCCATTTCGTAGTCTTCAAAGACATCGAATCTGTCCTCAAAATCACGCTTGGTGCTTCCGGAAACAAATGTGTCTATTTCATAGGGGACGTCTGGATTCACCACAATAGTTGCATTGGAGCTATTATCACGGAATCGAGGCCCGTGGAGGTACTGTGAGGTGTTTTTCACTCCTATCATGTCGCAAAAACGACGATTTTCATCGACAATCACCTTCCCTTTGAACCATATAGTGACGTGCATGGTGGTGTATTTATTGGTAGTTCCATTCACGTCTTCAATAATGGGGTTTATGTTGCTCATATTACGATCAACAATCTTGCTGTTCATAAAGAACTTCAAATGCTTCTTGTCCGTGTCCAACGCCACGTCCATCAACATCTTTTCTATGTTGAACTCTCCCTCCGATTTGGTGCATTCCTTGGTTTCGACCAAAGCACCGCTCAGAAGCGATATCCAGCCCGCAAAAAGAAACAATATATATAGTATTCGCATTTTAAATCGACTAGTATGCAGAATACTGGCCGCTATTGCTTGGAATGATGGGGAAGAACTGGCTCAAATGTACGGCTATGTGATAAATGAACCTGGCGATGCGAATTTGTACCGTTATCGGACCGAATGGGAACAAAAAAGTCGCACAGCGTCGTGCCATGCTCGCCCTGTGTTCCGCCGCATTGGCACCATTCGGGTCAGAGTAGCCTGTTCAATACATAAGGTGTTTATTTACATGAAATTATATACATTCTAATCATTAACTTTTCCTCTCAAATTAGGATAGAGTCTGGCGGCATGGTAATTAATCGAACTTCTCTTACCCTTTTCCATTTTGGTGGTTTCCATGCAGTTTTTCAAATCCACTTCGAACTGAGTGCATGAGGCAGAACCTTCTCCGTTGGCGGCCCAACAGTTCAAAAGTGACGACATCATCACAAGACACCTGTTGTTGGCCTTGGACTGTACGGGGTTTCTCACCTTCAACCTGGGAAGAGGCGGAAGGTTCTTAGTAGTTGTAAGCTTCTTGTAGGCCATTAAAATTTTTCACCAGTGCGATTGAAGATAAAGTGGGTGCGAAAAATCTGAGAGTAAAATATATCATAAATTCATCTACCCTATTCTACTTACAAGTTCTTGTGCAAATGGTCAATGTCGATCAATTTCATTCTCATGCTGCTTTTTCTTATATCTTGCCTCTTGTAATTGTATAGTCTTTTCCAATTACGGTTTTCGTATGGCTTAAATATGACCTGTTCGTCCTTTGGGATGGTTTTCAAGTCGTTTATGGATGTGATGAAGTTAATGAGCTTGAATCTGATGATGTTGGATATTTTCATGTTGAGGTTGTTGATAAAAACGGTTTTCTTCTTGGAATATTTGATTCTCAACAAGGTTTCTACCTGATCTTTCAAATTAATCAAAAATACCTTGAAGAGGTGATTGTATAGACGTTTGTGGTTTTTGACTGTTTTGTTGATTAGGAAATTGTATGGGATTAAATTGAATTCTTTTATGTTGTAACTGATAATCAAAACGTTTTGAGAATCACGCTTATCATCTTTCAAGAAGTCACATAATTTGAACAGATTGGTCTTGAAAAATTGATGGTTGAATAAAAGCAAATTGTTGGCCTCGTTATTGGAAGATAACAACAATTCGATTTCCTTTTGTAATGTGGCCTTTAAGGTGTTGATTTCCGTCTCCAATATGGAATTGAATTTATTCAAAAACCTAAACTTCAACACCTTAAGATCATTCACATTATCCACAAGTATGAAATTCCTGGGGACCTCCAATTCATTATAGATCAAGTTTACCACCTTATCAAATTGCTGAGGACTATCTCCACTATGACCGGGCTTATTCAATCCGATAATACTGCTGGGGTTGATGGAAACAGAACTCTCGTTGTATTCGACAAAATCAAGGTCCTTTTTATGCAATTTGATTTTGTCTTTGTACATTTGAAGATCCTGCACGAATTCTTGTGGAAAGCAAATGTCCGTTAATCTATGTTTTCCGGTTCTTAAGGGGAATCCACTGATTGACCGATCAAACCCAATCACGTTATATGGCAAGTTAAACAAATTCTCTTTATACAAATACAGATTGGGTAATAAGCTCAAACTGTCGATTTCATTTCTTCTTAATAATTTGAACTTTTCGTTAATTCCATTAAACTCCTGCAATAATTGCACCAACGGATCGTAGTAGTTGTTCACATACCTCTTGTAATATTTAAGGTGCACCGACTTGTCTTTGTCTAATTTACTTAAATCCTTGTATATTTTCTCGATTTTGGATAAGGGAGTGTTGAAAATGTCAATTTCATCGGGTAATTCATTGAGCAATCTCTTTCGATCGAGGTAATGTTCAGAAGGAAATGAATTAAATTGCTTGCCCTGGTCCAAATTTTGCTGTATCATCAAGTCCTCCACAGTCATATACAAGATAGACTCATAGTATTGTTGTAATCTCTTATAAGTGTCCTCATAATCTTGGATTTTGTCCACTTCTTCACTCATATCATTTTTCTGGAGATCCTGTTCAAGATTTTGTAGAGCTTGTTTAGGGTCTTTTTTGAGAGCAAAAGACCTGTGAAAATTTCTCCTTTGTATTCCTGCCTGGTTGAACAGCATGCTGGTATCCCTGTATACCAATCCGGTATAGGATTTCCGTACACAAAGACGTATTCTATTTACAGGTGTGATCATAAAGAAAGATGCGAATCGGTGATAATTACAGGAATAAGAGTGAGATGTTCCCAATTGGAACACATGCATGAAAGACGACTAAAAACGCAGAGATCGACGTCATAGAACCTTTACCCGAAGCACTACATATACGAAAAATCAAAACCGTAACCCTATATTATGCCTATATCATATTTTTTCTATATCATCAAATCATCAAGCTTGTATCGTCGTATGTTTGAAGCTTTCTAAAAGCTTGTTCAACTCGTATTGTTCATTCCTTGCAGTCATCTCTATTATGGGGTTGATTTCAACCAGGTCAATGCTAGATTGTGAGTTTTGTCTGTAATGCAAAAGTGGACTGGCAGTGTCGATAGAAGAAATGGAGCTGGTGGAGCATTTTCTTGAGCTCATGCCACTGCCAATGGATGAAATGGATGACGCAATGCTTGGAGAAGCAGAGACCCTCGAAGGGGTTCTTGGGGTTCTTAAGCTGGAGTTTCTAGTTGGGGATGCTCTTGGCGACGTCCTTGGTGTCCCTGGGGTATACATTTGTGATTGGTATTTCAAGTATTTTTCCATCTTGATTTTGTTCAAGAGATTTTCCTTAATTGGATTAAGGAACTTGCTGAAACTGTTTATGATTTCGATTTCATTTATGAACAAATTCCAGTTAAGCAAGTACAATAACTGTCTTTCCATCAAGTTGATGTCCTTCAAGTTAAATAATTTGTTCGTCAACTTCAACCAGTCGTAATTTTTCACGCTGAAATCGTTATTGAATTTGATCGACAAAATAAGACACGACAACAAAATTCTATGTCTGGTGGATGGTAACCCTTTGCAATTTTGCGGTAATTTTGCTTTCAATCTTTCGAGATACACTATGGTGAACATCAATATACCGTTGTTCAACTTTAGTCCACTAACTAATTTGTCCATGAATTTTTGCAATGAAGGTAATCTTTTACTGTCTGAGGTGTTCTCTTTCTCACATGGAATTATTTGTAAGGTCTTGACAATCAACCTGTGTATCAAGTCCTGGTCTATAGGCAGGTTGATGTAATGCTCAATACTTTTGGAATCCAAGCACGAAGTCATCTGTGTTTATTCAAAGGATGAAGTATTTCACAGATATCCGCCTTCTTTTATACATTTACGCGTTCAGGTTGCAATAAATAAATAAAAAAAATTATCTTATGTGCGTTGCTGAATTCAGTTAAATTAATCGCGTCACATGTACCTTGAAAAAACAGGTTTTACTTCTTTAGTTAGCAACCAAGGGAAGCTATTGTTCACCAGCAAGATTGTTTTATTAATCGAGTTAAAATCCCAAAATCACACTGTAAATAGCCGATTGTAACTAAATGTTTTAACTCTTTTGGGCTTCGAATATGTCGGGTCCAAATATTCTTCTCGTCTAACTTCGTTAATGGGCTCGTCTCAGCCCCCACACGCAACAGCCTGGACTTTGTATAATGGATCTTACGGTATGTACATCAACACCTCATCCGCCTCATCTAGCTTGGAATTCACGACATGCAGGGTAAACCAGGAGCTGTCAGTGAGGCGAAGCGGTTTGACTTTTGGCGGGTGCCGATGCTTAATCTCGTGCCACCGTACTGGAAGTGAAATTAGTGGTTACAGGCCACTTGTCACCCTCAACGTCACGCCGTTGAAACCACACAATCACTCCTTGGTCTAAAAGGTTGTTTGGCCCGTCATTGAACCCCATCCCCATATTACACCTGGTGCAGATTATGGCACGAATCACGATCTAAATTTGATCGACCGTGTAGCGGCGCCTCATTTGCATTGTCTTCGGAACGGTGCTAAAAACTTTGTTTTAGTTGATTTCATTATACGTGTCAATTACATGCACCAACACGCCTTCTTTGACGCATTCCATCGCAGAGTATGCTGATGGCGGATGTTTGTTGACGTTTGGTCTGCCTGATAATCGCCGCTGCATCCCGCTTGCATCTTTTGTGTGTGTGCCGTTGCATGTTTGTTTATGCCGTTGCAAAGTACTTATTTATATTTTCATGCAAAACATTGAATTACAATGTATAATATGTGGGCATAGTTGAATTTTGCATATTTTAGGTCATTTAGTTACATTCGAACACCTGGCATTTCTGTGTTTCTAATGCGCTATTTACGTGTCCTTTAGAGAGGCCGATGGCAGGTCAAATCGGTGGGGGTTAAATGGTGAAATTTTTATACGCCTTGAAAATCTATATTGTTAGTATTCAACGATTATCAGAAATTTGGGTATACTGGGTCTATCATGCAAAGAGTACTCAGACTGGTGCACAGCGATCTTGTCGTCATTTAATCAAAGAACATACCTTAGGCTTCGATACATCCATATGGTTGGATGAACAGTGAAAATTTTTGTACGGTTGTGCGTGAAAAATTTCTCTTATAGACAGAGGGATCCGGGTAATAGCATCGTGCGAGATTCTAAATTTTTTAGGCCAGCTGGTGCCGTCGCCAGTGCCAGGACTGGTACTAGGGCTGTTCCCCCATCCCCATAGACGTTCTATCCCAAATTATCACATTATACCTAAAATTCTAACTATACACTTAACTAAAGAAAACTTAACATATTGTACGCGTCTGCCTTTTCATAAATACCTTGTTTTTCAGGACTACTTTGATCACTGGCAGTATCTTGGGTGAGGTTGTTCATATCAAATAAACTCTGCCATAATTTGTCAATTTCTTCATTATGGATCATATCGTGGTAGTCTCTGTCCGAACTGCTTGGGGTCATGCCTTGCATGAGAGTATCGAAGTTTGAAAATTCAATGGGTGTCTTGCTTGTTGGTGCTGGAGTTTCTTCATTGAAAGGTAATGAGCTCAAGTCTACACCGGTTGCATCTTGGGTTCTACTGTTATAATTGTAATTCATAAAGTGTACTCCTGGTGTAACAACACTAGAATTAGCATTGTTAGGGTTCCCATCGATTCGCAGACACGTTTCATCGATAATTGACGACAACGCAGTGAGGTCTCTTGTGGTGACAGCGGTGAATCTCTCGAGAACTTCATCAACTTTGCACTGTTCAAACATATCTACGCTTGACAGAAGATGTAACAAATGATAATGAGCTTTAGTCATTCTCCAAGCATAGTAATACCTATTACTCAATTTGGATGTGGTACCAATTGTAAACTTTATGATTTTATGCAATCCTCTTGCAATTGTACAATATTTGACAAACCTGTTTTGATATTCGAAATTCTGAAGATCGTCTGGATGAGACTTTGTACGCTTGAGCGTATGAATCACTCCATTGAATTTCAATAGCAAACCTAAATTAATTTGATTGACCTTGTGAAAAGAAGCCAAGATGGTAGGCGTTAAAATTAAATCGGCACCTTCGCCAAAATAAATGTGACTTTTAGTAATCAAGTCAAGATAATATGGAACCATAGTACCACAAGTTATCGACAAGATTTTTTTGATGTAAAACATAGATAAATCGACATTTGGCCCATCCTCATAATGAAGGTACACATGATTCAATAATGACACTATGAATGAAGTCATATTTAAACAATTTTTACATCTCATTACTTTGATGAAAGTATAAGTATACATTTCCATCTCAAACGGTACCATGTAATCTTCCAATACCCCAAATGAATTAAAAAGGAACTTTTCGAAGTCAGCAATGGATTCAACCAAATCTTTTAGTTTGTGTTTGGTTTTAACGTCAATTGTCATATCCAAAATCTTCTTTAATCTCCCATAATACTTATCAAAATAACTGAAGGTTGATATTACGTGTTTCTCCTTCTCTATGTCGCTGATGTTCTCATTCCCCTTTCTATAAAAGGGGAGCCGCACGTCAAAATGTTTTGAATCTATAGATGTCGGATTACCGTATTGATATCCTTGTACCAAATCGCTTATGATCATGAAAAACCAAAACTTTCTATTGACATTGTTAAATTTCTCGTCAATAACGTCCACTTCATTACTAACAATCTCTGGATCTCTGTTAATCCCCATTGAGTATGCTATTTGCACCATCAAACCATTGGTGGTTTGTGAAACTCCGCCATCCACCCCATCTCCCTCTTCGGGACCAAACATGTGGTAAAGCCTCAAAAGAAACATCAATTGTAAGACTAAGAAGCTTGATTTTCTTAAAACCTCAAACTTACTCAAGCATTCTTGAGCCATCTTTACAATCTGTATGGAGATCGGATTAGATAACAAGTACCTCTTGTGGGCAGCTTTCTCTGTGCTTTCGGTACTATTCAAGTTGTGCTCATTGACTTCCTTAACATTTGAAAACAAAGACAAATATGCAAATCTCATCATGATCAACATTATTCCAATATAACCAAAGTCCAAACGTCTCTCAACATTCAACTTTTCTACCTTGACTTCTTCAAAAGAACGAGGGCCAACTAAACGTGTGATCTCTGCGGTGAAGGAAAATTCGTCGACAAATGGCATGTACGGATACACTTCGGTGAACCAGTGGTCTATAAGAGTCCATATGACTCTTCTTGTGGGTAATATTGTGCAAATCTGTTCCGCTAACTCTAATTCCTGGTCGATTTTCTGCTCAAAAACTGTCAATCCAAGAGATATGGTGCTTTTGTTCAACATGGTGCGTTCTTCTACTTTCCGTTGTCTCTTTGCAAGAGAACATGGCTCCCCCGATTTTCCCGTCGTGGATTTTTTGTTGTATCCACTCTTTTTGTAAGGTCTTAAGTCATTGAAACCATCGTAAGCGGATGCTTTAGATCTAAATTCCATTTCAGAGTCACCATACTCACTAAGCTTGTCATTTTGATTGTCGCCGGCATTTACGTTGTCTCCTTTGCTTATGGCCGCATCCCCTCCTGGGCTTTTCTCATCAATTGGATGCCCGGGAGCTATATTTTTCATAAGACTGGGCAAAACATCGTTTTCAGATGGCCTTGCCTTGTTTAAATATTTCCAAAACTGACACAAAAATCGATCTTTTTTTATGAATGTCAACCAAGAGAAGATTCCAAATGACATCCTCCGACTAGGATCACGGGAAAATATTGGGTTAAAATCATCATACAAACAAATTGTCTCCTCTGGGTCTGCGTACGGGTATACAAATTGGTATTGAGACTGTCTAAACGAAGAGCCATGGAAGTTTGGTCTCAGATATTCTTCTGAGTTGTTTGTGTTTGACGTCGAAGGAAAAGAAGCAGCTGACTCTGGCGTCGAAATGGTTCTCTTATCATCTTCAGAAAAGTTGTTAGCCCAATTCAAAGGTGGCAACTGTATATTAGTAGCGCCATTAGTTAGTCTGGTAGCGGGAGAAGGCGACCCAAACGAAAAGCTTCCCTGTTTGTTCAGATTGGTTCCGTTTGCGTATACCAATTGGGGCTGTTGGAATTGAGGTTGGGGAATTTGGGGAACCAGTGGTTGTGCAATAGCGCTTGAGTTGGGCTCCAGCATCGAATCTTCGATTTTCTTAATCTTAAGCTTAAGCAATTCTAATTCTGTCATGACGTTGTTTGAATTTGAGTTGCTTGGTTTCTTTATTGAAAATGTAGGCTTGTTTCCTAGCTTGTGAATATCTGTTTTGGAGTCATCCATAGAGCTTCCAATGAATGGATACTCACATAGATGGCCTACGTTATATTTTGCGCAAGAAGAACAGGGTCTTCCTCTATCACACTTTACTTTTCTCTTTTTACAGTAATTACACGACAAGGATATTCTGTTCCTCTTTTTGGTGGTATCACTCATGATGAGGAGGATTTATTATTATGCAAAAAATTATCTCCGCGAAAGCCGAGCGTATGAGCACACGCGGACGTGGGTCCATCTCTGGTACCAGGCGTGGTCTGGGCGACCCCTTAGTCTCAGACGTCGGGCACAATCGGTGTTAACCTGGGAAATTATAGAAACCCATTCCAACATAAGCGTCGTGCATTTTAATTATATACTTTTTTGGCTTTTATTATATTACAAACATTCGTATTACTCCAAATGTGGGTTGTTAGCATCACCGTAGATTTCAAAAAATTTGATGAAATCGTCTGTTTTATCGTCCATATCATTGAGCGTGTTCAACAACGCTGAAGCATCGAAATCAGGAGTATTGGACCCGGGCAATTTGAATAAATTGCTGCCGAAATCCTTCATTGGATTCAATTGGTTGATGAAATTAGGAAGTCCTCCCAATTCATCGTTTGGAGCCTGTGGTTGGTCCTCGTCCTCATCTAGAACGCCCTGATCGCTTTGTTCCAAATGAGGTCTTTTGATTTGTTCTTTTCCGGAGAATGGTTGGTTGGGTTCGAAACTGAAGGATGCTCTTGGGTGTCTGGTAAACAAATCCTTCCCTTTCTTCTGTCTCTCTTGAGTGTTTTTAGCTACTCTAAATTCCTCACATAATCTGCAGAGATAATTGATCTCATTGGCACTGAAGTATTGCAACATGTTGGGGCTTGTCAAAAGCAATGAAATGTCGCTCAAGCTGTATTTGAAGAATACATCTGCGTTCTCCATACATTGTTTCAAAACATAATATGTCAAAACGTAGATTTTGTATGAATTGACATACCTGACACTCAATCTTCTGAAATTACCAACAAATAGCTCTGCTTCGACCAAGATCATGTTGAATAGTCTATTCACTGCTTCTAACCTATCGGCATTGGCAGGATCGACCCCTCTGAATGCTAAAATTTGTTTTTGGTGTATCAATCTGATGAAGAACGATGTCAAGAAACTGTGGGACTTGATCATGTATCGTTCGTTGGCTGCGGTTAGGACGAAGTCATAATTCTTTCCGAATAATTCAACAGAATTGTCAAATACGTAAGACATAATGTAAACCAACTGAACAACACTTTTGAAATGAATCTTGAATAATTCCACTCCGCTCTCCATCGGTATGGTATTATCGTCATTGAACCTTTTTTCGTAATTGAGAGCTATGATGTAATAGATCGATGATAAGTTGGCTCTCAAAGAAATAAAGGTCAAATACTTACAAACCTTTATGTATGAACGCTCATGCTCGACACTGCCAATGTCAAAGTTTTGATCAATACCCGGTTTACAAATGTCATCCTTGAAAAAATCCTTTCCGAAGAATTTGAAGAATACATGCTCTAGCTTGTTGGTATGCTCTAATAAATCGACCACTTTTGTTTCTTCTTTGAAATTAGAAAGAATTTTTGCCAAGTTCCTGTAGCTTTGCAGGATTTGGTTGTTATACACGTACATCTCACGTAATTCATTGCTATGCTTGATGCAAGGAAGCTCCACATCGCTGATGTTATCATCATAAATGTTCAATATAGATGCTCTATGCACCGCCGTGATAGCATCTGTGGACATGATGAAGTACCATAAGTATCTCCATGTTTCAACCAAGGTGGCATTACTTCGAATTGTTTCGTGATCCAAGAACTTCAATGGGTCACGGTTCAATCCCATGGATATGGCGTGTCTTACGATGGTACCAAACAAGATTTGAGAATCAGCAGCACCCATTCCATGACAATCATTTGGAGTCACGCCTCTATAGAAGTATAACAAGCACAACGATTGCACCGTTCTGATTGTACTTCTCATAGAGGTATGCTCATCAGGAATGCACAAGTTTAGTACGTCTGCAAATACCTTGAATGAAACCAGTTTGCATTCATTGATAAGTTGGATATCGGCCTCGCCATATTTGTTGTAAGAACTGTGATTGTGGATTAAACTCATATATGCCAATCTGGCAATTAAAAGCATCATTGCAATAATTGTGAGGTGCTTGTCGCTCTTGATTGTCAACGATTCATAGTGTTTGTCTGAGAACCCAGGGAAACCTTCCACTATTGATTGGAAATCAGCTGTCATCAGCTCTTCGTTTACGATGGGTATAAATGGGTGTACCCATTTGAAAAATCTGCTGAATAGCGTCATCAAATTTCTCTGAGATGGTAAAATTTGCAACACTGCACGTTCCACTAATTTATAATACTCCTTCTTAGAGTTATGGTTTTGATATAATCCTTTTAATCCTGGCAAAATGGAAAGGATTTGGTCCCGCTTAGACTTGCTGTCATTCTTCCTGTCTTTGGCGACATTTATCTTTGTGATAACCAAAATGTCCTCTTCGTCATTGACGTCTTTGTTATCTTCGTCATCTTCCTCTTCATCGTCGTCATCGTCTTCATCGACATCTTTGTCATCATCGCCCACGTCAGCTGATTGCGTTGCTTGAGCACTTGCAGCCTGGTTACCAAATTCAGTGCTTGTTCTATCGCTTTTGCTGTTTGTGTCAACAGACCTGTTCCCATCAGTACTGCCAGCAGTAACATCGGGAGATGGATCAAACGGTTCTCCGGGAACACTCGAGACCTCACTACTCACACTAGAAACACTCTGTTTTAACCTGTTTGTTGGCGAGGCCTCAGTAGAACTCTTCTTGCGCTTCTTTTTGGGCACAAACTCGGAGATTTCTCCTTTTTTAAGCAAATCGGCTGCAAATTTCCTGAAAAACTTTACGAATCGATCACTCTTGGTCAACCCTACATAAGTGAAAAGACCATGGTTTTGGATATATGGTCCTTCCAAAGATAGCGGGAAACTTGCATTGGTGAAGAAGTCGTCGATTTTGTCGTTTTTGTTGATCTTCAAGGTCGAATTGGGTCCGATGGATACCGACACTTCGTCTTTATCGTTCTTGGTATGTGGAGAGGCGGTGGTCGATTGCTTTTGCTTTGTAGGGGTGGCCAGGCGGGCATTTTGCACGCTATAGTAGCCGTTATCGTCGGGTCTCGCCTGCAGCAACAGAATGTTATTAGGACCAGGACGACCCGATGGAGGTGGTGGAATGGTATGGCCCTGTGCATACAAATTGTTCATACTCATGGATGAGCCGTCAAACGAGCCCTTGTGGGGCGCCTTAAAGTCCAGCTGCACACCCATAGCGTCCACCATAACGTCGGACTCCGGGCCAAGCGTCATCAGCGACGGCTTGTTGGCGTTCATAATCAGCGGCCCCACCGAGCTGGGGCCCGGGGTGGTGGAAGTGGGCACAAGCGGCGTACTATGGTGGGACGAGCTGTACAGAGACCCGCGTTGTGAGCCGTGGTGGGACCCCAACGATGGCACCTGTAAGGGTCCTGGTTGGTGATTCATGGCCATAGCGTAATTGGGAGTCACTGGCGCAGCACCATTGGGAAGCGGCTGGTATCCCATGGGCATGGGTATGGCCTGCTGCATATGCTGGTGCACAGGCGGAGGGCCCGGCTGCATTGGCGGGATGGCCCGCTGCCCGTACATGTTCGATTGGTCCGGCTGGTGTATATGGTTTGGGGGCGGATGATGAGCGAGCTCGTGGTGCTGCATTGGGCGGCCGTTGGGGTGCTGCCCGGGGTGTATGTACATGTGGTGGGGTGCAGGTGGCTGTGCGGATGGCGATTGCATCGGTGGCTGCTGCATTTGTTGGTAATAGTATGGTTGTGGGTTTTTGGGGTTTTCTGTCAGCATGTCTTTGGGGGTGACATCCTCGTAGAAACACAAGTGAGCTAGCGATTTTTTTCTGCAGCTTCCACAGACCGGTTTCTCTCGATCACATTTCAGCTTCCGTTTCCTGCAAAGTGAACATGAGGCAGGTGTACGGCTCCTCTTCTTCAGGGAAAGATCCATGGTGCTGAGTGTCGTGAGTGAGAAGTGTCGTTGCTTCCTGGTGATGCGACTATGTCGCGCACCTAGGAGCTAAGGCGCACTGTACGCGTTAGAATATCTTAGGCTATGAATAGCGAGGATGAGTTGCGAGACTACGACAGTGTGAACGACGAGGAGTTCCACTCGGCTGACGAATTGGGTGCATATGATGGCGGCGAAGGCCATGGCGAAGGTTATGGCGCAAACGACGACCTGGAAGAAGAGGAAAACGAGCTTGAAGCGGAGCTCGATGATTTCATAGTGTCAGAAGAGGAACAGGAAAACGAGGCCTCCGACGCTGAAGTGAGGCCCGACCGTATAAGGGAACTCAACAACATTCTCAAACCAAATGAGACGTATACACAGAAGATTCTCAAAGCCCATATATCGGTGTTGGTGTCGGCCTTGGGAGGCATGGACTTGACTTCCCCCACACCCACCTATAAATTGGGACATGACGCGTTGGCGTGTCTCAAAGATATCAAGCGATGGATCCGTTCGGTTGACGATAGACTTCACACCTACGACGTGGCATTGGCGTGTGCCGAAAGCGGTCTTTTGGTCAATGACTTGACCGTCATGCTATGCCAATGGGACCTGAAAATGTCCAAAAATGAGCCTATTCGTAACAAGAAAACCATGGAGAAAATCATGTTGGCGAATTTGGAGCTTATGGTCTCGTTGACCTGGCCCACGGAGTTATCTGGTGAGTCTAGTGAAGCCCAAAGGTTATCTTTTGCCAACATGAAGAAATCGCAAATCGTCTATAAAAAGCATATTTTACAGTACAATAAGGGTCAGACCTTGAAAGCGGTCATAAGGCTTGTTTTGCAGACAATGGCCAAGGAAAAAGCCGATAGAGAGCCTCGTGACATTGCTATTTTGAGATTGGTGTTATTCTTTTTGAGAAACTTGATGTATATTGGTCCTGTGTCATCATCTTATTCCATGAAAAAGAGAAAAGAAATTTCTGCCATTGATAATTTACCCCCTAACGTCACTTTGGAAGATATATCACTAAACGCGGTACTTAACGTGTTTAAAAAGAATAAAGTGTTGTCGTTTTTGCTCACTATGTGCCATTCGGTTGGTTCTGATTTTGATAGAGAAATCTTTGGTCCAGCCTGTGTCGAATGCATTTATCTACTCATCAAAGGAGTACCAGTCATGGAATTGATAGACCATAGCTCCAAATATGTCTCCTCAAGGATGGATCCGTCTCAATTGAAGTCACTTGATCCTACCAAGGTTGATAGTTCAGTTGCCGGTATGCAATTGACTGATCTCTTAAAAGAGGAAAAGAAACGTAAAGATGTACATAAGCAGACCCTTTCCACAAGACATGGCCGTTTTGGCTCCCTTCTTTCCATACAGAACACAGACCAATCATATGTGGTGTCTGGACAAGAGGCTTTACATAACACTACCCTGACTCTTGATAAGTTTGATAAATCCAAGAAATGGACAAAGCCTTCCACTTTTAGGTATGATTCAGATGAGTTTGTCAGAAGTGAAAAGACATATCTTACGGCAACATCCTGCATGATACTTAAAGATTTCATAGACCAATTTTTGGTGGGAGATTGTTTCGATACTCTTATCAAAAACACCTCCACTTTATTTTCTGTTACTGATGATTATAGTACCATTAATCCATATGAGAGGGCCATCTACTTCCTTACCATAGCTTGGTTCTTCCAATACAAACGTGAAAAGAGTAAGTATCTCAAAGCACATCCCGACAAACTTGCACAATTAACTGAAGATGACGATAGCGTAGATTTCAGCACTGTGAGTGAAGGTCTAAGTCAAACCAATTTCATCTTACTTCTTTCGTACTTCCGTACGTCGTTTGAAACCAAAGATTGGAGTTCTGTCCATGTGGCAATGACATGTTTTTTGGAACTTTTAATGATTTCTCATGATTTGTTCATATCCCAGTCAAAATCTGTTGATCCCGAAGATGAGAACGAGGACAAAGACAAAGAGCAAGACAAAATCCCTGATAAAGAGTTAGGTGAGGGTATTATTAGAAACTTGTTCACGTCGGCCGATTTCTTGAATGTTTTAGTTGAGTTGCCACAGACTGCTTCCAAGCATTCTCCAAGTTATCTTCGTAAATGTATTCACATCGTTCACATCCTACTCAAGGCTTTTGAATCATTTGCAAATGAAAATGTAAAGCTTTACATACAGAAGACCAGGCGTAAAATGAGAAAAAATGGTACTGGTGACCCATTGACTTCAAGGTTAGATTATAGAATGGCTGACGTCTTGGATGAGAGTGATGACGAGGAAAGAGATATTGAAAGAGCGCGAGCAGAAAAGATTGAGAGAGAGTTGGACCTAATCCATACTGAAGAGAGATTTTTCCATACCAACACAGTCACTTCATATATCGATTGTCTTGCTGAATATGAGGATTTAACCAATGAAGAGATCAAGCGATGTTTGTCGTATTTCCACAAGCTTTTCGTTATCAAAAAAGACCATAATGGATTGTATAGACTCGATTTTATGTATCTTTTGCATAATCTTCGTGATTATTTGCCAAGGTCATCGCTGATAAGATCGCATGTTGAAGACTTTATTGTCTACTTTATGAAAAAGTTTAAGGTTGCATTTGCAAGATTTCCAAACCCTATAGAGGTTCTTTTCCCCAGATTTGAGGATGCAACTTACAAGGCCTTTTTGAATAAAGGTGAATTATACCTCAAAACTACTGAATCCAAATCCCAACCCCGTCTTGCTAAGAAAATTGAGTTTACTCGTGAGTTTTCGCTTGATGAAAAGGTCAAGATTCTCGTCAGTGCTTTAATACAACAAGAGAAAGACCAATTGGTTTCATGGTTGACAAGCGCCTTAGACGTTATTATTAAACAAAAACTAGCCGATGTCTCAAATGGTGATCCTAAACCGATTACATTAAAATGTCCTATACAGTTTCGTCGATACATGATCAATAATCCATACATAAGAGAATTGTTACTGTTGATGGAATTCGATTTACCTGATATTTTGGAGGAAAATTGTGAATTACCTACATCGGTTCCTACAAATAAGTTGAGTACCGTCATGGACATGGTAAAGAAGTGGATCGTACAACAGCCTGTTTCTTTTGAAGATGGCAAGGATGCTTTCTTCTTTATGAGACACAAGGACGATTATTATGAAGGACAAAATGATGATGCTGACTACAACGAATACAAAGGCCTCGATGGATTTGGAGCTTACGACGATGATGGAGAAACTATTGCTTTTGCAACTGAAGGGTCCCAGGCCGTATCTCATTTTTCACAAGAATTGGACCGCTTAGATCAATTAGAAGCAGGTATCAAGGACCCCTCTTTACCTGTGGGAGTTGCCAGAAAAAAGAGAAAGAAGCTCACAAGAGCTAAAGAAGTAGTAAAAACACCACGTGTGCATACTGGTGCAAGGAAGCCACCAAGTGTTATGACTACTTCCTTCAAGTCTTCCGAATTTGTGCATGATTCGGATGATGAATCAGACGATGAAAAAGATAACAATTTCTTCTCAAGCGAAGAGAAGTTACGTCGTCTATTACAAGAATCAGGAGGCATCGTGAATCCAGACCAATTGAAGGAATTTCAAAAAGTTTGGAATAGTCTTTCCAAAGATAAGAATTCTAGCATTGAATCAAGTGTAGCAAATGCAGTGGCTAATGCAACTAGTGCGTTAAGAGCCTCTCAGTATGAGCCGGAAGAAGAGCTGCAATCTCAACCAACATTTTCACAAATGACTGCTATTAACACGCAAGTGGAATCACAGGTCTCAGATTCTCAAGATGATGCCAACAATAGTACTCAAATGATGTTTAGTGACTCTGAAAATGAAGCAAACAACACGAGAGAGTCCAATAAAGAAAATGAGCCACCTTCGAGAAAGAGAGTCATTGATAGTGAAGATGAAAGCGAAGATGACACTTTCGTGAGTGCTGTTAATGAGCCTTCAAGAAAGAAGAAACTCATATTGTCTGACGACGATGAATAATTTAATGGGTAATGTACATGTATTAATCAGCTACGCAATGCTCAGTCTCTCCATCACCTTTCAAGCTTGCACTTATACTCATGAACGAGCTTATAACCATCACCAAAAGGCCGAAGGTGGCACATGCTATTGTGGGTAATGTCTTCGTTAGATGAAAGGTTCTCTTCTCCGATTTGCTCATAGACTTCAAGTCTACTTGGTCGTAATTTAATTTGAGGTAACATAAAGGAGGAATGATATAGGCCATTAAAGAGGCCGAAGTGGCACCTATAAGCTCCAAGATTATTCCTAAATTACAAGTAAATAAGGAGACACTTACGCTTGTTGAAACTAGTATGGTGGTGATGAAAAAATGTTGCTTTGAACTCAATTCAAAATGGGAACTATCATCTTCGTTTCCTTCGCTGTGTTTATAGAAATAAACAATGTCCCTGAAAACATCTCGTACGACAAAAATCTCCAAGGGGAAGGTAGTAAGCATGTTCAAACCAAAACAAAATCTTGCAATATTGATCCAATTATCGTTACTTTTAAAGTTGTTCAAAATATTACCTTTTGTATTCCCGCCGAAATTCAATACGCCATTGATGGCCATAATGAAACAAAAGACCATAGATACCAAACAAACCATATGAGTCAATTTATCGAATTTCAACTTTACTTCGGTTTTCAACGAGTTATAGATAAACACTGTGTTGTGATGGCACACTAATGCAAATGAGATCACCGAAATACCTTGAAAAATGTTATAGTTGACGGTCCATTCTTGTATAGTAAGGGGTTTCTTCAACAGCTTATCAACAAATGGACCCCTAATCGCAGTCAATATGACGATAATCAGCATTCCTAGCAATGCAAAGCCCGATGCTTTGGCCAATTTCAGTATATCTCTACTCAATGAAAGTGGATAAGAAATACAGGTAGTAAAGAGAATAATTATAATGTTTCTGTGGAAAAGCCACCCCAAAATATCGGATTCAGTTATCGATTCGGGTATGAATGCCCTCAATACATGAGGAATGGTATCACCAATAATAACACAAAATGCCATACAGCCACCATAAGCGAATGATCCCACGGAAAAAAGAAGAAGGATTCTTCCGTACTTGCCAAAGCAATGTGCCACAAAGTCCTGGTATGAGTTTTTCCTCGACATGTTGGCGTTTACCACGATCAATCGAAGCGTCCAGTCTATAAGAAACGTTAATAAAAGAAGCACTATTATTCCGCCCACCAATCCGCTATTTTTGAAGGCAAAAGGCTGCCCTATTATTCCTGCTCCAAGAATACTATTGGCCATATTCATGAACGCCATTTTCATGTTGGATTTGCCCTTTTCCTCGCCCTGTTCAGGCTCCTCAGTTGGCGTCAGTTCAAAATCAATCGAGTCTATCGAACGCATCTCAATTGCCTCGGGCTCCATGTCGAAAGATGTGTGGCTGTCCAATGTCATATTTCTGGTATCATCTGCTCCTCCATGCTCTATGCTCCGTCTTTGCGGTAGAGAGGTGTAGGTATTTTCTTTCGTCACCATGTAGCTAAAACTCGAGACCCCAGAAAATTTAAATCTCATCTCATTTAAGAAATCATGGTAAAGTTCGATAAGAAGAAGTATAAGGATTTGAAGGACTTTAAAAGCAAGGAAATCAGAAGGTCCTTGAATCATAGGTCCAGAATAAGGAAAAACTACTTCAAGTTGATGGAAAAGGAAGGAAGAACCATACCAAACGATCTGCTTGAAAAATCTGCTTCAGGCGATGAGAAAGATAATGCGACAGAGCACAAGCCAAAGCATCACGAAAAACGTTTAAGCTATGCAGAAAAGACCAAGCTAGTTAAGGAAAGAAAAGAATTCAAAAGAAAACAAGCGCTTGAAAACGTCCGTCAAAAAAAGGCCAAAATCGAAGCCAGTAACAAATTGAAGGAACAACAGAAAGAACGATTATCAAAAACCACCAGTCGTGGACAGCCTTTAATGGGGCCTCGTATAAATAACTTGCTTGACAAGATAAAGTTACAACAAGAGCAATAATTTTCATGATTTTATGTATAGATATAACCTAAGCATTTGTCTCTATTAAATATATACATATGGACAAAGGTCTAATGGTACATTGGTGTCTTTAGGCTTTTTAGAACCCGAACGATTGCTTGAGGTTACAAATTGTCATGTAAATATCGTAGAACCAAATAGAATTGACTCTGGTTTGATATTCCCACCAAGCACCGATTCTTCTGGTTAATCTTGAGATGGAAAACTTTGAGGTTGAGGTGGTAATATTCTCCAATGCCTCTCCATAAACACATTTGGCGCAGTATCTAGCAAGTATCAAGAAGGTCCTTTCTGGTCCTAGCGGATTGTGGAGGTTCTCGTCCAAATTACGAGTCAAATCGTTGGTTTTCAAGATCAATAACACTATTCTAGGAAGTGTACTAAGAATATGCATCAAATCTTCAAGAGCCCCATTGGTATTGTGTAATTGGGTTTGTATGCTCATGGCCTCCTCGTCGTCTCTTGTTTTGGAGATGTCGTAGTCCATGGCCACGTTGGGGTCTCTTCCCGTTATGGCTGCTAAAAATATCTTGAATTTCTGTTCATCATTAATTCCGGCGATTTTTCTACTATATTTTTTCATCTCTGGAACATTACGATCCAAAACTGCTAACCAGAAATGTGAGTAGTCACGTTGCATTTGTAACGGTATCTTTCTGTATAATCCATGGTCGTATAAGACGATTTCAAAATTATGGCCGGACTTAGATTGTGACCTGGGAATTGCCCTAATTGCTAAATTTCCACCGTGAGGATCACAATGCAAGGTGGCTTCTGGCTCAAATAGCATTGAGTTGAATATATGAGACAAACACGATGATACGTCTGCAGGGTTGATATTATTATCTTGCAAATATTTATAATTGTCTAGTCTTGCACCCTTGACACATTCCATGATTAAAATTCTCTTACTTGCTTCCACGATCTGTGGTACTCTGATTGCAGTTTGTGTTAACCTTTTTTTGAAGAAAACATCGGTTTTGATAGCATTTTTGGCCTCGTTGGTGAAATCTAATTCAACAAAAATAGAATTTTGCATTTCCTCCCCTAACCAGGTCAAAGGATATTCGGGGAATACCTTACGCATTAATTCAAACACTATTTTGGTCAATTCAACGTCCAAAGGTACAAATTCCTTTAAAGACGGATGCTGCACTTTGACAGCAACCTTTTCTCCTGTCTCTCTCAAGGTTGCCATATGAACCTGGGCCAAAGAAGCAACACCAACGGGTTCAGGGTCAAATTCACTGAACATTTTATTCAACAGAATCTTCAAATCGGTCTCAAACATCTGTTCAATCTCCTCCATACTCGATCTAGGACATCTGTCTTGTAAGGGTATCATAGTTGAGGTCCATTCTTCGGGCAAAAGATATGTCATGGCAGTGATGTGTTGTCCCAACTTAATATATATACCACCATTAGTTTCCAACGCCTTTAAGGTTATGTAGGCCGCTCTTTTGTGGGTTCTTTTCAAAGCCAAAGCACGTTCTTTAGGATCATCGTAATCAGCATCTAACGTATCCTTGTAAAGCTTGAAACACCTAAAAGTTGCAACGGTTACAACTGAAACTCTTTCTAAGGTAAGAAACATATGCTTGGTACTATCGTGAAACAGATCGTTAGTAGCATAGAGAATTCCTCCGGCTACACCCAAACCAATACCAAACTTAAAGAAGCCCAAAAGTCTCGATGACTTAGAGTTATTTGAAGATGAGGACTTCAACGATATGTTTCGCCTCGTTAAAAGAGCATTTCCACTGTATTTGTTCGCCAAGAACCTAGAAACTTGTGGAAGCAATTGACTTCTCTTGAAAGACGATTGGATCATTATCATCGAAATTTCGCACTCCGCATATGAATATACACTACGCTAATCATCACTATATATTTTGCTATTATACAGAACATATTACATTTCATAAACCATTAAACATTGCTTCCATAGAAGAGGTATTGAATTCGTAGTTTTGCAAGAAATCCAAATCTAAGTTGGAGAAGTTTGCTAAGTTCATATCAAAATCTAATTGGAATTCCGGCATGACATAATTTTGTTCCGGCTCTATATTGAACTCGTTTGCTTGTAAATTCATGTCCGGAACAGATACATTGAAAGACATGTTGTCTTGGGACAAGGTGCCTGAACCTTGTGAAAAATCTGGGGTAAGGGCTTGCATTTTCATCATTTTATGAGGGTCAAAATCTTCATCGGCAAATGAACGCTTCTTCAATTGACTGTGATCAATAGGGCATTTAGGTACTCTGACTTTATCAACATCTGGCAACGTCTGTTTAATATCACCGTCAACCCCGAAATTTTTGAATTCTGGTACGCTTGTGTGCAATTTGGCGTAGTTGAAGTCGAACTTTTCGGCTCCTTCAATTAAAGTCAAGTAAAACTTCCATAATTGAACCAATTTCTTGGTATGACTCGTATCGCCTTCACAATTTTCATCCAATTTTTTAAGAGTATTGCTCACACACGCAGAAACTCGGGTCTTAAACACCTCTCTAGGATTATCTTTTAACATCGAGATGGAAATGATGGAACTAGACGAAGAGAAGAAAATTGCTGACAACTGCTTGCAGATGTCATCAGTTCTATCCTTTGGCCTTGAAAACAATCTTAACAACGCAGCAACTAATATTTGCATGATTGAGGTTATTACCTCAGAAATCGCTACAACATAGTATTGGTTAACGGGGCCTATTTCAATAGTTTTATTGATGTACTTGAAAAATCCATCTAATTTGATAAACATGGCTGTGGTAAGGCTTTCTCTGAACTGCTCAATCTTGTCCTCTTCACCTTGTAAGAACATAATGTACGTCACATAGATGTTACAATAATGCAATAGGGTCTGGAATTCAAAATTCCTCACAGGTGGTAGTCTTTGTAAAGTAGTATCTTCCAACCAACTCCCGCAACCACCGATCAAGTCATCCAACTGACCAATAGTCAATTTAGGCTCAGATAAATTGCTAACACCTCTATTGACTAAGATGTGAACTTTACCGATCAAATAATTGATTTTGAGACTGATCTGCAAACAATCAAGTTTATGAGTCTTGAAAGTTTGAAGGTATCTTACATGCGATTTATTCAATAATGCCTCTTCTACTATTGCATAGGCCTTTCTGAATACATTGTCCATCCGTATCTCGTAGTCTCTGACTGGACTCAACAGGAAAGACATCACATTTAAACATCGTATTAATTCATTCCATAAATAGCATAAATGTAATCTCAAATCTTTTACTTTATGCTTAGTTTCGTGATTTATAAGAGTGACCTTGGTGGGGTCTCTCCAAATCTCTATGGGGTGTCTTGGGTCAAACAATAATTCAAGAATACCGGTGAATAAATCATAATTATTTTCAAAGGATCTCTTGGAGCCTTTTCTACGGGTATTGGTCAAGTCCTGACTCACCAATAAGATTCCACATGTAATGGCAGGTAAGGATCTATTCCCTTCCTCGTCATGTTCGCCCAATTTGAAATAAGAAATTAGGTATTCTTCTACCTTATTCAAGGCAATATCACCTTCGTACGGCATATTTATGCTAGCTATCTCAGTAGGAAATAGAACCTGGAATTTCTTCACATAGTCATTCGATACACCCTCTATGAAGCAATTTAATAAAGTGTCCAAACTTTCTCGTATCACCAAAATAAGCATACATAAGAAAATTCCACCAATACGAAGTCTCAAAGTGGACTCAGTTTCTCCCTTGAAATCCAACTTGTAGTCATTAAGGTTGAGCACCAATTCGCCATTCAAGTTGTCAACAATGTGGTATATTTCGTCTCTGTATAGCGAGACGAGCGGCTCGGAGGTGTCGATTCCTTGATTGTTAAAATAAAAATCAATCAAAAATTCTAATTGACCATAGTTCAATTTATTCTGGCCTCTGACACTAGCAAGCGCTTCGGACCACAAGTTTTGTATCCGTTTAAAATGGGGCACTCCGAATCGGCCATATTTTAGGGGATCTTTTAATAACGTTTCGACCGGTATCTCCGTGTTTTCACTAGGAAATTGCTTGTCCTTGTCTTCCTCCATGAAATGAAGGTCACATCGAACCACAGGACATTTGGCTTCTATAGACACCTTGTTTTTGGTGGTGGTGAAGTCTATCTCTGTTATCTTGCACTTTGACATCTTGTAAACGTAATAAATTTTTTGCATATTATTGATCTTATGCCATAAAGTAGATAAGCGATTATCCAACTTGATAATACTAACCCACGAATAAGGCTCTTTTAGACTTAAGCCATGACGGGTAACCTTCTTCAACGTATAGAAATTGTCGTTATCTATGTTCATAGGTTCCTTGATCTTATACGAGTTTATCTTAGTAAGAATCTCAATATAATGATTTCCAGCCGAATTGGGATCAGGCTTATGATCAGTCGATAACTGGTTATTGAACAGGAGTTGACGCTTCAAATCTTCGATTTCCTTTCTCTGGTTGGCTATGATGCGTTCGTTCGTGGCCTTGATCTGCTTGAGCTCTTCAAATTTGGCTGAATCGGGCTCGATTAGGGCCCCGTTACCTATAGCGTAATTGGAAGGGTAATTATTCTTAGCTCCAGCCGTCCAATGGGGCTCTGCGTACTCACAAAGATGACCCACCCCATTCTTCACACATCCGGTGCATGCAGGCTTCTGCTTGTCACACTTAACCTTACGTCTCCTGCAGTATAAGCAAGATATTGGAACCCTTCTTCTGTGAGACATAGTTAATAATGCGAATCTCGGTTCATTTTTTCTTAACTATGTCTGCAGGCATTCCAGTAAGGCTTTTGAACGAAGCTCAGGGCCATCAGATCTCAGTGGAGTTGAACAATGGAGATACTTACAGAGGGAAGTTGTTAGAAAACGAAGACAATATGAATCTTTCGCTCTACGACGTGGTAATTACCAACCGCTCAGGCAAAACTTCACTGATGAACCAGGTGTTTGTCAGAGGCCTGATGATAAGGTTTATCAGCGTGCCTGAAATATTGAAACATGCACCTATGTTCTTCATGAAGCCAGGTGATAAGCCCAAGCCTCCGGTGAGGGGTCCTGCCCCCAAAAGACAAAGACATTAGAGGAATTCAATGACATGCGATGGAGCGCAAGTAGAAAGAAGGTATTGGGAAGTTACGAGGATGATAGCGGTGGGAGCATTGTCTCCGTGTAATTATAGTGGTGCTGTGGTGACAGCGGAGTTGTGGGGATAGCCGTGTGGCATAGCACAATATTTATTAAATAGTAATATAACGAAATTTGCAGAAATTGTAGAAATGGAGTTGGTTGTGGCAATTGCAAAGAAAGCAGGGCGATGCCTGCGATTGAATAAATGGACAGTGGTGAGAGTGTACGCAGTACAATGCTATATCTGTAGTTGCAAATTTTATGATGCAAGTTATATGATGCAAATTGTCTCCAAATCTGCCTCTTCCCTCGCCTCCCCCTCCCGTCTTCTATCTTCTACTATCTATTGCTATCTATTTATCTCATAGTAACCAACTCCTCGGCCGAGGTAGGGTGGATGGCCACACAGTTGTCAAAGTCCGCCTTGGTAGCTCCCATTTTGATAGCCACTCCAAACCCTTGCAAAATCTCTGCACTGGCTTCTCCTACAATATGCAAACCAACCACCTTTTCGTTTGAGCCTTGTACGACGATTTTGTATGAGGTTGGCGATTTCAATTCGTCCACTTCCAACATGGCATTGTACATGGCAACAAACTTGGACTTATACACCTTAATATCTTCTGCGCCGTACTTAGCAATGGCTTCCTTCTCAGTTAAGCCAATCGAACCGGCTTCTGGATGAGAAAAGATGACCGAAGGAACGTTGGAGTAATCCAATTTGTCCTTGGCAAACTTCTCTTGTCCGCTGAATAATCTGTTGGATAATTTACGGCCGGCAGCAATGGCCACAGGCGTCAATTCCACTTTCCCTACAACGTCACCAAGAGAGAAAATCTTGGGGTGGCTGGTTTGTTGGTATTCGTCCACAAGAACCTGCATTTTGTCGTTGGTTTTGACGGCAACCTTGTCCAAACCGATATCGACCAAAGATTTTCTACCCACAGTCCAAATCAATTCTTCTACTTCCAAGGCTTTCCCGTTATCCAAGTAAACCTTCTTCAATCCACTATCTAATTTTTCAACCTTGGTGACGTTGCTGGTCTTGTGGACATTCACACCTAATCTGTCGGTGTAGTAGTTGGTGATGGTTTCTTGGATGGAATCATCAAAAGATCTCAAAACGGTTTCTCCTCTTATGATCAAATGAGTTTCGGTACCCAAACTTTGAAACACACCCGATAATTCTACACCAATGTACCCTGCACCCACAACAGCCACAGATTTAGGTTGGTAATCGAGTTCAAAAAATCCATCGGAGGTTATACCATGTTCGCTACCTTCCACATTGGGCGGAACAATCGGTTGCCCTCCGGTGGCGATAAGCACGTTGTCCGAAGTGAAAATCAACTTATCTCCCTTCTTGAAGGTCTTTCCTTCTTCTACGAATGAGATTTCTTGATCTTCAGACAATGACACTTCCACATCGCCGTTCTCATTGGCAAATTGGGCGTATCCAAAGAGATATTCTACACCTTCATTGGTCAAATTTCTTTCATAAATTCCGTTCAATCTCTTGATGTAAGCATCTCTTTTACCTTTGAAGGTCTTCCAGTCGAAATCACCGTATTTGACCTCGTCTTCCTCCAAAGTTTTGGATGATAATCCATACTTCGACAAATGGTGTCTCTTATGGGCCAAGTCTGCGGCATACCACATGACTTTTTTGGGAACACATCCCACATTGACACAAGTGCCTCCCATTTTTCCATATTTACTCTCAATAAGTAAAACCTTCTTACCGTATGAAGCAGCTCTTCTGGCGGATGCAACTCCACCGGAACCTCCCCCTATGACGAGGTAGTCGTATTTCTTGGTCGATTGAATAGGTGCCATGCTTATTTGTCTTTTCAAAACGGATAATCTGTTAATCGATTTGAAAATTGCTGAATTATTAAGCATTGCGAAATTAAATTTCTAGAGCCATATATAAATGAAATACGATTATTAATAGAGATGATGCTAGAATCCAAATTGGGGGTCATTTTTTAGTGGGTCATCAATTTGACTTGATATTGGTGCAAATTGATATTCGATCCGAATATATCCTGTATATTTATAATACATTTCGTTTCTCATGATGATCATGTGATCACGTTCTCGTTTCTATTTCATACCAGTTAATCATCCTTGAGACATTTTCTTAAATACCCCATACTAAAATGCATCAAATCGTCGTCTCGTTGATGGCGACCTTGATATACGTCATCAAGAGAGCTTTTGATGAGTTGTTGATACTTCTCGTAGTCAAAGTCCTGCTCATAGTCCGTGGATTTGGTGGATCTCTTTTTAACTGATTCGTTTATAAGATTGTTGTGCAACACTTTCATGTCGATCTTAGTTTCTTCCAAATTGATGTGGAATTCCTTGTCTTCTTCAAGAAGTTGGTTGATTTCTTCCCGATCTTCGTGGAATGACTTTTGCGTGTTCATCACATTGTCCAATGAACTATATGATGTGTTGTTGGTGATGTATTCCTGGTTAAGAAGGTTGGTATAACCAAAAACTTTGTTTAGCAACTCTTTCTTTTGAGTAACTTGTAACTTCCGTTTGCTGGTCAATGTTTGGTATTGGTTAAAGTTCTTCTCCTGGTTGGTGTGCTGTGTCTGTTTGAACTTCCATAACAACTTCTTTTCTTCGTCTTCGTATGTCTTTGGATTGAAAAATTCTTGTTTGGGTAAATATTGTTGGTTCTTAAACCTATTCACAATAATGTCTAGTTCACCTTTGGTGTACCCTGGAATCGACTTCAAGATGTTAAAATCCTCAATGACAGCATCGTCATTTTGCACATGGTCCTCTTTAGATGCTTCTACGATTTCTTCATTGGTTTCGCCTTCTATTACATCTTCATCGTCAGACAAATCACTATCATTTTCGAAAATGAGGTTATTGCTTATTTTCTCGGCTGATTCCCAGGCTTTAATCTGTGATTCTTTCACCATAGGCGGCGTGTGGCTCCCAGAAGTGGCATTGGGGAACTTTGTGAACACCGAATAGTCGTAGAAGTTCATATTCAATGGCTTGCGTAGTATAAATCCTTTGGATTTCTTATCCTCCATATCCTCCTCATGATTGACTTTTCTGGTAAATATTTTGGATGTTTTTTGTAAATTTAACAATTTGTTCTTCACCAAATTCACATTGGTGGATTTTTTGGGCTTTATGTTATGTTGCTTGTTGGATTTAGACACAATATTGGTCGATTGCCTCAATTTCTTGTCTTCATCGTGAAATTGCTGTACCTTGCGTATATTGTTGCTTGGTGTGGAGATTATCGACGTGGACATCGATGACGATGAGATGGTCCTCGTGGTTTGGAATGATATATCGTTGGGATTCAAAAAATCCGATGGCTTACGAAAGTTCATTGAGTATAGATAATCAATATAAAGCCAGTTAAACGGAGTGGATCACGGGTGTTGGGGACTGATCACCAATTAAAACGATTGTGTAGGTGCTAATATTGATAAATTCGACGCAAAAACGGGCCTAACAGGTTGTTGCAGTGGGCGTAAATCAAAGTTTTCGATTGTATTAGTTTATACAATATACAAACAGTGCGATTAAACGGGTCCCTCAAAAAGAACCAAAAGGGAAAAAAGGCTAGACTGCCTAAAGCGGTAGTCAGTACGCAAAGTGGCTTGCATAGGTACGCCCAGGCGGCACCAAATGGGTGCGAGCATTTTGTGACCCGCACTTCGAGTTAGGGCACCAGCCCTAGCTTTACTATCGTTAGCGCGGATTCTCCTGCAGGCAGGTGGTTCTCACTTTAAAGAAAATTTTTCAAGAAGTTTTTTTTTCACTTTTCATATATCAGAATATGGCAACCGAATTAACTGTTCAATCTGAAAGAGCTTTCCAAAAGGTTTGTACTTGAATTATACACATGTCTACTAGCTTCAGTAATAGGTGAACTGCGGAAACAGCACACCCAATAGTCCAATGGTGGTGGATTTCGATGACTTTTTTCACACCAGTAGAATCATCAATATATCGTCTAGAAAATCACTAAACCCGCCGTTTAATTTGTATTCGCTTCACAGACGCAACATCCACCCAATACCCACTCGATTCACGCACAAATCGTCGTCCCTGCTACTGAACAAGACACCTTGCATCAACCCATACTAACATTTCTAGCAACCACATATCTTCACCAACCCAAAAGCCAAGGCTAACAGAAGAACCAAGAGATGGTATAAAGACGTCGGTTTAGGTTTCAAAACCCCAAAGGCCGCCATTGAAGGTACCTACATCGACAAGAAATGTCCATTCGTCGGTACTGTTTCCATCAGAGGTAAGATCTTAACTGGTACTGTTGTCTCCACCAAAATGCACAGAACCATCATTATCAGAAGAGACTACTTACATTACATTCCAAAATACAACAGATACGAAAAGAGACACAAGAACGTTGCTGCTCACGTTTCTCCAGCTTTCAGAGTCCAAGAAGGTGACACCGTCGTTGTTGGCCAATGTAGACCAATCTCCAAGACCGTTAGATTCAACGTCTTGAAAATTGCTGCTTCTGTTGGTAAATCAAAACAATTCTCCAAATTTTAAATCCATTTAATACTTAGAGAAGAATTCTATTATATATAGTATTTAATGTTACATTAGTCAAAAGTTTGTTAGATGGTGGGATGAGGGTATCATTAGAATTGAAAGATTTGATCCTTATCGCTTGAAAGTTCTCTGAGCGTTCGCTTGACTTGCAGGCAACTTTACTGGATATATTAAAATTACTTAACCTTTTAAATTAGATGGAGTTTCAATCTTTTTAACCTGAAGTTCCTTATCTCCCCATTCGTTCAATAATTTAGCCAACTTCCCAGATTCATGCAAATTGAGGAAATCGTCACAACCTCCTCTACTTTCATTAGACTTGCCCACCAATACATTGGGCACCGTGTTTCTACCCGAAATCTTCCCCAATTGCTCCTGCAACTGGGCGCCATGCTTGTGCTTATCTAATTCGACTATGGTGTATTGGGGCGTAACTTGATAGTTCTCGGCTAATAATTTCTTTAATCTCTTTGAGTATGGGCAATAGGTCTTCAGGAACACAATCATTGGTGATAATGATCTGATCTGGATGAGTTCCTTCACAGGATCGAACTCAGTGTCATCGGTGTCCTTCTCCATTTCGGAGGTATCCACGTCCACATCTTCTGACCCCACATCCGCGTCCAAGTTGTTGGACTCCGCCTTCATCTTCGAAATTTCATTATTGATCGCCTCTTCCACTTTATCATTATTGTTTGCGTCGATGATGGTGTTGTTGGAATTATCAAAGTCTTTCAACTCAAACTGATTATTGGATCGGTAGAGCACAAATACTAGGAAAAATGCAAGCCCTGTAAGCCCCAATAATCTGATTTGTCTGCTATTCATCGTCTCAACAGGTTCAAAAGCGTGAATTTATTTTCACAGGTGCGACGTCAAATATTTTTCACTACATTGCCATACAAACATTTCTTTTTCCATTCAAATATTTATTTTAACCTAACTAAATCAAATAAATAAGTTTCACCTGTACAATTTGAGCAGCTTATAATTTTTCGGCGGAAATTGGTCTGCCTATGGTGGTGACATCGTCGTAAATCAAGGTGGTGACGAAATCAGAGTATTTTTCAGCCAAAGATTCTGGTTTAAAGTAATCCAAAGCTTGCTTGAATTTGTTACCAGCTTTACCAGCTTTTTGTAATTTGGCAAACTCTTCATCCAACAACTTGGCCACGTATTCCTTGGTGATCTTGACCCCCTTGTCGGTGTAAGCACCGTGTGTGACCCATTGCCATAATTGGGTTCTGGACACCTCGGCGGTGGCAGCGTCCTCCATCAAGTAATTGATAGGAACACACCCGACATTTCTTAACCATGCTTCAATGTACGACAATCCAATGATGATGTTGGTTCTGATACCTTGTTCGGTGATCTTGGCGTCTGGAACGTGAGGACTCAATAAGTCTCTGGAGGTAACTGGCTTGTATGGAGTTTTTGGAGGAACATTTATTTGGTTTGGTCCTTTCATGTGCTCATTGAACACTTTCAACACCACAGGAACCAAGGCAGGGTGGGCAACCCAACAGGAATCGCAACCAGCTTGCACTTCTCTCAATTTATCCTTAGCAACGTTCTCCAAGGCAGCCTTGTTTCTGGCCTCGTCGTCCTTGATAGGAATTTGAGCAGCCATACCACCCAAGGCGTGCACTTGTCTCTTGTGACAGGTGTGGACTAACAATTTGACGTAAGAACTCATAAATGGAGCCAGCATTGTAACTTGAGATCTGTCGGGCAAAATGAATTCCTTGTGGTTTCTCAACGACTTGATGTAGGAGAAAATGTAATCCCATCTACCACAGTTCAAACCACCAATATGTTGTCTCAATTGGTAGATGATTTCGTCCATTTGGAATGCAGCAGGCAATGTTTCAATCAAAACAGACCCTCTGATAGTACCCCTTGGCATGCCGATGTAATCTTGGGCATGGCAGAAGATATCGTTCCACAACTTGGCTTCTAAATGGTGTTCCATTTTTGGCAAGTAGAAGTAGGGCCCAAAGCCTTGCTTCAAGGTTTCAAAAGCATTGTTGTAGAAGTAAAGTGCAAAGTCAAAGATACCTCCGCTGACAGGTTCACCGTCCACCAATACGTGCTTTTCGCTCAAGTGCCAGCCTCTTGGTCTGACAATCAAAGTGGGGATGTGTCTTCCAGGTTCCAAGTTCAATTTGTATTCCTTGGAGCCGCTCTTGAAGCTCAAGTTTCTTCTGACACCGTCGTACAAATTGACCTGACCGTCGACCAAATTGGCCCAGGCGGGGGTCAATGAGTCCTCAAAGTCGGCCATATAGGTGGCAACGCCCGAGTTCAAAGCATTGATCACCATTTTACGGTCGGTAGGTCCGGTGATTTCCACTCTTCTGTCTTCCAACCCTTTGGCCAAAGGAGGCCCGGTCCAAGTGGGGTCGTTTCTGATGTATTCGGTGTCTTCGAAGAAGTCAGGCAATTCACCAGCATCTCTCTTTTGTTGCTGGATTTTTCTGTTGGCCAACAATTCCAATCTCTTTCCGTTGAAATTTCTGTGCAAAGTAGCCAACAAGCCCAAGGCTTCGATGTTGAAGATGTGCTTAGCATTGTCGGGTATTGGGGCCAAGATTTCGACTCCTTTAACCTTATCGATTGTTTTTGGGAATGGTGATGACATGGTAATTAATGAAAAATGCGTGGGAAAGCAATCTTATTTATAGTTTTTATTTTCAATTACCCCAGGAAAAGTCTGATGCGGAAGAGAGTCATTTCACATGGCGCGGGTCAGTTTAGATGAGAAATACGACGGGCCAAGCTGGGGCCAATTGAAGAGACGGGTGGGACGTGGCGGTGTGTTGTGGTGGGTGTGAGCTGGTGCCTGGCGTGGTAGTTTAAAGGGGCCAGATAGCTGTGGTACGCCAGGGATTATGGTTGGCTAGGGTGTTCCTTAGGAGCGAAAGGGCTATCAGTGAATCATTTGTCGGTCCATCGGAACTTCCCGACAGAGAATCACCGAGGAGCGAGCAGAGTGGTTGAGAAACGGCGAAGGAGTCAGATAGACGACTCGGGTCCGGTGATAAGAGCAGGCATTATTGGCTGGTGTGGGCGCAGAGTGGGAGCTGGTGGCAGCACGTATGGGCAGGTGTGGGCCGCCGGTGTGGGCAGACGGTGTGGTGTTGTGGTGCGATGATGGTACTGCAGTGTTAGGCGATAAGAAGACGGCGCTGACGATAGCTAAGACGGCGCTGACGATAGCTAAACCGGTGCATACGAGAGCTAAGAAGACGGCGAAGCTCACCGTAGTATTTGGTTGAATGGTTCGAAGGCAATGCTGCGTCGGCAGCTAAGGCAGCTGGGCTGATGTTCCGATACTACGACTACGATGCCTGGCTGCAGGACTAATTGGTCAGATTTGACATGATGAGGCTACAACTCTGTGTGTTGTGTGATAATACAGGGATTTCTTCGGGGAATTTGTGCTGTTTCTACGGTGTGCTACAATTCACTAATGTGCTACAATTCACTACGGTAATGTGCTACAATTCACTAATGTGCTACAATTCACTACGGTAATGTGCTACAATTCACTAATGTGCTACAATTCACTAATGTGCTACAATTCGCTAATGTGCTACAATTCACTAATGTGCTACATTCACTGCGGTGTACTACATTCACTAAGACGATCCACACTACAATGTGCTATATTCACCAATGTGCTACTCACACCAGCTCCTCCCCTCTACAGCTCTACGTATATTACTACTTAGCCCACTTGGTTCCCTTTCTGATGGCCCCCAAAAGACCTTCTTGTTGTGGAACGTAGTTGATTCTATGGTACGAGTTCAAGTTCTTTCTCATGACAAATTGGTAGCATGAGGCTCCACCTTGTCTGGAGGTGATCACAGAAGAAGCCAAAAAGTATTCCCAGATTCTGAACCATCTAATACCGTATTTGTCCAAGACTTTGGTCTTGTTTCCAATCCAGTTTCTGTACCATCTCCATAAGGTGGCCGAATAATGGACACCAATGTTGTCAATGGACACGATTTCAAACCCAACTGATTCCAAAGCAGTAATCACAAACGACAATGGGGTGGAAGCGTCGGCACCTGGGAAGATGTACTTGTTCATGAACAAACCCCAGATGAAATCTTCGTATTGCCAGTATTTTCTTAACCCAGCGTATTGCAAAAAGAACAAACCATCGTCTTCCAAAGAGTCAAACACTTGTTGTAAAAAGGTCTTGAATCTTCTGATACCAACGTGTTCAGCCATTTCCAAACAGGTAATCTTGTCGTACTTACCGCTGGTCTTTTTAGACTTTGGTGCATCTCTGTAATCGCAGCATACGATTTCCGATTGTTCGCTGTCAACGTCGTATTGAGACAACAAGGTGTTACCCCATTTGGTTTGGTTTTTACCCAAAGTGATACCGGTGACTCTTGCTCCATATTGGCTGGATGCAAAAGTGGCCCAGGTACCCCAACCACAACCTAAATCGAGAACATGTTCGTCTTTCTGCAATTGGATCTTTTCGGCAACAATCTTCAACTTGTTGTCTTGCAATTCTTCCAAGGTTTCCTCTTTGGTGATGTCACTAATGACACCAGAAGTGTAAATCATTCTTGGTCCCAAAAACCAGGTGTAGAAATCGTCTCCCCTGTCGTAGTGGTCTCTGACTTGCTCTTCGTCTTGCGACTTGGAGTGCATGATAACCTCGGGAATCATCCCCAAAAGGAAGTATCTGTACAAGGAAAGAGTGAAGCTGAAATTACACCAGTCGTGTCTGAACTCCAAGATGTCCAAACAGTCTCCTTTGAAGCTGACCTTACCGGCAAAGTACAATTCGTGGAAGGTCTCCATGGAAATCTTCTTACCTTGGCCGTTGTTGGATTTGATGTATTGCTCCACCAATTCGTCGTCGTGGAATTCCAAATATTCACTAATAGGCTTATTTGGCAACTTGACCCTCTCGTTCAACCTGGGCGAGTAGGTGGACATGATGGTCCAGAAAGCCATCAAAATAGGAATTGCCAATAACAAGGTGAAAAACAACCAGGTTTTGAAACCCAACCCGATTTTCCTGACGATGAAATAGGGCAATCCTGTGATCAAACTTATAAGCAAGACGTTGGAGAAATGCTTTGATCCTGGGCCATCCACAGGTAATTGAGGATTGTAGATAGTGGGGCTATCGGTGGAGGGCAACCCAAACTTGGTGTGAGCGGCCGGCTGTGGGTCCTGCTCGGGGGTTTTAATAAATTCAACTGAATTTAACATGTTGAAAAGTTCAGATCTTTCTCAATGTGAAAATCGTCGAGCTCGTTTGGCGTGCATGCAGGACGTGCAGACCATGACGTTTTAACAGTCACACCAGCGGCACCCGTTGGCGGTGCCATTTGACGCCGATTGTATGGACGTGGCGGTGGAGGTAGCAGCTACATCGCTGTTATATTTGGGAGGGGTGGTGGTGGTTGTGGCAGATGCTGGCGACTGTTGAAGAGTTTTTATTGGCCGATGTGCCCACGGCGTGGATTAGGCTTTGCACGCGTACATTTCGGCAAACCAGCACGGCTGGCCGCCCAGGCAGTGCTAATTTTGGTGCCAGAGCGCGGCCGTGGACACCGTGCGTGCACCACGGAAATGTGTTGGCATTTTGTGGATGGCAAGTAGTAGGTTTTTTGAAGCTTTTTCGTGTCGATCACCCATTTCATGCATGTTAATGGAGCGAATTTTCATTTTTGGAGTCGTACGGGGTCTGCAACATCAAAAACACACCCCCTATGCGGAAGTAGCTTTAGGGCGAGCGGTGGTAGCTTTCGCGGTGTTTGGCGGCACATTTCCATTTTTCTCCAAAAGCGCCATAATTCCACCGCATTCAACGCGCTGGCGCGCAAACGCTATCGCCGCTTCACTCATCGCATTCCTATTCTCACCAAGTGCATGTCAGCTGATATCGTATTGGTGGATTCCGATTCGGATCTGAGCACCTCTGTGCCACAAATCAAACGAAAGAACTCGTCCGACGATGACCCTGCCAGAAAAATCCCCAAATTCTCCACCCAGCCCTTTCAAACGTCCTCCGACGATGAAGAGATTGATAACCTTAAGGGTGCTTCTGGAAGCACCGACACTTCTGGAAGTGTTGTAATTGATCATGCGGCACAGAATGCTGACTCGGGGCTCGATAGTGACAGTTTTGAAGAAGATAGCGACTCGGACGACGTTTTTGGCTTGCGTTCTTTCAACATGCCAATGATTGTGGAACCCGACCAAAAACGAAGGGTAGAAACGTACAATGCCCGGGCGTTTTTGAAAACCCATGGCCACGATCGGTTCATACGCCATTATCTCCCGGCAACAGCTGTGGGTTCCGATATCATCAAGGTCATAGAGTTGCTAGGGTACAAGTTGAAGGAGGACTTTAAGGGTACGGCGATGTACCCCAGCGATATCAACGAATTGGGCAGATTATTGGGGGTGGTTTTCTGCAAAGTTTTAAAGCTGCGTAACAGATTGGCCCATTTCTACACTTTGGACCATGTTCTCGATAAGATCAAAGAATGCAACAAGATTTTGGTTATCACAGGAGCAGGTATATCCACCTCTTTGGGGATTCCAGATTTCCGGTCCTCCAAAGGATTCTATTCTCAGTTGGAAAGTCTTGGATTGAACGACCCACAAGAAGTGTTTGATTTGAATTTCTTCAAAGCAGACCCTTCGATTTTCTACTCCATCGCACATTTGATCTTGCCGCCTGCTGATGCCTACACGCCGTTGCATGAGTTTATCAAGTTGCTTGAAACAAAGGGAAAGCTTCTAAGGAACTACACGCAGAACATCGACAATCTCGAGGCCAACGTGGGAATAAGCCCTGATAAAATCGTTCAATGCCATGGCTCCTTCGCTACTGCCAGTTGTATAACCTGTGGGTTCAAGGTACCAGGAGACTATATACGGGCCGATATCGTGAAGAAAACACCCAGTGTGTGCCCCAAATGTTCCAAGAAACGAATAATGCTAGAAAAGAAAGAGGAGGGGTTTATTGAGCTGTATGGTATATTCAAACCAGACATCACTTTTTTTGGTGAAAGTCTCCCATCTCGATTCCACGACTTCATCAATAAAGACCTCATGGAGTGTGATTTGATAGTAAGCATAGGCACTTCGCTCGAGGTTTCGCCGGTCGCCGATATTGTCAACATAGTTCCCGACACCATACCGCAAGTGCTAATTAATAAGACGCCCATATCGCATCTCAATTTCGATGTTTCTTTGTTGGGCTACTGTGACGAAGTCGCCAGCTTAATATGTGATCGTTTGGGTTGGACTTTAAAGCACAAAGAGTTTTCACGTATCATAAATAACGGGCTTTTTGTGCAGCCGCTCAATCAATACGAAGGTTTGTATAGTATAAATAGTAATAGTGCATAGAATTTTTTTCTCATCAAAAAAGTTTCTACAATGATAAAACTAGCGAGATGTCTTAGATACACCTCGCTTGTGGGGCGATGTGCGGTGACGCCGCCTTACACCCGTTTCATTAACACCAAACCAAAGGATACCTTAGGGTTGAGCGGTATAATCGACGACATTTTCAACGAAGAACAGAAATCTCATGATCATCTCAAACACAGAAAAGACACTATAAACGATGGAAAGATTCAGGCAGAGCAACGTAAGGACCCTTTGGGCATTTTCAATCTCATGGATGATGTGATAGATGTTCACAATGATAAAGGGGCCGATTCCAATAGCAATAACTATGACGAAGACAAGAGTAGCATTGATAAAGATTCTACCAATGGATATATCAATGATTTTTACAGTAGTGGCAACGGCCTTCTGGGTGGTTCCAAAGGCAAATCGGACGATATTACTAGTGATATTGACAATTTGCTCGATTCCTTAAACCTCAATGAAGACATTGTTGATGACGAATATGACTTTAAGAACTCCTCCGATGACCTTGAGGTTTTGCAGCAAGAAAAGATTCTTTTCGAGGACATTTTGAACTCATATCAAAAGACTGCCCCTCAAGAAAGCTCTCAGCAAGAAATTTACAATAATTTAAAGACGTTTTACACCTCCAAGCTGATGGCTGACACGAATTTCGAAGAAGAATTAGAAGACAAGCTTATCACGGCATTAAGCCCTTCCATAGCAATAATAGAGTCTCTTGAGACCAAAGTCCAAGCCATAGAAAATCTCAACGGTTTATTGGCTTTGGCCAACCATATAATCATCGCCAAAACCACTAAAGAGGAACAAGAGGACTTTTTTCTCACCCAAATGACTCAGTTCACCTCCTTCAGCGACGAACACGAGTTCCTTATACGAAAAATACAACAGAAATCGGAAGAGGATCCCTCACAGCCATTATTGAACGCTTTGACCTTACCCACGCTTTACAACCAATATTTAAAGTTGATAACAGAGAAGTTCCACGATGGACAATTGGCATTGACTACCTTCAACATACTTAAGACGAATTTGCAGCTCTTTTTGGTGTGCTGCAATCAGGAAACATTCAACCAGATTCTAAAGATTATCTGGGTCTTTCAAGGCAAGACCAACCTTTATTTGATCGAAAACATCTACACCGAAATGAATAACAACGGATTCCAAGGAAATCTCCACACCTTCAACATATTAAAGCGGATCATAATGGACTATTACCAGCTTAAAATGGGCAATTACGAGTTCATACACAACAATACGCCCATTTGGTCGGCCGATGACGATAAGAGGATACAGAATCTCGAAAGAAAACTCAAAGTTTTGGCCCGTAGATTGGAATCTGGCAAAGACTCCCTCTAAGTTACACAATTGCATTTTAAACCCTTATTTTTCCCATAACTTGTAAATATACACTTCACGCCGTAAATTGCAACTCTTTCAAAAGTCTCATTTTTTATACTCACTTTAATTTTTACTACTATGAGTTTCGACAACAGCAGGTCTGCTTCGCCCATACCTACAATCAAGATTAAAACCGACGACAATGAGTTTCTTTCCAACTCGCTTGACATAAAAAGACAACTCTCCCAATCTTTGGGCAACAGTCAATCTTATGGCGGTATCAATAAGCCCCAAAGTAGAAGAGGATCTGTAGCCCCCATGAAAGACGAAGACAACAGGGATTTCGACGACGAAAACTCTGAATCCAGAAAAAGAGACAACATCAATGAAAAAATCCAGGAATTATGCACCCTTGTGCCTCCGGAGTTTTTCCAGGAAACGGGACTTAATCATAACGAGAACGAGGAAGAAATTGCTGCCAGGTCTTCCGGTACAAAAGATGGAAAGCCCAGCAAGGGCCAGATTCTTACAAAGTCTGTGGAGTATATTCAATATTTACAGAATCTAATCGATGAAAACAACCGCAAAGAGGTTGAATTGACGTTAAAATTGAAGTCGTTGAAATTAAAGCAACAAGGAAAGCCGGGGAACCCCCAGGTGGGCCACACAAGTGCAGAACGTGCATTGGGCAAGATCGGCGTGGGCCCATTATCGCATGATTACTTCAAGGAGGTGTTGGTTTCCAGTGCCAACGCAAGCAAGGCTCCGCAAGGAAGAAGCACTTTGCCATGAAAAATGTAATGCCCTGGATCTACCAGGATTTAAACTTTTTTTATGCGTCCCAAACGTTCCCGTTCGTCAGCCCGTTCCTGAAGTTGGTGAGCCGGAAGGTATGAACCGTCGTCCTGTTTCAAATATGGATTGGGGACGGTGGTATCGACGCCGCCCAAACTGGTGTAACCCAAATCGTACAACTCACAATACTTGATTTTACACGCTAGAAGAAAGTCCCACACGTCGGTGTAGTTCCAATGCAAAATGGGGTGGATACGTATGAACTCGGGCCAATTGTGGTCGGTTTTCTGCTGGTATTTCAACTGGGACCCGTATGGATCGGTGAATCTGATGCCCACAATGATGGTTTTCACCTCGGGATGGGAGTCAAGGTACTGCACGAATCCGTGCTTCAACGAGTCGGTGTAGGTGACCAAATCCAAGTTGTACTCCCTCGTGGAATCGTCTATAAACTTAGTTAGTTGTTCAAAAGGAAACTCGCTGTTAATATATATGGCATCTAATCTGAAGTCCTGCGGTAGAGGAGCGTGTTTCTGCGTCTTGCTGGGGTATGTGCGGTGCACACTTGCTAGCACCAATACCAACATCACCAAGCAGTCCTTCCCGCCGTTGTAGCTGATGGCAATGTCTTGCACTTTGTGGGTGCTGAAAAGCTCTGTCAAGATCTCCATTGATTGAGCCACTTTTTCCCTGGTTCGAAGCCTCTGAGCACAGAGGTTTTCCGTGTCGCCATCCTCCGTGGGCATAGACTCCACCATGAACGCTTCTACCATCTGAGAACATCGCTTGCATGTGGCAAGAAACGAATCACTGGACTCTGACATGACTAAGGTAGAGAAATATGGTGCGAGTCGGCCAATGCCTTCATAGGCCCATGGTGCCGCGGGTGTCGCACCATGCCGTGCGAGCTCTGGTGCCATACGGTGCTGGCTTCGTCATTCATTACTTGTACATAAATTGCATGTAATACTCTCCTTGATCCTTATCCCAATATGCCCACAAGTCGTCTATCTCCTCGTTGGGCACTAATATACATATATTTTCGTAGGGCTCTGCCGACACCACCAAATACTGGAAGCTTTCAGCGAGCTCATCGGCGTCTAAATGGGCGCTGGCAGCGTCCTTGTTTTTCAGGCTCAATTCGTAGTAATTTTCAAATCGGTAAAACGGTTCTGTGGTAGTCTTGGGGTACTTCACATTAATCAAAATCCCAAGCTGATAAGTGTTTGTGTCTCTGATTTTGGTGATCTTATACTGCGGTTTGCCTATTTTGGTCCATTTCCTCTTTGGTGCATTATTGATCGAAACAACGTTATCGGGCACCTTAGTGACCCGCGACGACTTCTCATCCAACAACCGCCTTCTTTCAAGGTTGAGTTGATGCTTTCTTCCGCCCACATGCGATATATACGACAGTTCATTCGCATGAGTCGTAAGACACAACCTACACTCCAAAAGTCCCAAGTGGTTCTTAAACACATACGGGTCGTTGTCCAAGTCCAAAATCGACAGGGTAAGCAACTCCGCCACCCGCTTCTTCCTATGCACATTTGTCTCCGCCACATCGGCCACACCCCCGCCCCCTTTCTTAGCATTGACTCGATCGGAGTAGTCCATCTCTTGCACCTGAGTGAAAATTAGCACATTTCCGGTGCGCGCACATTTCGCATACACGTCTGGCAAATTTTCAAGGGATCTTTTCTCGAGAACTACTCAACTACAATGGATTCACCTATAGCAGTGGGAGACTCAACGACTAATTCGATAAACCATCGTTTGACCAACACGCATCTCAACACCACGTGGAAGAGCAATGTGTTTTCCGCCGAGTACAGCGGCGAGAAGGTTATCCAATTGAACATCTCCATCCTATCCAACGGAGCCAACGATATATCCATTTTGAGGCGTGTCCAGGACTCCTACGTCAACATCAATCAGGCGTTGAACTTGTTGGTGGCGTTGAAGGTGTATACCGCCGAGCAGGTGGACAAATTCGTCGCCAATGAGATCATTAGCAACGTCCAATACCAAAATATTCCTGGCTACACGCCGGAGCATAACAATTTGTTACAGTCGAACAATTCCATGTTCAAGGGGGTGTGGATCCCCTTTGACAAGGCGGTGTACTTCTGCAACAAGTTCGACATATACCCATTTGTTAAGAAGTTATTTCTCATCGATGTGCATGATTACGACGAATTGCCCAAATTAGACTCCAAGGCCTACTACGAGGAAAAACCAGCGGCAGAAGCAGAAAGCGATGGTGCCGATACAGACGACGATGGCAGAAAGAAAAGAAAGTTGCAGGAACTCGAAGAGGCCATCACAATCGACGAAATACCCAAGAGGTTATTGAACAATCCGAATTATCCGTTTATCTTGCCTCCAATCGTAACTAAAGACAAAGATGGAGAAGCGGTTAATGAAATCAAGCTCAAATTTAGCGAGGTCTTCAAGAAAAATGAGTCCAAAACTTTGACCACCAAAGAAATAAAGGATATTTTCGGCGCAAGTCTTCATTCTGAAATTTCAGACATAGCTTTGGACCAAGACGGCAAGACCGCTCTTCATTTTGCTAGCACTCTTGCATCAGCCAATTTGGTTTCGAGTTTCGTCAAATTAGGCTTAAACTCGCCTATCCGAGGCAACAAAGCAGGTCAATCGCCATTGGTATCCACCATTCTTGTAACTAACTCGATGGAAAAGGGTAATTTCAATGAACTTTTGGCCAATTGGTTGTATCCAGGTATTCCATTGATTGGAAAAAAGAACAAGAGTTTCATGCATCACCTTGTGGCGAACTTGGATAAAAAATTCGATAGTTGCAAATATTACTTTACCAAAATTCTACATTACTTATTGAGTGATAAAGAATCATTGATGTTCTACAAGTTCGTAAAGGATATCGTCAATCTCCAAGAGGAAGAATTTGGTAACACAGCATTACACTTAGCTATAGAACAAGAGAGCAAATGGTTCGTTGACTTTTTGCTTGAGTTAAAGGCTGACATCAACATTGCCAATAAGGCAGGTGTCAAACCAATAGATTTTGATATTGTCAAAGATTTGATTAACTCCAAAAAATTGGGTATCAGTAACGACGCTTTAGTAGATGAAGACCATTACCTATTAGAATTGATCAACACCAGTTTGGAGTTTCTCAACAAGAAAGTTGAACTCAATGGTAGATTCAGTGAAAGTTTGCTCAAGCTTGAGGACATCACTCCCAAGTCAGACAACAAAAGAGTCAAAAATGAAATTGGCTCTACTGAGGGCACCAAGAAAATCTTTGATAGTATAAACGATTTATTATCAACTACCAATAATGAATTTGAAACCATAATGAAATCTAAGAAACAACAAATTAACGAACTTAACAAACAACTATATGACACAACATTGATAACTGCCAATAATAAGTACATCAATAGGAAGATTCATGACAAATTGGTCCATCTCGATAATTTGAAATTACAAATGTCCAATTTGACCGAGAGATTCGAGGTCTTGAAACAAGAATTGCCCAATAACGAAATTATTAATAGCGATGAAAATGAAGATCAAGTATTTGATGCCGATGAGCCATTTAGAATCGACTTAATATTCAACAAGTTATTGAAGAACGAGGAAACTTTTGACGATTTAGCCAAAGACAAGCAATTCATCGATTCATTGCCCGAATCAACGATATTAAAGGCAAGAATCAATTCATATCGGGAAGTTAATGAAAATTTGGAGAAACAGATTACCTCTTTGAAAGATTATAACGATTTGACTGCCAAATTCAAAAAAGTCGTTAGCTTTTGTACCGGAGTTGATATTAATGAAGTAGACGAATTATTAGATGGGTTATTGGAAGCGGTAGAAAGCCAAAGTAGCTGAGCGTCGTCCGCTTTTGTGTAAGATATATTGTAGTTTAGAGTGACGTAGCTTTTTGTAATATAGATATCATGCTGTATTATATTATATCATTAATTAAGTCGTTTTTGTTGAAACACAACATTATACACAGTTCATGCAAATGGCCCTTTATAGCCCCCGTCTACTCATCATATCAATCCGTCAAACGACGATATCGAACTCATTATTGCTGGGTCCAACTTGACCAACTGTTTAAACTCTTCCAAATTAATGGTGTCATGCTTGAAATTCTTGTTCAAAAGATTGAAAAACTTCTGACTACGCAATTCCGGGGTCTTTTCGTCGTCCGGTAACGCCACCATGGCACCAATCATCTTGTAAACGGCCGCCACTATTACTAACACGTTCTCATAACTCAATTTGCCCAGTTTGTCTTGATCGTACAATTTGAAGCTCCAGTTGCTTTTCTGCTCCAAAGTCCCTCGAGATGTTACACTTAACGCTACAATGAACTCCTTGAAATCTATATAATTAGAATTATCCACGTCAAACACCTTAAATAAGTAGTGACAATAATCTATAGGATCACCAAATGGGAAAAACTGCTTGAAAACCTTGATGAATTCATCCTCCGAAAGCTGTCCTGTGGGACAATCCCTTATGAACCCTTTGTACCATTGTTGAAGTTCTCTTTTGTCGAAGTACGTGGCCTGTCTCAACGACTTTAAGTCGTCCTTGGAAAGTTTCGATACTGCCTTACCCATAAGTTAAAAGAGAATTTTAGCGTCAGTGCGAAATTTGCTTTTTTAACGATGTTCAAAAGTGGTTTAAGATTGTACACCCCGGGCCTTAGTGGGTCCCAGAGGGGTTTTCTTGTAAGATACCTAAACAACGGCAAACCACAAAACCCGGTGTATGACAAAGATGCCCGAATGAAGATCATGCCTATCAAAAGAACCGGAGAAGACATCGACACCATTAGAGCTAGACTCGTATACCAGTCCAGAAAAAGAGGTATTTTGGAGAGTGATTTGTTGTTGTCTAGATTCGCCAAAAAGTACCTTAATCAGTTCACTATGGAGCAACTTAAGGAATACGACGAGCTTTTAGATGAGCCTGATTGGGACATTTACTACTGGGCCACTGAGAACTACGAAGTCACACCTTTACCCGACAGATGGAAGGACTCTGAAATCCTCAAAATGTTACAAAAGGATGCCAAGAACGAAGAAAGGGAGATTTTAAGAATGCCCGAATTACATTAGACAAAATTGTACATAGATTATTTATAGGTTAACATGACTGATTTCGCAGTATGTGAATTTTCCTTAATGATCTCACAAGTCCCTGAGTCTCTCCAGACAAATAAGGCCATTGTGCCGTACGTGCTTCGATCAAACGAACTAGAGGAGATCAATCCGCTTGTAAGTTATTACTGCAAGATATATGTGCTTGAAAATATCCTCAACAACAAGTTACACACTGTGGATAAGGAGACTCAAGAATTCACCATCAATCTTCTTGATCAGACGGAGGCCACTAAAAACGCCGATGACGACATAGCCAAGGTCTTGGCCGATAAGCAGCTCTCTGCAGGCGTGGTATTGACATTTGCGTTGAAAATTTACAACTCGTGCTTGCAGGAGCTTTCTAATTACGATGGAACCACCAAATTTGCTTTAATGAACAAACTTAAGGCGTGCTTGAACTTCTTGGCTCTTTTGGATTTGTTCAAGAACGACGAAATCAACTACGGAAAGTTGACTGGCGGAAAGGCCGACTCGTATGAGCTGTTCTCCAAGTTGAATAGGGACAGAGTAAAATTGGTCAAATACAACATGAGCAAATTGCTTAAAGACGAGATCGAAATCAAAGACTCTGGCGACGACTTAGAGAAAGAATTGGACGATATGGTACAAAGCCAAGCCCAGGAGGCAGACACAGATGCCAATGAAGACGCCAATACCGTGCCCAGCACTTTGGCATCATCACAGCCGCTTGACCCAGAAAGCTTAAAAGACCCAGAAAGCTTAACATACCCAGAAAACGCAAACACACCAGGCCCAGAAAGCCTAGAATCAGACAACAAGGGCTTTTCAGACCCAGAAATCCCCAGCACCAGCCCAACACCGGCCGGCGAACCTGAAGAAAATCCGTTCAAATTGCCACAGGCCCCCAAATTCTCCCCTGAGGATGACGCCGATCTTAAGTTGCCAGGGGCACCCAAATTTCTCCCCGACGACGACATTTCAAACATCAATAAAAATTCATCGATCCACGTCTTCAAACCAGGCGCCGACACAGAAGGCCAGTCCAAAAAATCAGTGGCCGGCCCAAAACCTGCAGCCAGTACAAAGCCCCAAATACACCAAGAAAACCCCACAAATCACGTCCACATCACGCAAGAAAACATCGAGTCTATCTTGGACAAACAAGAGCTGATCGCCAAGGTACAGAAATTGTGCAAATTTGCAATCTCAGCCCTCAACTATGAAGATATAACCACAGCCGAAAAAGAACTAACCGAAGGCTTAGAATTGCTCAAACTACTCAAACAAATGGATTAGCGATACGCCAATCACGCCCCATATGCACGCTTTTAGTTTGTAATAGGCACTAGCGTATATTGTTTTGATTTGTACATTATTTTACGGTGAAGGTAAACAACATGATCTCATCGAATTGCCTAATTAGGAAAGTTGTAAACCTATTTAGTAATACCATTTATTTCTCTACATGAGGGCCATTTTATTTTTTCCATTTCTTACTTGTTATTAAAGCCTTGTGATCTTCCGGGAATTTCAAAACCTACTTCGCCCATAACTCCAACGCTCATTTATCGCTCGTTTTTACAATTTTCAGATCATCCGCAGAATCCATCTTCTCCATATTTAGATCATACTTCGCATTGGCTAATTTCCACTAAAAAAAGATTTTCATCTGTGATTTCCTGATAATATATATACTAGCTCCGGATCTACCTTATCGAACACTGCGTTAATATTCGTTATAAACCCTACAACATCGCCACACCAGAGATCGAAATTTTTTCATCAAGGCTATACCATCCAAACACAATTTTGACCTCTCCTTGAAATGCAAGCTGTAAAGAAAAGATTCACCTCCGGCTCCAGCCAGGAGGTTATGTCACCCCAAAAGGATGAAGTAAGTCCCGATTTGTCTCCTGAATTAATACCCATCGTCACCTTGTTGTCTTCCCAATCCCATAGAAGATACCACGAAGGCATTTTCATGTTATACTACGATTTGAACGGTGATGGTAAACCCGCCGACCGTGAATGGAAAGAAGTCTATGGGATTTTAACCGGGAACCAGTTGGCCTACTGGGATGCTGCCAACTTGGCCGAATTCAAACACAATCCGCTGGCGTTATTGGAGAACAGCGCCAAACCAATGTACATTAATTTCACCGATTCGGTGTATAACGCCATGAAAGTGTTGCCAGCCGCCAAACAAAACCTTGACAACGTTATTATTGTGTCCACCACATTAAAGAACAGATACATAATACAGTTCAAGTCCTCTAATGATTTAAACAATTGGTACATGGCCTTAAGATTGTCCAATTTCGAATACCAATCATTGCAACAGGCTTACACCGGTGCCCTTTTAAGTGCCAGGGGTTCCAGATTATCGGATATTAAAACCGTTTTAGCTGAAAAGCGTTTTGACCATGAAGATTGGGTCAGTATCAGATACGGAAGTGGAATGGCCTGGAAACGATGCTATGCCGTGGTTGAACCATCCACCAGTAAGAGGAACAAATTCACATCCGGTCGTATTCTCTTTTACGAAAACGACCAGAAGAAGAAAAAACTGTTAATGGCAGTTGTCACCAATGCTTCTTCTGTGTCGGCCGTCTATCCACAAAGTCCCGCTCTTATAGACCACAGCACCATGTTGAAACTCGAAGGTTATATAAACTTCAAAAGTCCATCCTTATCAACAAAGATTTCCAAGAAAACTGTGGATGATTTCAAGAACACATCGATCTTTTTGATGCCAGAACAACACAGTTCTGTGCCGGGGTTCGACACCTTGATCAGATTCTTGATTCCTCTTTTGGACTCCTTTGGTCTTTACGGTAGACCCAAGCGTTTAAAGGCAGAGAGAAGCGACCCCGAATCTTTGTTGTTTGGTTTGCCTACACTTCCTCACGTACATTACCTTGAGGTTACTGATTTGACTCAATTTACTTCTCAAGGAGATTTTTTGAATTGGGATCTTAAAACTTGGACAGCCAATTTGAAAGGAATGTTAAAGTCTAAGATCGATAGAGGTTATGATGGATGTGGAAGTGCTAGAGGCGTTGCAGGTGCTCTCAGCTCTTTGAACAGTCCTATGAGCCCACAACCATCTACTTTTAGATCCACTAGCTCAAACTCCCCACAAAAATCAAAATTGGCACAACAGAAACCATCCACACAGCTTCCTACAGGTACGATTACATCACCCATAGGTTCTAGTGACACCGTGACCTCAACTACCCAATTACCTTATCAAAAGTTGCAAATGGATCGTCAAACTTCTCCTACCAGAATTCAACCACCCCAATATGCAAACGATTATGGAAACAGGAATGTTTCTAGTGGTTCTGTGGTCCATACGCCAGAAACTGGAGTTGGACTCAACAACCCAAATAATCTTTCCATTGATGCAAACAAGGCCTCCCACAAATCCATCCAATTGTCCGATATTTACCAGAAATACTCAGATATCAAATCACCCTCCGATCAATTCCATGTTGACAGAAACCAAATTCTTAATGGCTCTCACGAAGAGTTGATTGAGGATGAGTTGCCAGACAACATCAGAAAGATCAGTTTGACCGAAAACGTTTATCCTAAGGATGATCATGATCTTTTCAGTGATGAGGAATCCGATGAAGACGATTCCAACAATAGCGATAAAATTGACTCCAGCCAAATTGGTATATTGCCGAATGGATCATCGTCTTCTGGCAATGCAGCAGGCTTACTCGTTCCACCATACAACAATCGTAACAGCTCATATTCATCGGTGCAATCACCTATGACCCAGTACAATGAGTTCAATGAGAGTTTCGTGGCAACCGTATCGCCAGTTACCAACAAAGTGGGTGCCTTTAGAGATCCAAAACCTGAACTTGAGGCTGAATCGCCTCCTCCTCCTCCACCACATCACGAAAATACCACTAGAATCCAAAAACCAAAGTACATCACTTCCCCCAACAGCTCACAAAACCAATTACCTAGATTCAATCGTGATGATGATGAAGACGATGACGAACCGCAATTGAGTGGTTACCAGGTTAAAGCACACCCACCTGTCCCACCTTCTGCCCCTTCAAATCCTCAAGCTTCACACCAAATGTATGGTCAACCAGGTGGTTACCCCCAACAAAGACAGGCAGCTCCAAAAATGCAACAGACTCCCCCATTGCAAGCACCCGTTCAATCCCAACTGGCAGCCAAATTTGGATATCAAACTAAACCGGTGCCAGGTGTGATGAACCAGTACCAGCAACAGCCACCTCAGCAATCATATCAGCCCCAAGGATACCAAAATCAAACCTATCAACAACCCCAAAGTTACCAGGCTCCTCCACAGCCACAACAAGTGCCACAACAGCATCAGCAACCTCAAAGAAGACCTCCTCCTCCCCCTCAACAATTCAATGGAGGAGTCCCACCCTCTGTATCATACAATCAAGGTTATAGACCACAGAATAGAGTGACTTCGCCTACATCACAGCACCACCAGGCTCCTGCCAACCCTCAGGTGAACTACAGACATCAACAGTCTGCAAATAACATGAGAAACTACGGCAACCAACCAACTCAGCAGTATCAATACCAACCTACTCCTCAAGGGCATCCTGTTCCTCAAGGCAACCCACAACAGGGCCAATACGCTCCACAGCAAGGGCAGTATCCTCCACAACAAAATCAACAGGGTCAACATCAAAACCAACACCCTTATTCCAGTAAAGCCAGGTATTACTAAAGATGATTATGTGACATATGTATCAAAACTTTGTAGATATAAACACGAAATTGTAGAGACTTCTGGTTCTATTTGCTTATGATTTAAATGGCACCATATTTTTTTGGAGTATCTTCAATTATGAAATTTATATACTATAAATCTAAACATGACAACGGCACCATTCCTAGCTCTGAGGTAGCTATGTTTCTACCGTAACACCAATCATCAGGAAATCTTTTTATCAATTTAATTCTATCACCGAGTTTGACCGTCAACTCATCGCTCATCTTTTGAGTGTAACTTCGAACCACCAACACAGAATCCTCCACAATATTTTCCAATTGGAACAAAGATGGTAATTTAGGAAGCGTTTTACAAGGATACTTCTCCGCTGTTTGCGTATGGGTTCTTTTGTTGTGGCTATACTTTTTATTTTTTGTTCTTGTATCACCTTGGCTTTCAGAATGACTACTTTGGCTCCCATAATTCGAACTGGTTGCAGTACTTTGGGGTGTCATAGGCTTTGGGAGATTGAATCTCTTTAAATATAACGGAGAAATATCTTGGTCGATTTTCCTGCTCAACCTCTTTAACAAATCGTTCAATTGGGGCGGTACAATGGAATACCTTTTTGCATTTACTTTGGAAACTTTTGGCACTGGAACGTCTCTGTTGTGGTTCAATGTAGCCGAAGAGCTCAAACGGGTTTCATTGACCAAATACGGGTTTTTCCCTGAAAAATCAGGATCATTTTGGTGTTTGCTCAAATCATAAAATTCATTGTTCATTGGTAAAATCAACTCGGGCGATTTTTTGCTCTTTCGAATATACCACCACGTTCCCAAAGAAATAAGCAACAAGAGCAAAACTGCGACGGGGATCCCCACCGCCATGCCCAACTTTGCCGAGCTGTTAGAGTCTTTGGAACCCAAAGTAGACCCTAGCGCCGATGGGGTTGTGCTAGTGTAAGAACTCGGTTCCAGTTTGTAATAAGTCAAGGACTTACTTTCTTTAGTAATAGAATGTGACATCTGAGTGGTGAGGTCCTCTGTTTGTGTCGCTCTTTGGGCAGTTGTTTGCAGCCTCAGGAGCGTTTTGGTGACGGTGTTGGTTATTTTAATTCTGGTGGCAGTTTCTACAACTAAAGGTCTCAATTGGGAGTAGTCGGTCATCGTATGTGTCACTGTAAATCTTAAAGTGGTGTCCATATTGTGGAAACTATAGCAAATGGCCCATTATATAGCCAGGTTGAAGTGTTTCAGATTTTTCAACTTGAAACATTCATCGCTTTACATCAAACGCGAGTAAACCTGCGCCTGTATATACCACAAGTCTACAACGGCAAAACAGGTGATGTTTCATCGTTCACGGTGGATCCAGTAGTGTTGAACTGATAGAAGATCCACGCACTTATACCACTTCCTAAAAAGGCACCACATATAACGTCGGTGAAATGGTGTCTGTAGTCCTGCACTCTAGTCAAGGCAATGTAAGTAGCTAATACGATAGGCAACATGTAGAAGAGCTGCAAGTGTATGGTTGTTTTTTTCCTTTTGAAGGTGTTCATAAGAAACAACAGCAAATACACCAATCCGCCAAAAGACAACGCAGAATGGCCCGATGGCGTCGATTTCAACCCCTCCAATAACACCTCTCTACCGTAAGGAGCCTCACAGTCTTCTATAGTCAAAAATCTTTTCGCTATGGAGACAGTGGGTTTGCATCTGGCAAGGAAATCTGGACGTGGATTGCCTATATTTTTCTTCAAAAAATCAACGATAACCCCATTTATGGCCAAAGATAACAAAAATCCCACTGTGTTAGCCTCTACCAACTTTATGCTGTTTCTGTCGTTCCTGTATCTTACGACGCTGGTCGAAACAAGAATAAAAAACGGCAATATTATCGAAAGCAACAATAAGAGCCATACTGGTATGGTCTCGTATTCTGTATATGGATGACTGATGGCCAATTTTGTAGGGGAAAACTCAGGTTTGAATGGTTCTATGTTTCTGCCTATTAATGCATAGAATAACACCAAGGAGCACGCAGTCACCCAGTCATAGAAGTAGTACGATTTGATCATTGCAGAAAGAATGAGGTGCGAAAGTATATTTTATGCTTCGTGTATTTATAACAGCTGTAAACCCTTAATAAGCTCTGCTTGTTTGTCTGATAGTTCATTACTCATATCATTACCTATTTTTCTCAAGTCTTTCAATATGATGTCCTTCAATTTGTCGAAATACACCTCTTGCAACAAGTTTCTGATGGTGTATTCGGAATTCTCGATCAACTGGCCCAAATTGATCAAATGAAACGTCTCCAAATTGGTCAGATTATCGAATTTCTTGGTGACATTGAATTGCCTTGTCAAATTCCCCGAAACCAAAAGCCCTGAATTGTCCAAACTGAGAATTACACTCGAGGTCAACTTATATTCGTAAGTTCCATTGGAATTCTCAACCTCAAACACATGGATGGAATCCCATTTTCCTTGTTGTTCAATCTCCTTCTTGAACAAAACCACTCCGGCAAATCCATCTTGTAATGGCTCATCCTCAGTATCCCAAAGATACACCGAAGACACTCCAGTTTCGTAGTACAAGTCCCTGTAGATATCGAAACTGTCGTTGGCTTTGATCTCCAATTGCCTCAAATCAGAAGAAGGAAAAGGCGCCTCTGGGTCGTTCTCGTTATAATACTTATTGGACCAAGGCGATCTATAACTATCGCCGTCTCGGTTGTAATCACAGGCCAAATATTGCTTGTTATTGGATTTATCCACCACCAACTTCAAAGGAACGTCCACAGAACTCAACAATTCCTGGGTCAATTCATCTTCTCCCTGGTTTTGGATAATTGTACATAGATCCGTAAGGTTCTTGTTGATGTGTGTGGGGTCCAACTTACGAAGAAGGTTCAATGACGCATCGAACTTGTCGTCAAAGGACATATTATGGGTGAGAATAAGTGTGCGAATTGAAGCTGGAAATAAATGCGACTTTAGAGCTGAGATTTGAGTGAGATCCAAAAACTTACTCTTAATAATTTATTCATTTCTATTAAGTACTCATATGACTTATGACAACACGTAATTTTGACCGTAGTGTGGGGCGTTTAATATTATACCGTTCAACACACCAGCTATGATACCTGCAATAGGCAAGGTCAAGATCCACCCCAAGTAACACCAGATGACCATTCTCCAGTTGACGGATTTGAGGTCCTTGTTACACAATCCCACAAACACTATGGCCCCGACGGCAGATTGGGTAGTGGAAACAGGAATGGACAATTGGGTGGCCAATACTGTGGTGACGGCAGCACCCAATTCAATAGCAAAACCTCTGGAGGGCGATTGCAAAATCAATTTGTTACCCAAGTTTTTCATAAGTCTGTAACCCAAAGTCCAAGCACCAATAACCAAGGCTACACCAGCGTAACCCAAAATCCATGCCGGCACTTCTGATTTGGCACCGGTGGTGTTGGTAGTCCACACTAAGTAGACTGCAGACAAAGGACCGGTGGCATTGGCAATATCATTGGCACCGTGTGCAAACGACATGGTACCGGCAGTGATAGCTTGCAACAAGGAGTAAAGGAACTCGATTTTGTTGTCGTAGTATTTGGCACTGGAGTGTAATTTTTTGATATCACCAGACAACATATCTTTGTTGTTAACTTGGTCAGCAATGACATCTTGAATCCAACCGTGGATGGCAAATTTATACAAGAACAAGGCGATTTTACCTCTTTTGATCAAGGCCCACCAGTATTCAGTTGTTGTCATGTGTTTTGGTTTTTGATCTTTGAAAGCAAAGTCACCTAAGAAGTTTGGATCGTCTTCGGCAGACTCAACTTTATGTACTTTTTGAGTGATTTCGTCTTTGTCGTTGGTGGACTCACCTGAGGATTCACCTTTAGCTTCTTCATCCAAGCTTTCTGCAGGCTCTTCGTGTCTTCTTCCTTCGTAGTAATCAATGGTCAATTTTTTGCCTTTTGGCATTGGTGGAATGTTGTCGGTAGGCATGAAGTAGAACACTGGACCTCTCAAGATATCCAAGTGGTTCAAAGTCCAATCGTTGTACAATAACTTTCTTCTGTAGTAAGGGTAGAAGAACAACATGTAGATGAACAGCGCAACACCACCGACACCAAAAATGGATCCAACAGTGGCACCAGTGGACAATTCGTCCAAGTTAAGACTTGGAGAACCTTTCCAGACGATCAACATGGTCAAAATAGAAAAGGTGACAAAGACCAAGATTGGAACCAATAACAAAGCATTTTTGATGGATCTGTCGGGGTTTTTAATTTCCAAAACGGAGTATTTGGAGATCAAGAAAATGACCGAAGCCAAAACACCAGCCAACGCTGGTGCAATGAACCAGGAAGCAATAATTTGAGCAACACCATCCCATCCCCAGATGACTTTATCGGCACCTTTTGCAGCAATACCAGAACCAATAATAGCACCAACAATGGAGTGAGTGGTTGAAACGGGCATACCAACCCAGGTAGCAAAACTCAACCACAAAGAGGAGCCAACCAAGGCACAGGCCATGGTCAACATCAAAACAGCAGGGTCAGATTCAAAGATGGCAATGTCAATGATTTTATTTCTGATGGTATCCGAAACTCTGGAACCAACTAAGACAGCACCCAATAACTCACAAGCAGCAGCCAAAATCATCGCTTGCCAGTACTCAAGGGATCTTGAAGAAACGGAAGAAGCCCAGGAATTGGCCACATCATTGGCACCAATATTAAAGGCATCCAAGAACCCAAAGATCATTGCAATTGCAAAGATATAATCAAATTGTTGTAAAGCCATTTTTGTTCTTTGGTAGATTTGATTGTAAAAATAAGTATAAGAGAGAAGAGGTCTGTTTTATATTTCCATTTCTGGTCCACATGTTACGAAAGTGCCTTGCTAATAGAACAAGAAAATAGGAAAAGTACAAGAAAATCTGAAAAGAAATATTTTGCAGCCATTTGCTCGTACATGCAGGACCGCGCTAGACGCTGGCACTAAAATGGTCCCGGTGTTAGTACGAGTGGACCTAGCTTTAGGCGAAGCCTCGTTCCATCGGTCCATTATTATCACCATCGCGTGCAGCTAAGAATTATCTGCTACAGCTCTTGGCAAGTCTAAAACCATTTGATAATTTGACACACGTGGGCACGCAAAGCTTTATTAAACGTCAAGAACAGTTTCGTATGTATCCATCATTTCTGGGTTTGTATGAAAGCCCTTTCGACTGCACCCATTGCAAGGCTACCCAATAAGCTAATGAATGGCTGTGACAGAACGAAGACCCTCGAATCTCGGTGGCTTGTATAATTACAGTGCCCCTGACACCCTTCTCATCTGTCACACGTGGGAGAACCTTGCCTTCCATTTTCTACTTAGGGCCAAAAATTGGAGAAGCCGAATTTTAAGCGAGGAGCCGTAAAGATTTGACCACGAGACTGAAGACCACCCCTGAAATACATCGATTGCTTTGTACGACTAATGGTCATTGAACGCTGGCATCTATTATGGCTACGACGATCTAATTCTGTTCGCCATTTAAACGAGTTTGGAAACCATTGGTCATCTCGTTCACCGTTTCCACTGTCATAAACTATAAGCTCGAATTTCGATTTACGGACCACGTTCTTTGTGTACGTAATAAGCATATATACAGCGGTGATCTAATGGTCTTGAAGTGTAATTTAGTGGATCGTGTGGGCTTTTTTGACCCAATTAGGAATCGGCGTGTGCATCTAAGATATTCTTTTAAACCCGCCTCTGGGCATTTAGATCTGCCTTTATTCATTGCAAGGCTTAGAGTCAACGTGTTATACCTGCTTGAAACTCTTCACTTCTATCTACAACCGCTGGAAACGAATTTCGTGGAGTTGCTATTTCACATGTGACCATACTTAAGCCGTCTACTTTTGCAGCCATTGAAATTTGAGTTATTGCATGCACAGAGATCGATCTGAAGATAATTTGAAAAGCCATTGTGTTTCTTCTGGGGCTTCAATCTTGAGCCGCTCAATTTTCAGTCCAAAATGACTTTTTTGCGCTATTGGTGTTGATGCACCTTGTCATGACCTCAAACCAATCATCGCGAAACTCACTATGAGATTTAGTCGGTTCCTTTCTAACAAGTATAAGTTCTACGATTTGGTGCTAGCGACTCCAACAAGGCCCACACAGCCCATAGAGGCATCGTTAATGAAGGCCAAAGACTTAAAAAAGTTGAAAGCATCAACGGCTACCACGTTTGAAGGTGCATATTCCATCGAAGAAGACCCCAAGAAAAGAATAGAAAAGATCTTTGGTGGAAGAATCAGAGGGGATCAACGAACATCTTCAAGCCGTCTTATGAGGGGAGAGCCCAGAAACATAGCGGGAGTAAGCGTTCCTGACAGACCACCAGAACCTGACAACTGCTGTATGAGTGGATGCATAAATTGTGTATGGGAGTTGTTCAAGGATGATTTGAAGGAGTGGGACGATAAACGTAAAGAAGCTGCATATAAGGTCAATGAGCAAAACAAGGAGTTCGTATGGCCTCATGATTTTTATCCCCCAGTGAAATACCTCAACAAAAAGCATATACCAAAAGAATTTCTAGATCAAAAACTGGATAAAGAGTCCTCGGAAGCGGAGGAAGAAGACTCGTGGAAGAATGTTCCTGTTGCAATCCGGGTGTTTGCAGAAGCCGAGAAGAAAATCAAGGCTAAGAAGAAGCATCAAAACTCTTAAACTAACGTTATTTATTCATGTATAATTACCATTTTAGAATATAAACTATTTGTGTACAGTTACTCGTCCAAATTGATGCCTTTCTGTTTGTAGAATTTCTTAGCTTCGTCAATTTGTACCAACAACTCCTTGTACTTCTCAGGCTTGTCTTTGAAGGTCAAAACTCTCACACCCAAAGTACCCAAACAGTAAGCGCCGAAACTGACGATTGCCCAGAAAGGCAATAAGGGCAAAATGTCATTGTAGAACAATTCCGGAGAAGGAAGTAACTTGGTGTATAACGCAAAGTATGCAGATGAGATTACAAACCCTAACAAGAGAGTGTCTGTTGCTTTAGTCATTTTATAACGTGTCTAAAAGAATGCGAGTCGATATTGAGAATATATTATGGTCGTGCGCTGACCGTGTATTCTATTAACTAATGTACATACCCCAAAGGGTTTATTTAGGGCAAGAAAGGGGCCCTATTCACATGATGGACTCTTGTTTAATGAATTTGGTTATTCCTGCTAGTTTTTTGGCTGCGATGGAGTCAAAACTACGGATCTTTTGCAAAGTATCTTCCTCCAAATTTTGAGTAAAATTCTCTTCTGGAGTATCCACGTCCATCATATCTTCAGCATCTTCATCGGCCTTTACTTGTGGCTCCAATTCCTGCTCCAGATCATCATGGAAGTCGCTTTGTTCCTCGTCCAAATCTCCCTCTTCTTCTACGATTCCATCTTGCGGTTCTTGCTTGACACTTACTTTACCTTTTCCATCGAGATCCTCCAATTCGGGGTCGATCATGCTAGTGTTCTCCTCCGAAATGTAGTTGGCACCTTTGATCTTGATGATCTTTTCTGTTTCAAATGGCCTTTCACTCACTAATTGCCCCAACTTGTACCTGATGATTCTTCTGACTGTTTCAATAGGCTGGCGATTAATCCATCCATCTTGGAAATCTATCTGATCCCTCACAAACAAATTCTCATTACGATATCTCTGAATGATTCCGGTCACATCAGCATCGGTAATATCGCCCACTTGATAGGTTACTGTATGAGGCAACTTGGTTCCTTGGAAAATCAATGTGCTTGACACCGTCATGTTCAGCTCCTTCAACGAGTTAGGTACGATTTTCTCATCCGCCTCCAAATCCTTTTTAATTGATTTGTTGAAGTTGACGTTCGATATTCTGAAGTATTCGCTTTGGTATACCCAGAATTTGGGGTCTTCTTTGGGATTGATCCCAAATTTGACGTTGCAAAATCTCCAGGGTCCATTCTTGTAAATATAAGACACATATGGCAACGCTTGTTTCAAAACTCTTTTGAAATGTAAGGGTGCTACGTTTTCCAAATGTTTTCTTAGCCATACGGGCTTAATGTCGAAAATGGTTCTCAACCATTTGATACACCCCACCAAATCAAAATTGTAGGTATCTGGAGTGAGATCTTGAGCTATTAAATCGTCATAATAGTCATCCAACTCTTTAGGGGCCAGAGGGGGTATATCGTTGACATGGAAATCGATCACGAACGTGTGTAATTTTAAAGTATCTTTTTTACTAACCACTTTCAAGTCACCCGTCTTTGGATCCTTGACCGTCATACTTATAGGGTTCTTTTCATATTGATACTCAAACGGAAACTTTATAGGACTGAAAATTGGCGGTGGAGGCAACGAATAATCCTTGTTCTCCTGGTTTGACCTTTGTTTATAATCCATGTTATTAACGAATTTATCGTCTTTGTCAAAGAATTGCTCGAATTGATCGTAGTTTTTCGTCTCAAAGACGTTTTTGCTTATTTCATTGGCCAAGTAGTTGTTCTTTGCATTGACCTGGAAATCAGACATAGCCTTAAAGCTATGGGTTTTATTGATAATTCCCACTGGTTTCATGGTGTAGTCCTTTGTCAAGTCAAGTAGCTCCTTTAATCCATAATTGGCGTAGTCTTTTGGAAGATACTTTTTCGGTATAGACACCTTCAACAAGACCTTCTCCTTGCTACTTGTGATGGACTGGATGGGATGGTGAAATCTATCATTTCTTAGTCTCAACTCCAAGGGCTTTACATCCTCTCCTAGGGTTCCGTTTATCACGTTCAAAAGCTTTTCCTTGCCACCCAACTTCTCCACGGCCTTATCGATATTCTTCACTATCAATGGCAACTCCACGCATGTAACATGCGGGATATCCATCGAGAACTCTTCAGCTTTCTTCCCCATAAGTGTAGTTAGCGCGCGGTTTCAAAAAAAATAGAGGTGAGTCTCGAAATAAAATCGAAAAAAGATATGATGCCTTCAGCCAGATTCGAACTGACGATCTCCTCATTACTAGTGAGGTGCCTTACCAACTTGGCCATAAAGGCTTCTTATATGTGAGAATATATCTTCACACTGACGAGAAGTTTTTTTTTCCTTCTCTCCTTGCCACGACCCCTGTCTATATCAGACCAATGCTCCAAGGCCTTCATGCTGGTTAGTAGGTTCAACATGGCTTGGTCGGAACGAGCACATATAACTTATCAATGCCTCTCCAAAAATACACAAAAAAGGTACTTCTAATTGGTATTAAAGCATATCATGGTGATTATTGGGGTATTTAGCTAACGGTAGTGTTTCCTGAAAGTACTTAACGAGCTCTACGATGAAATACAGCATGGAGCGGTAGTCGTAGTGTTAACAGTAGGCTGTTAGTTTCCACACCTTGCGTGGTGCTTTTCGTGCTTTGAATCTACGTTCCTCTAACTACGTAAATGGGACACTAACTGTGTCTCTCTTGTGACCCTTTGAATCTCTTTGAAACATCTGGCAGTTGCAAAGGAGACATTTCCAAGCAATTGTGTTGTAGGCGTTGGATTTTGACTCTCCTTTTTTGTATGCTTTTATATGAAGCTTGTCTTACTGAAGGAGGCAGAAGTCTGCCTGTTTCACTGTAAAGACGGCAGAAGTCAGTTTGTTTCACTATAAAGATAGCAAAAGCCAACCTATACGTACGAATGCTCACATTTAACACAAAAACATTTTCTGATGTTCTTTTCGAAGAAATGTTCATAATACAGTTGAATATCCTATATGAATTATGTGATATTTGCAGAAATCACCTACTTAAATGTCCATAAATACAAAACATCCCCAAAAAGCTCAAGAAAAATACGTTAAAATTAGAGAGTAGTCAGATTATCTTTTTAAGCCCATACACACAAAAAGGCACAGAACAGCCAGTATTCTTCATAGAATACTTGATCTAACAGCTAAAGATAAATTGAGAAATAGAAAAGTGCTTGAAAAAAGTCAAAATAAAGCCCAAAAATTCCAGAAAAATCACCTTACCACCTTTGCATCTATGGATTCACACCAGTACATTTTTACGGCTCTCAAAAGCCCCCAAACGCTCACTAAATCACCCCAGTCTCATTGCACCTAATCAAATGATTTTCGCACACTGGTGAGAATTTTCACTGAAAATTTTTGAAGAAAAATCAATCCATGTTTAATTTAAGCTCCAGAATACCTAAATTAAACGTATTGACCTTCATACGTAACTCGTCATATTTGGGGCACTTGGCACCCAATGAAGGTGCAGTCTCCTCCTACAAAAGATTAGGTAGGGGTCAGGCCTCGGGTAAAGGTAAAACCGCTGGTCGTGGTCAAAAAGGTCAAAAGGCCAGAGGAAAGGTCCCCAGATGGTTTGAAGGTGGCCAAACTCCTTTCTACAAAAGATTTCCTATTATTGGTTTCAAGAGACCTCACAGAAGAGAATACGTGCCTTTGAATCTCGAGAGAATCCAAACGTTCTGGGACGCCAACAGAATCCCATTGAAAGAAGGTGAATTATTAACCATAAAAACCATGAGAGAATGTGGCTTGATAACAGGCTCTTTAAAAGACGGTGTGAAAATTCTTGGTAACGGAAAAGAAGAATATAACGTGCCCTTGAGCATCGAAGCATCACAAGCATCCATTGGTGCTATCAGCAGCATAGAGAGAAACGGCCACAAATACACCTCCAAATACTTCACCAAGATGAGTTTGAGGACCCACATATATCCAGAAGCTACCTTGTTAAGAAGAGGTCGTTTGCCATTGGAAGCACGTCCTACTCACAGAAGAGATATCGAATATTACTCCAATCCTGACAAGAAAGGGTACCTTTTAGACGACACCTCTTTGTTGTTGGACCACAGAGGTGGAAGAACCTTCAACAAAAAAGCCTCTCGTAAAAGTTATATCCAAACGGAATTGGAAACTGCTTCAGACAAAGCACCTAATGCTCAAACTAGTACTTTAGTTAGTTTATCAGACTTGTAAATATATATAGACGACGTTGAACGGAAAGCGCCGGATAAGAATCAGAAGGTGGTGAAATCAGTGATATGGTTCAGCTGGCTAAGAGCTAGTAAAGAAAACTAATTTGGTTTTTGTTTGAAAGATTACGTCTGAAGGTGAAGCCTGAAGAACCATGCTAGAGAACTTACTTCAATGTCAAGATTGAACTGCTTAAATGGCTCCTACAGAAACTATCTACAATATCGTGCATTCATTACTTTATACCGCCCTAAACGTCTACAAACACCTGCAATAGCTTCTCCACAATGTCCTGAACGTCGTTCAACTCAATTCGCTTATGGTGCTTTCTTAATGCAAAAATGGTCGACTTATACGTCATATGGTATACCTCCTTAAACTTCAATTTGTCGTTGCCCTGCAAGGAATTGGTCATCCCCCTTAATCTGAGTCCTGATAGTATTACTTTTGATACCATGGTATTGACGTTTTCAGTCACGTTGGTAACCGTGGGTGTCACCGATTTGGACCGCTTCTTCTTCTCCAACACTTTGTCAAACACTTCCACGTCGAATTCTCGTCTATTTAAGTTGACCAATACATTGTCATTAAAATTATCGTTCAAGTCATCGTCGATGCCAAAATCTAGTATTATGCCCTTCAATTTCATATCTGCTATATACAACACCAAGAAAATATTCTCTTCGCTCATATTCTGTACCAATATACCTATGTCTTGCTTGAGATAGCGCAAAAGGTTCTCTTTTAGGTAATCTTGCGTGGTGTTCAGAGTGGTGTAAATATCGTATATATTGGGTTGTATCGGAAATATAGGCAACTTCTTATGATAGATATGCTGCACCTTTCTAAAGCCGACATCCTCCGTCAAAGGTATCTTGTTTTTACACCATAATTGCACGTCCTTTATTATTAAATCGTTATCATACAAATTGACAGAAACTCTATTCATATAATTATCATCAAATTTCTCACACTATTTTTCACGGGTTTTTTCGCCTTTTATTTTTATCATGAGTGTTGCCACAAGAGTGTACTCCGTGTCTAAAGTATACACTGATGTCAACAGCAAGAAGCCCACGGAGTACTGGGACTATGAAAATCACAAAATCCAATGGGGGGATATCAAAAACTACGAAATTATCTCAAAAATCGGAAGAGGCAAATACTCGGAGGTGTTTGAAGGTGTCAATGTTATCAACGAAGAGCCTTGTGTGATCAAGGTGTTGAAGCCGGTAAAAATGAAGAAGATATATAGAGAGGTGAAAATCTTGAAGAATCTTACGGGCGGTCCCAATGTGATAGGATTGTTGGATATAGTCAGAGACGAACAACTGAAAATTCCTGCCTTGATATTCGAAAAGATCAATAACGTGGACTTCCGTATCTTGTACCCCAAGTTCACCATCAACGACATCCAATATTACTTTACGCAGTTATTAATAGCATTAGATTACAGTCATCTGATGGGGATAATACATCGAGATGTCAAGCCTCAGAATATCATGATTGACCCGATGAACAAGACGTTAAGGTTGATAGATTGGGGGTTGGCTGAATTTTATCATAAAGGAACCGATTACAACGTTAGAGTGGCTTCCAGGTATCACAAGGGACCTGAATTATTGATAAATTTGCAGCAATATGACTATTCCTTGGACTTATGGTCTGTAGGATGTATGTTGGCCGCCATCATATTCAAAAAAGAGCCATTTTTCAAGGGCGACTCCAACGATGACCAATTAGTACAAATTGCAAAAGTACTTGGAACCAAAAGCTTGACCAAATACGTCAGCAAATATGGATTGAAATTGAGCGAGAAATATAATGACATTTTGGGAAATTATTCCAGAAAACCATGGTCCAGTTTTGTGAATAAAGAGAATGAGGCGCTTGTGTCCGATAAAGTGATAGATTTGATTGACAAGTTGTTGACCTTCGACCATCAAATGAGACCAACCGCTGTAGAGGCTATGAAACACCCATTTTTTGAGATGTAAATACCCAAATTTCACATCATCATGGAATAAAGAAATGAGGCGAATATCCACAGCTCAAAACAATCTACTTTGGGTGCTTCATAAACATTTGTGAGTTTTAATAAAAGCCACCTGTGCTCATCTCATACAAAAGACTCAATTCACTTCCACCATTATATGCACCACCAACCCACCCTACCCTTATCAAACAGAGATATTCAGTACATCTATGTAGCTAATTTACACCCCTAATTGTCTGCCCCCAAAGAAACACATTTTGACACCTTGTCGTTTTAAATTTAAACCCTGCATATCGGTAGGCGCACGCACAATACAATAGTACGCGATTTATATTCGTGTTTTAGACGATATAAAAACATATACTTTCTTTCATAACGTAACTTTGCTAGCCATGTCTTCAGATTGGGTTAAACAGCAGCACAGGACGATGTTGAAGTGGGTCAACACAAAGTTGAACACACAGTTGGAGGACCTATCGAAGGACCTCAGCGATGGGCTTGTTCTCATAAAATTAATTAACACAATTATAACTGAGATTACTAAGACGGATTTGAAGTTGTACTTGTTAAAGCCACTTTATGAAAAGCCCAAGTTCAAAATTCATAAGATAGAAAATGTCAACGACTTTCTTGAGTTCATTCGAATAGTGCTTAAGATCAATATCACCAGTATAAGTGCTGACAATATAGTGGATGGGAACTTAAAGTTGATATTGGGGTTGATTTGGACGTTGTTTATATTTTCCACATCCACTTCGATAGGACTAACTAACGACAGCAACTCATTAATAGAAATTAAAACCATCTTGTTGGATTGGATTAACCATAAATTGAAAATTAACAAGATTTCTAATTTCAATAGAGACTGGTCAATAGAAGTGGGGTATCCTGAACAGATATTGTACTCTGTGATCCAATACTATTTACCCAGCTCGATCAAGCCATCCAAAAATAAACTCTCCAACCTAAAAATGTGCTTGGAGTTTGCATCAAATTTGGGTATACCCGTGTTGGTTGATGTCAAAGATTTCGAAACCTTGGTTCCTGACGAAAAATCCATGATTCTATTTATTTTGGAGTGGTACAAATTCTTCGAATTGTCAAGCTTCGAAATCGAGCAGGAAAGTTTCGACGAGGTTCTTGTGGAAATTATGGATATTATCAAATTGAAATACGAATACGATACCAAGGCCTTATCATTAAATAATAAGATTAACATGTTGAACCACAGATTAAATCCTATAAGTAAGGACAAATATTATATCATGGATGTGATGAGTTCGTGGAAATACAATTTAAGTTCTTTGGAATTGACAGGTGAGCTTATTGATCAATCCAATTTGATCATGGGCCATATTGATATTTTGCAAGATAGCAATGTGCAATTGGTTTCGTTGGGAACCAAGGAATTCCAAGCATTGCAAGAAATTGACGATACTCTTACCAAACGGTTGCACTATTTGGGGAGGGGGTTGACTTTCAAAAAGTCTCGGAATCTCGATTTTAGCTCATTACAGAAGAAATTTGAAAACATTAAACAAGTTCAATCAGAGCACAAAGAGCTATATGTTAGATTGTTAAATGACATTTTTGAGCAAGAAGAGTACCAAAACATAGAAGCCATCCCTAACAAAATTAAAGATATTCCCGAATACGATCAGACCAAGTTTTCTCGAGTGATGGAAGACATACATACGATCAAATCGACATTCCAGAAATTGAATAAGGTTTATAAGCCAACTCTTGATAGTTTTGAGTTACAAATGAAAATCAGTGAAACGGCACCGTCTACCAGAGAAGATATCAATGCAGATCTTCATGAGAAGTACAAGAGCTTCAAAAAGAATTTAATGAAACATGACGAAAAATTAATAACAAACGAACACGAATTCGAAGCAATTCTCGAAGGACTAGTGTCCTTGGAATTATCCGACAGATATATAAAGAGCTTTGTTGGCACGGTCCCCACCAAGGTAGTCAATCTTAATTTCAACGACAGTGACTTTAGTTTAGTATTGGATGAAGACGACTCAACAGAAGAAATCGACAGCTCTAAATTGATTTTTGAAGGAAGCCGCAATAGGCTTAACACACAGCTAGGTAATGATAAAATTTATGACATCCCATTGTTTTTCAACAAGTTTGAAAATGGGTTAACTTTTTAATATACGTGAACATGATTAAAATCGCATCTCAATTTTTTCTCACTGTTAGCATGGATATAGAAGAACCATTGACGTCTAATGTGCGTCCCGCAACCGATTCTCTCTTGACGATTCGTATAGTCAAGTCATTTGAATACAGAAACGTAAAGAATCACATAATACCTTCAATTAATTTAAAGGAAACTACTCCAAAACAATTATTCGATGAGATTATCAAAATCATCAACAGCTCTGGCGGTTTAAGACCCTACAGAAACGTTCAATACGACACGTTGAAGTTGTATACAAAAGCACACGGCACCAAGTCGATGAATTTGGTGATAAACTTCGATAACGACGAAGAGTTTATCATTTTTTCTCCAAAAAAGTCCTCTGACGAGAGTTTATGGGAACTCGGTATTGAAAATGAAACCGAAATCAGTTTGTTCAAATTGGACGATTATTTAGCATATAAACAGAACCCGGAAGAGAAGTGGTGAATTGGTATGTATATAGTAGTTAATATAAAGTAGTAGAAAGAAAGGTAAGTGTGAAAGATGTAGATGCAAAAAGGTATGAAAATACACGAAATTGCAGAGAAAAATGAGCAAAAGCACAGAATCAGGAACATACTTAAGATAAAGACACATCCATCGTATAGGGGCTATTTTCACTTGCTTTGGTCCTCCACAGTAGCTATCAAAGATTATCTCGGATTTAAGAACACACCAGTAAAACATGTAGAACCAGCGTCATTTTTCAAGCAAAGAGGCCTGGTTAGCTCAATCGGCTAGAGCGTGTGACTTTTAATCACAAGGCTGCGGGTTCGAGTCCCGCATCGGGCTCTTTATTTTTTTTTTTTGCATCCTCTCGCTCTACCACGACACCGCACCAGTACCATCCCTCCGGCCGCTCCCGCCAGCGCAAGGCCGCGTTGCACCATGACGAGCATCAGCCAATGCGGGCGTGTGCGCACCGCTCACAACAACCAATCAACGAGTACCTTTTCTTCATTAGATACCTCTCAGTTGAGTTTTTTTTTCAGTGAATGAAAAATAAGTTTTTTCACCATTGATATAGTAATTCAATATTTATTTGCATATATAAATCTCAACAATAGAATTAGTATACTCCAAAAGGTCGAATAACTTTTAACAACTCAAAAACCTTCACTTTGCATAATGTTTAAATCAGTAAGAATATCAAACAACATAATCCACAAGTTGATTATGGGATCAGTTGGTATGACTGGGATCAGTGCTTCATATCTTTTATACAAGGATTCCATGACTGCCAGCGCCATGACTGCTGCTGAACACGGTTTACATCCTCCAGCCTATGACTGGCCACACAACGGAATGTTTTCTACATTCGATCATGCTTCGATCAGAAGAGGGTTCCAAGTTTACAGAGAAGTGTGTGCCGCTTGTCACTCCTTGGACAGAATCGCCTGGAGAAACTTGGTGGGCGTCTCCCACAACACGTCCGAGGCCAAGGCGTTTGCCGAGGAATTAGAGTACGACGACGAACCTGATGATGAAGGTAAACCAAGAAAGAGACCAGGTAAATTGGCCGACTATATCCCCAGTCCTTACGAAAACGAACAGGCTGCCAGAGCCGCCAACCAAGGTGCTTTGCCACCTGATTTGTCTTTGATTGTCAAGGCCAGACACGGTGCCTGTGACTACATTTTCTCTTTATTGACCGGGTACCCAGAAGAACCTCCTGCAGGTATTGTGTTACCCCCAGGCTCCAACTACAACCCTTACTTCCCAGGGGGCTCCATTGCTATGGGTAGGGTTTTGTTCGACGGCTTGGTCGAGTACGAAGACGGTACACCTGCCACCACCTCTCAAATGGCCAAAGATGTCACCACCTTCCTTAATTGGGCTGCTGAACCTGAACACGACGAAAGAAAGAGATTGGGTTTGAAGGCCCTCATAGTTCTTTCTTCGTTATACTTGTTGAGTGTCTGGGTCAAGAAATTCAAATGGCAACCAATCAAGAACAGAAAGATCAAATTTAACCCTCCAAGAAAGTAATCATTGAATTTGATTGTAATTAGATATGTAGGTTAATAAAAGCTTTAGTAATTGCTGAGGACCATGCTGGGGCCGTTGTGGGTCCATGGTGGGGTTTTTTGGGGGCTGCCTAGCCGACGTCCCGTCACGTCCTTTTTGGTAGTAGCACTGACTTTTCCGCCGAATGAGGAGATAGACAAAATTCTTAGACACTTCCCTTTCAGGCGGTCAGCTGGGCCTATCTGCTTACTAAAACTACGGTTGGTCCATTTGATGGTGATGGGATTCGTATCGGGGGCTTCCGTGGATAACAATACGCCCTGTATGCCGTTCCAATTGGGTATTGTTTCGAAAATTATCGAAATTCTGTCTGCGGTTACGAGCCTGTTCCGCCATTTCGGCGAAAATTCTCATTGGTGTATAAATATCACTCCAGATCCCTCAGTTTTTCCCTAAAATTTAGATCTTGTTTACTACATTTAGACACTATTTCATTTTATAGATTTGATAGCTTCTTATTTACATTATGAGTCAGCCAGATTATAAGTCTACAGCCGTGATGGACAACGACGTCAACTCGGTCAGTTCATCCTCACAAATCAAGCTGGTGAGTTCTAGCAGTGACTTGCTCAGCGAAAACTCCCACACAAAGCCATCTAGATTGGTTTTGTTGTTAACTTTTGCGTCTTCCATTTCTGGATTTATGTTCGGTTACGACACCGGGTACATTTCGGGAGCCTTGGTTACCGTAGGGACCGATTTGTCCAACAAGTTACTTACTGGGGGAGAGAAAGAATTCATCACCAGTGCCACTTCTTTGGGTGCCTTATTGGGTGCTGTAGTGGGTGGTGTATTGGCCAACTTGTTGGGAAGAAGACTCGTTTTGTTAGGGTCAAATATAATATTTGTTGTTGGTACCGTGATTCAAATTGCTGCCTCGACCGTATGGACTATGATTGTCGGTAGATTTGTCTTGGGTTGGGGTGTTGGTATAGCCTCTTTGATTGCACCTTTGATGTTGAGTGAATTGGCTCCTTCTAGATACAGAGGTAGATTGATTGTTTGTAATGGTATGGCCATTACTGGGGGTCAATTGGTAGCCTATTTCATCAATTGGGGGTTGACCAACATGCAACATGGCTGGAGAGTTAGTGTTGGATTGTGTATGGTTCCACCGGTGATTCAGTTTGGGTTGTTTTGGTTCTTGCCTGACACTCCAAGATACTACATCATCAACAATGATGTTGAGAGTGCCAAAGCTGTTTTGAAGAAAATTTACGTCAATGTCGATGATACTTTTGTTGATCACGAGATCAACGACATGATAGAATCCAATTCAAACGTCCCCGGTACTGGTCCACTTTCCAGGGCCTGGAATTCGTTAAAGATTATTCATAAATCTCCTGCCAACATGAGAGCTTTGATCTTAGCATGTGGTTTACAGGGGATTCAACAATTTACCGGTTTCAATTCTTTGATGTACTTCAGTGCCACTATTTTTGAAACATGTGGATTTGACAATGCTACTGCAGTTTCAATCATTATCGCTGCCACCAATTTCGTCTTCACATTTATTGCATTGTGCACAATTGACAAGATTGGTAGAAGAAGAATTTTGGTGTTTGCCATTCCTTGTATGTGCTGTGCCTTGGTTGTTTGTGCCATTGGGTTCCATTTCTTGGGCATCAAGTTTGGTGGCAGTGATGAGGTGGTTGTGAAATCAAGAGGTATCACCGGATGGGGAATCGTCATTATTTTGAGTATGGTTTGGTTTGTCGCCAGTTACGCCATCGGTATCGGTACATCAGCTTGGACTGGTGTAGAATTATTCAGTGATGTTAATGTCAGATCGGTGGGTGCAATGTTTGCAACCATGACTAATTGGTCGGGATCATTGGTCATTTCATCTACATTTTTGACCATGTTGGAGAAAATCACTCCAACAGGGACTTTTTCATTTTTTGCCGGTTTATGTGCCGTCAGTTTTGTATTTATCTACTTTTTATATCCCGAAGTGGCTGGTTTGGAGTTAGAGGAAACCACCCAATTGTTATCGGACGGGTTCAATGTAAGACAAGCCAGCAAATTGTCTAAAGAAAGAAAGAAAAGAAGCAAGTTTGCAAATGCAAACATAGAGGCATCAGTTAATGTGTAATGAGTTCATAAGTAATATATTTAAATTATTCCGATTCCATGCTCTTGAATTTTCGCATCTTGAAAAAATTCAACCTTAAACACCATGTCAAAAATACAACCAATTGGCAAGTTCAAGGATATGGACCGTCTAAAGAGTTACACCATTTTGGGTAAGCTAGGACAAGGTACGTTTGGTGTGGTTCAAAAGGCCAAGAAGAACAATACAGGCCAAATAGTCGCTTTAAAGCAGCTTTTAAATCATGCTGCTAAAGAAGGATTTCCTATAACTGCCATGAGAGAGATTATTATCGTGAAAAAGCTCAGGCACGACAACGTGTTAAAGATTATAGATATGATATATGACGAACCCAAGGTTTCCAACCCTCAAGATATGATACACGAACGAGGATGTTTCTATACTGTCAGTCCCTATATGACGAGTGATCTTGTAGGGTTATTGGAAAACCCCAATATTTCCCTTAAAATGACGGAAATCAAATGCTTTATGGTTCAGCTATTGAGTGGCATACAATACATACACGAACAACACTATTTGCACCGAGACATAAAGGCTGCAAATATCTTAATAGACGCTAATGGAGTGCTTAAAATAGCTGATTTTGGATTGGCTAGGTTATACCACGGGAAAGTCCCACACGCAGGTCGTGGCCCAGGAGGAGGTGAAAGAAAGTATACGGGATTGGTTGTCACCAGATGGTATAGGCCGCCAGAGATTCTATTGGGGGAACGTAAATATACCACAGCAGTAGACATGTGGGGAATAGGGTGTGTGTTTGGGGAAATGTTCCATAAAAAGCCCATAATGATGGGAAAATCAGATGCACATCAATGTCTGCTTGTGTTTCAACTAGTGGGGCCCCCATCGAAGGCCAATTGGCCCGAAGGAATGCTTTTACCTAATAAAACCGATTTGAACCTTGGTTTGACCTGCAAAAGAACTCTCGAACAAAAGTTTGGTCCTTTGATTGGTAATAGGCATGGAGTCGACTTGTTATCGAATCTTTTGACATTAGACCCATACAAGCGTTACAATGCGTTGGATGCTCTAAACCATGAATTCTTTCATACCGATCCATTGCCCTTGAAAGCTGAAGAATTACCCAAATTCGAAGAATGTCATGAAATTGATAGAGAGCGTTTCCAGAATATGCCTAAACCAAGCCCCATGACAGCCTCTAAGTCAGAATCATTTGTCAAACCACAACCAACCACAGCCTTGAGGGCACAGACATTACCACCTTCCATAAGAAACAGTAAGTCACCCACATCCACACCAAGCCCTTCACAAATGGAGAACAAAAAGGATGTGAATCCATTGAAAAGAGAGTCCTCCAGTAAGATTTTCATGCCACAAAGAAAAAAAAGACCTACTGAGCTCAATATTAATAGCAGTAAACCGCCGGTACATCCAGCACTTTTGAAAACGCCCAAGAACGATGTTTTCGAGATGGAGAGCGATTTGACTGATTTCGACGAGGATATCAACGATCTGAAGCTTTCTTCCTTGGGATTGGATAAGTATGAATCTAAAAATTAATTATAGAACAGTTGTACGTACTTTATAGATGGAACATCTTAGGTTTCCAATACTTGAGTCTGGAATCTTCGAAGCGTTTGGTGGTGTCTTATTTAAGACATAGGATCGACATGATCTTTTTTCAGCAACTTTTGCACATATATAAATCTTATATTCAAAATCTAATATGTATATAATCTTTTTTGTATAAATAGGTACACTAATCCGATATTCAAGATCTACAATCCCGTACTTTTTATTCATTTTCTACGCCCCACGAGCATTCGTACGTTCAACTGCCCAATCTATGGCCCTTACCTTTGAAAGCAGTGGAGGTTCCGAACCAGGATGTGGCCACCTCAGGCTTTTCGGCCTTGGAGTCATCCTTGGTAAAAGCAGTTACTCGTTTAGAAGTGTTTAAGGGGAATTTAAGGGCTCTATAAAGCCATACCGGGGCCTTCAAATAGCCCTTGTCTATTATGGAATCTGCAATGTAATTATCAGGATTGGTCTCAGAAGATGTGAAGGATGCACGAACAGTGCCCACCCGTTTCCCAGAACCATCGTTTTTCCTATTAAATGCAGGGTAGGCATTGGGGAACAAATTGTAAATCGGCAAAGTGTCCGACTGAATGCACAAGTACAAATAAGCTCCGAAAATGCCTATCAAAGTGTCCAAAAACGACGAAAATCCCGTCACAATAAGCTTGAAGAACAAATTGAACAACGGCAAATAATACGCCTTGATAGGCACAAGCCCCAAAAAGTTAATTATGGAGTTTTTCAGTGATCGAGACCAAATGTATGTCACACACGATAACATCATTTGGTGATGCATTGCAAAATGGTTGCTATCAAACATTTGGTATACCAAAGTGGACAACACAATCATCGTTCCCGTAACCAACGTGAACCAAAGACAATCGGGGAAGCTTCCTCTGAACTTGTTGGTCTCAACATGGTTTGCAAAGGTGTAGAAGAAATAAATGTCCAAAATGGCCCCAAATGGCTGATCAGTGATGATTCCCACCGGTAGAAAGAAGCATGTGAAAAACCTATAAGCCTGACTCAATGCCACAAAGCTGGCCTGCAAAGAAGGCCACACACCATACTTCAGAGCCGTTTTGATGAACAAGAAGTTATACTTGACCAAATCCCACGAACAGATAAGCTGATGAGGCGCAATGATTCCCAAGGACTTCAACAAGCTAATCGCCACGGTGGAGATGGTGAAAAACCTGGTAACCGGGGGGATATTTCTGATACTGTCTGCTAGCGTTACGTGAGACATAGGAGGATTCTGCGAGATTCTGTACGGGGTAAGAAATAGCATCGGTGGGAATGGCCCGATTTGGCGTTTGAACACCTGCAAACAGAAAAACGCATGCTGGAAAGGGTGCTATGCAATGCAACTTTCTTCCATGCAGCAATTGTTGTTGGGGGGCCAATCGGGGTATTTCTCGACTGGGTTGGATCTGCACCGTTAAGTATGCAGCTTCTCACTAAAATAATTTTTCACTGCAATGAAACTAGTCAGGTTCTTAATGCATCTCCCTAACTCCACCAATCAGCCTGTAACGGTGGAGCTTAAGAACGGGAATACAGTCAACGGCCAAATATTGTCGTGTTCACCCACAATGAACTTGTCGATGAAGAATATCAAGCTTATACAGCCTCATCAAGATGCCCAGTTATTGCAGTTCATCAACATAAGGGGGAACCAAATCCGCCAAATTCTATTGCCCGAAGACCTCAATATCGACCACGTATTGGCCAAGAGCGTAGTTAAGATAAAGGGCCTGGGAGCAGGTCCCAAAGTGGCGGCCACCAGCAGAAAGAGGTTCAGAAAGGGTATTTGAGATTCGACACCAGGGTTTGACTATAGTTCAGAATGTATATACAGGTATGTAAAATATAGATTAGGAAAAACGGGGTTGAAGGGCGTTTACGTGGAATGGACAAGGAGGAACCACCACAGAGCAATGAAGCAGCTACCGACATGGTAGTTTGGAATTTAAAATCGTTGTTTCGATCAACAAACCACTCCATTTCTACGTTTTTTCACCTAAGGCCTTTATACAACCACTTATTTCTCCTCTCCCCTCTTCATTACTCTTTTCTAGGTGGATTTGCTAGAAAACCATGGCTCTAGAGCCGTGCATGTTTATCGTTACTCATGCACTAGCTAATACCATTTGGGTTGTTTTGCTCTTTGTTTTCTTAATTGTTTCTTGTAAGAAGGTCTCTTTTCGATAATAAGCTCGTCCATCTTGGCAAGAGCGTCTCTTCTTTCTTCAAGCTTGTCTTGCAAGTTTCTCTCCCATTTGTGCTTCTTGAAGTTCAAAACACCTCTCATCCAGTTCTTGTTGTTATATTTGTCTTCGTAGAATTTCTTAGGTAATGGAGGCAACAAATCCTGCACACCAAACTTGTAGGCCAACTTGAATAAGTCAGCACTTCTTCTCAAAGAGTATTTGGCACCGTGCCATCTGCCGCTTTCTGGGTTTTTGTTGGGCAAAAAAGGATTCAGCGCCGGATCATCTATAGTGGAGGGTTTCTCCGAGTACGTAGCAAACGGTCTGGGTGGGTACTTTATGAAGAAGTTGTGTAATTTCTGGGGAAGCTTAGCAAACGCTTCTTTAGCTGTGAGAGACATGGTGAAAAATTTGTGAGTGAAAAATTTCTGAGAAATCATGGGCCCATGTGCAGGACAGATTTACTGTTATCACATATATTTAAGCTACAATACACGGACGTGTCTATTCAGGACCATCAATGATACACTTGACACAGCCATTTCCGTCTCTGACAGTTTCATAGGCCTTGACAGCGTCTTTGAACGTGAATCTGTGGGTAATCAATTGCTCGAAATCCACGATTGGCTTTTCGGTTCTGTAGTTCTTCTCTAACAAAGCCACCGAGGTCTTGTAATCGTTGTAGCCGTATCTGAAGGAGCCGAATAAGGTCAATTCCTTGGTGGCAAACTCGGTAATGGGGAACTTGACGTAACCTGGAGCATTACCTACTTGAACGAATCTGCCGCCGGCCTTCAAGGCCAATACACCCATTTGAATGCATGGTTCTGCACCGGTACACTCTAAAACAACTGTGGGTTGAACACCGCCGAAGGTTTTGATCAAGTTATCGACATTTCCGCCGGTTTTGGAATTGAAGATGTGGGTAGCACAGCCAATATCTTTGGCCATTTGCAATTTGGAGTCGAAAATGTCTACCACCATCACGTTGGAGGCCCCGAATAAAGTGGCCACACTGGCTGCCAACAACCCAACAGGACCAGCACCAAAAACAACAACGTTATCGCCGAACTTGATGTTGGCCAACTTGGAAGAATGCACCCCAACCGTCAATGGCTCCACCATGGCACCCAATTCCAAGCTGACATTTTCTGGCAATTTGACCAAGAAATCCTGGGGACATTTGTAGTACTTACACAAGGTTCCCGGTGGGTTAGGCTCACCCTCGGTGGAGTTGGGGGTGGCAGCAAAACACATGTGTGGACACAAGTTGTAATGTCCTGATTTATACTCGTCAGAGAATCTGGAAGGTAAGCCTGGTTCAATGGCCACCTTATCACCTACTTTCAAGCCAGTGACCTTCTTTCCAACCTTGGACACGATCCCGGCACTTTCGTGGCCCAAAACCATGGGTTTGGTCAACTTGAAAGGGCCCACCTGGCCATGGACCATGTAATGGATGTCAGAACCGCAAATTCCAGTTTTTTTCACCTCCACAAGAACGTCGAAATCGTCTTCGATTTCAGGAGCATCGTATTGCTCGAAGGTGATGTCGTTGATTTTGTTTAAGACCAAAGAGGGATTAGCAACCATGTTGAGTCAAATGTTTGTGGAGGAGGATAGTGGGCGTATTTATACAATTTTTACCCCGGAAAATCTACCGGAGAATTATGGAGGGGCATCCAAGTGGGGGACCCAAGCGAGCTGCATAGAGGCTGCTGCGACCCAGACGGTGCAGGTGGGGGGCGCGTCCTGGCCTGGCTGGTGGTATGTTCGCCAGAGACGGCGGCAGAGATGGTAGGGGTGGTAGCAGCAGATTTGGCACACAGGGCCCACTGGGCCTAATTTGGTGTGCGATGGCCCAATTTTGCACTGGTGGAGGTGCACTACTGTACCATCTCAAAGAGGAGATCGAGATCAGGTGACGAGTGCTGCATTGGCTGAGACTACGCATGGGCACCAAGGGCCTACAACGCTTCTAAAGGTCTCAAACGATTCCAGGCAGTCACCACATTACACCGTCTATAATTCCTATGATGATCTACGTTATCTACATACTATAGACATTATTTTGCAAAGGTTTGTAAGGCTTCCAAGACTTCCAATTCGATGGTGGCTTCGGCAGCTTCGACCTCGTCGGAAGAGGAGGCTCTCTTTTGGGCATCACTGATTAAGTTCTTGACTTCGGCGGCGTCGAATTGATCTGGCTTGAAGGCTTCAATGGCACTTATGGTCAACTTGTTACCAGGTTGAACAGTGGCAATTCCACCACTGACAAAGTATTGTTCGGTTTCACCGCCTTTGGAGATGATTTCCAATAATCCTGGTCTCAATTGTTCGACGATTGGGATGTGGTTGGCCAAAATACCCAAGTCACCGTTGACTGAAGGTAAGTTGACTTGTTCGACTTCACTCTCGGAGTAGAGGGTTTGGTGAGGCAAGGCCAAGGACAATTTCAAGGCCTCGGATCCAGCTTCGGTGGCGTAGGTTCTTCTGACAACGGTAGCAGATTGTCTAGCAACTTGACGTAAGGTGTTTCTAAACATGATAGTGTTGAAAATTCGGCTTTCAAAATTTGTCGCGGGAGGAAATTTTCATTGGACGAGGCCGAGTGTGGTTTTGGCCGTGCACGAAGAAAATCAGTGCGATGCTGGAAATCGCTGTTGGTGCTTGGGGAATGCTGTGGGAGGCGGGAAATGCATTGGATATGTGGGTCTTATAGTGAGTGGTAGATTGAGTGGATTGGAGCTTTTCTGGTAGTTTTTCCGGCCATTTTGGCCTAGTGGAGGGGAAACTGTTAGAAAATTTGGTAATTCTTGATTCTGCTTCGGTTTTTGGCCCACAACTGCTTCAAGACATTGATCCCTCGTAGTATCCTTGTTCGTTTTAATCACCTGAACGCCCTTGCGCAATCTGAGCGTAGGAAGTATCTAGACTGTTCCTCAATCGCTACTCGCTCATGCACAAATCTGAACAAATTGGCTTGATATGCTGCTAATGTGCTCTCTACTCTCGTCCATATGCTCCAAAGTATGCTCTTACCTACTAATCATCGGCCGCAAACTGATTAAGGAAATTGTCCACGTCAAAGTCCTCCTCGAGATTATTGGGCTGATTATCTTGGTCCAACAAACTCATGTTCAAGCCTTCAAGGATCAGGTCGTTATTGCCCAATATGTTGTTGATGTCGAGATCCACCTCATTGTTCGAATTTGTGGCATTATTTGGGTTCGTATTGGTATTGGAGGACGGCGTTGTGCCTGTGGGTTTCGTATCAAAGTCCATCATGTCGGGATAATCGATAGATGAAAGGATATCCGCAGGGTTCGGTATGTCGGCATTGGAGGGTTCATTGCTCTTCTTGTTGTCATTATTCTTGGTCTCTGAGCTGGCTGCCTTCTTATCAGCACTCTCCATTATATCGTTGATATTGAAATCAAAGTCTGTCGATATAAAGTCGTTGAAAAGGTCCTTTTCATTTTGGGACTCCTCTTTGTTCTTTGACTCCTGTTGCTCCTTCAATTTACGTTTTTCTTCTTCTTCGTTTCGCTTTTGTTCCTCTCTCTTACGGATTTCTTCTTCAGCCTTACGCTTTTTCTCTTCCTCTTCCTCCTTCTTTCTGAGTTCTTCTTTGAGCTTCATTTCTTCTTGTTTCTGTCTGCTTTCACACATTTGTTCTACACACCACTTGGCGTCATTAAACTTGCCGATGGTGTCGTCTAATATGTCATCGAATTTACGTATGCTCTTGGAGAGCTGAGCTACCACTACTTCGGGGATCAATTGGTTGTTGGGTCCGATGATGAGGTTGCTTTGTTTTTTATTCTTACTTAACACCTCAAAAACATACCCTGAAGATCTTAGAATGTCATTAAGAGCCTCGTTTAACTTGGTTTCAAGATTCATTCTTTAAAGCGTATGCTTGTGCTCCGCGAATTTGATCGAATATGGGGCGGTTTTTTGAACGATCGTGCGCTGGGTGCGAGTGCGGCATGAATCCGGCACGAAAATAAGCGAGAATCGGGCGAGATGTTCCAGATGGGCCATTTAGGCGTACCTAGCACACAAAATATAAGAGAAGAAGCACTGGGATGAAAATTTGGGTCCACAATAGTACATTTGTAATATCATGAAACTTTTAATTTGAGACCACGTAAACCATATGACTTCGAAATGCGTCTTTTTTGTGTGTTTCAGATGTTTGGTAGAGGAACCACGTAAAAGATGAAATAATAACTCAATTGACCTGAAACAAAGTCTCCTATAAATATTAAGACAAATAAACTGTGATTGTATATTTTTCTGACCTGAAATCTTCAATCCCAGTCTAAACAACGCCCTTGTCTCTAACCTCACCTCTGATCTCCGATCGCGATATTTTTCACTCTTGAACCATGGGAGACGTGCAAGATATTCTTAATAGCTATGACAGGCAATTGCAACAGTCTCAAAATAAACAGAAAGGTACCTTATATGATAGACTAACTACAGTGATGCTAAATGAAAGAATGTCACCCGAGCTTCTACCGTTTCAGAAGGAGCTTTTGGAAGACGTTTTGGAAAAGCTCTCTGATCAGCAACAATATCTTCTAGAATCCCACGAATATGGCGATGCCAACATGGACACCGGTGTTATATCAAGTGATTTCAAATTGCAGTTGATGATTTTAGAAACAGAAATCGAAAGATTGAATTATTTAGTTCGTTTATACCTTCGTACGAGATTATCGAAACTCGATAACTTCAACTACTTCTATATGAATAAGATTAAACAGGACCAGCACTTAATTTCACAGGAGGAACAGGTTTATATGGTGAAGCATTTCCATCTCATGACGGATCTTTACAACAATGCATTTTTAAAAAAGACCCCAAGAGAATTGCACAGCTTGGATGAGAGTAGGACACCAGGAAATCCATCAATGGTGAACGAACCCGATCTTGATGAGCTTATATTCGCCAAAAATACCTCGGGAGTCACTTTGAATATTCTTATGGGGATAGAAGAGGAGTTTGAACTACCGGACGATGGTTTATGTGTGGTAAAATATAGCTTGGTAAAAGAGTACATCAAAACGGGCGATGTTGTATTAATATGACGATTATATGCATTAATGTACATTAGAATAAAATATCAGCACAACCTCCCGGGCATTCCATATTTTCTTCTTCGGTAAACCACTCACGTAGACATCCAAAATGACCTCTATGTCCACATCTCAAGTCAATAATCACATTCAAACCCAAACATGGCTCGTTGCAATAAACACAATTCAGTTGTGTCTTCTTACACTTTTCACAGAACCAGTAGGTCACAGACCCTTTATTTTGCAATTTTGTTTCTTCATTAATCACTAATTCCTTACAATTTTCACAGTAGAATCTTAATGTGTCAGATCGGTATACCTTCATCAACTTCTCTTGAATATCTGGAGGAGCTATGTTCAAAATGTTGGTGGCATTAACAAATAGTCTTTTTTTGTGCAATATGTCAATGTATAAAGATAACCATTCCAACATCTGTGATTTGTTGAAACACTTCAAATTCAAGGACTTGGTGAATGAGTAGAATAAAAGAGCAAGTGAAGAACACATTATGACATCTCCTTGCAATGTGGCGTGTGAAAAGGCCCTTTCAAGCAATTTGCTGATTTTCCAGGGAATATCAATGTTTTGCTTGCCTTTATCGCCCACTACAGCCTTGGATAGACCTGATTGAGTAAAAGACAACTCTGATCTTGTGATTGACGAGATTTCATCAACCTCTTTCAAACCATTATCAAACGTGGGCCTGCTATTGAGAAATCCATAGGTAGGCGCAATTGAAGAACTTCTTCTGCTTTTAAAGGAGCCACTCATTGCGTTGTTGGAGGCGGAACCAAAAGAGCTTTTTGTTTCTTTATGGTATGCTGTTGATGATACAGTTGACGATAATGAGCTGTTGGCTGCGTTGTTCAAAATATTCAAATTTTCGTTATCCAAATCCAAGTCTTTCAAGTCTCTGTTTGGGCTAATAAACGATTCTCTCTTAGGTTTTATTTTTTGTAGTATGGAGAAGTTCTTTGGTGATATACTCACCTTCTTCGTAGGCGAATTAGACAATGACCTCCCTACTTTTTGCGGAGATGTAATTGGCATTGAAGCATGTCGTTTGAGTTCACTGTCATCTATAGTGTTTGATCTTTCGTTCTCAGGGTTAGCCGGTTTATCATCTCTTGTCGCAGTCGGTTTCTTCATTTCATTTACCACTGCTTTAGAGGGTACATTCACATTTTTATCCGGCTCATCATCATCATCTTCGACTGCACTTTCGTTTTGTTCACTTTTAGCAGCGAGTCTTAAGTTATTGACCTGTTGCAACATACTGTTGGACCTCGAAGCATTGGCACTTAAGGGACTGATACTGAGTGTATGGGCAAAAGAGCCCGTTCTATTTTGATTAATCATGTCCATTAAATTGTTTGTTGAGGCACTCTTAGTTTCACTCAAAGATGCTTGATTTTGATCGGATCTTGATTTTTTGTCAGATGCCAGATCTGCATTTGTAGACCCGCCATAATTCGTGGTCAGAGTCGAATTCGAGTTGTAAGAACCAACAAAATTCCCATACTCAGACAGTATTGACTTCCGATCATCATCAGCATCGGTATCTTCAATGGCACCTTCGTCGACTTCATGGGTACCATATATTTCGTCAACATGCTGTTCGAGTCCTACAGATAAAATTCTCCAAATTTGACAATCTCTAAATCTGTTGACGCTGGCAGCCACACTAGCGTTTATTAGGCACACATCAACCAACAGAAATCCATCCGGGATAGAAAGAAGATAATTATTTGATAATGTTTCAAATACCACTTCATCATTCAATGGAAGAGGCAACTCAATGGGAACGACATAGGGAGATGCATGATGAATCAGCATTGCTCTTCTTGTATCAGAATGAACATCAAGTTTATTAACAGGGGATCCAAAAGAAACTGCCAGTTCCAACGTACTTTGTGAATGAGTCTTTGCTAATCCCGGTCTGGTAGGTATAGGATCATGCATGTTGTAAAGACTTAAGGAATTATGAATTTGTGGAGATGGAGAGGGAGACTTGTTTGGGTTTGACTCAATGAGAGTGGAACTTCTTATCAAAGTCGGTCTTGAAGCATTTTCATTAGGCGATGTGGCCAAAGAAGACATTTGAGTCCCTGAATATGATTGGCTATGCATATTCGGATGTTGATTAGGGGCAGATCCTATCAAAATGGTGTTATAACGAGAGTCCTCATCAAAGGTTTTGGATTCATGCTCACTTTCGTACGATGTGTCAAACAGTTCCGAAGGTTTTTCAAAGAGCATCCCCGACTCGAAATCGCCTTTATCTTGACTTATGAAAGAGATGTCACCAATACCGTTTCCCCATGCCATAGAAACAGTGTTCAACACTTCGGATGGCCTCACTATATTATCTGACTCCAAAGGAGAATCAAGGCATTGCGCTGAAAATTGATTACCTCTGGTAAGAGTCCACAATCTTCTGCTTTCACTGGGATTTTTGGCCCATATGAAGTTTTGGAAGGGTCTCTTGCTATTGGATGTAACAATTTCCTTGGGAACGTACCGCCTTCTGAGGTTATACACCGTGATGGTGGGGTCTTCATTAAGATACAGACATGCAAAGTCGTAATTGAATAGTGGATCTGAGGAATAGTTCGAAGGGAAGTCATCCATTATGACATCTTCCATGGTATCGTGGGAATTGGAGTACAAACACCACCTGACTTTCAGCACCGGGCCGTATGTATGAATCAAGTAATCAGGGGCAGTGTTGGTATAACTATTTACAGATTCCCCATAATTCCACACGCATACCTTTTGATCTCTTCCACAAGTAATGACGTACTCTTTTTCGGGATGCACATTCAAAGATAACGCCGGGCCCGTATGAAAATTCCATTTTCTTTCCGGAGTCAGAAACGTTTGTCCCACAGACCGTATGTCGTATTTGTTCAAGGTTCCAGAATCATGAACCGATAAAATGACGATTTTATTTCTTGCAGTAGAAAAATTGGAAAATTGGCACGATCTCACGGGATCCGGGTTGGATTTGGGCGCTATATTGGCCGCAGGCTTTGCCTGTGATTGACGGTAATCCCACAATTTGATGTAACCATCTTGGGACCCCGATATCAAAAAATTCGGCGATGCTTCACCAGTCATTGGGTCTAGAAAATCAAGCGAGTTTATGCATCTTTTGTGATCAGAGAGTTTATGTAGAAGCACTGCTTTTCCATTGTTTTGCACCTGATACATCGAAACCGTCCCATTTATCATCCCACAGGCGATGGTGTTGCCATAAGACTTTATAGTGTTGAAATTGTTTAATTTTGTGCTCCCTCTGGACGATACAGCGGCTGCGTCAAGAATATTCGTTTCATTTAAAATAGCACTCTGGTCGGAGTTTAGGGTGAGATATTTCAAATAGTTTTTACCCCCCACCACGATGTGGTAATTAGAAGGACCTAATTCCAAATCTGTCAAACAAGACACCTCTTTCTCGAAATTATAGGTCAATTTCTCGGATCTTGGCACTATTTTCAGCTTATTCGAGGTCAAAGACGACGACTGTGACGAGCCTTCGTTCGGGTTGAGCGAGCCGTAGATGTTGAACGCAAATTTGGCGAGGTTCAGATGGTTCGTATAGCTAGACATGCACAAATATTTTTGAGCCGCGAAATCGCATCTTTTGATAACACTTCATGAGGAGGTAAGAAGCCTTAGGTATGAGTTTTAGGAAGTTTACGGGATATTTATATAGCATAATTAGAGCAATGGCAACTTTAGGAATATCTGCAGGCGCTCTTGTGTTTTTGGGCCTCTATAGTTACCAATCTAAGCTAATATATCCGTCTTCATTGAACGACGGAAGAAAGTATTGTGCTACACCAGATGAATTTGACATGCCTGATTATGAGCAATTGTTTATAACTACGCCAGATGGAGAAAAATTGCAATGTTATTCGTTAAAACAGGACCCCAAGTCCGCTAATTACACCAATAAAACCGTATTGATATTATCGCCTAATGCTGGCAATATAGGCCATGCCTTGCCCATAGTGGCCATATTCTACAAGAACTTCGGTTACAATGTATTTATTTATTCATATAGGGGATACGGGATGTCTACAGGTAGCCCGTCGGAAAAGGGCTTGAAAATAGACGCCGATACCATCATCAAACATTTGATGAAAGATCCCCAATATCTGAAGTCGTCGATAATATTATACGGCCGTTCCTTGGGTGGGGCGGTATCGATTTATTTGGCGTCACGATTCAGTAATTTCATCCAGGGAATAGTGTTGGAAAATACGTTTCTTTCCTTGAGGAAAACCGTGCCCCATATATTCCCATTTTTGAGGTATATGACTCGATTTGTGCACCAAACGTGGGACCTGGAAAGTTTGCTCAAAAGTATACCCTCCAGTATCCCTGTATTGCTTCTAAGTGCACGCAAAGACGAGATTGTGCCGCCGAGTCACATGGACAAAATATATGAAGAGCTCGAATCAGACACAAAAATTATGTACAAGTTCGAAAACAGCACCCACAACGATACCGTGATCCAGGACGGGTACTGGGAAAAGGTGTCGGAGTTCATTCGAAACGCCGTCAACCCCATCGGCTACTAAGTAAGTTATATATTATGTTACTATTGATACAATTCTCATAAGGTGATTTGTGGACCAGCATTCTTATCGTTGGATGCATCATGAGAGGCAAATTCGATCTTTTGGTCGTCGGCCAATTTCAAGACCTTCTTCAATCTCTCACCAACAGTAGTCAATTTAGCTTCGTCACAATCTCTGGTCCAGATCCCGATTCTAATTGCTTGCTTTCTGATGTTTAAAACAATCCCGTTGACTTCGTTTTCGTCGTCTTCGATGGTTTCCCCAATAACAGACAACAATCCTCTTAACCACAAATCATTAATGATGATCTTGACGTCTCTTTTGTTAGGGAAAGAAAATTGCCATTTACCACCTTTGGCGTTTTGTTCATCTTCCCATTCTGGCTTGATTCCTTCCTTGAACAAATGGTAGTCTGACTTCAAAGGCAATTGGTCTGCGGTGGGAATTGAGTTGTATACCCCCCAGAATTCTTCCACAGAAGAAAATGTAATTACAGGTTTCAATAAATCGTGCCAGTTTTCACTCTTATTAACTTGCGGTTTGGTGTACCACAAAGTCCATTTGTTGTTTAATGGGTGCTTTGCTGTGAACTCTTCCTTATTCAAGAGAACGGAGTTGGTACCTGCGTCGTCTAAAGAAAGGGCTTCGGTTTTAGCTTCAAGTTCTTGTGACATAATGGATAATTTGTGAAAATTTTTTTGAGAAAATGAGGCACTGCGTAAATTTGGGACTGCTCGTGGTAAATCTTCCTATGGCGAGCCTTTGGTGCCAGAAAGGCCTACCTGGAGAGGGCTACCGTGGTGTAAGCTGGCTACTCAAGTATGCTACTATAGTACGTCGTATATATCTGATTGTCCTATAAAGTTCCTTTTGTATCTCATAACATTCCTAAAAATAACCCAATCAATCCCAATCCGGCGCCTAACTGCAAAGGCTCTACCCCGTTTGTTTGCTGAATGGTGGTCTTTTCGTATGTTCTGATACCACCCACATCTCCGCTTTGGCTTGAGTCCAACCCCACATTGCCGCTTTTGACGTCGTCGGTTTTGGCTTCGGTGTAGGTCTTCATAAAACTTTGGGAGTACACGGTTTGAACAACAACCGTGGCGCCTTTTGAAGTACGGGTGACCCAGATGGTCGTTTTGGAGGTCGTTTTCTTGTCGTCGTTGCCGGCGTCCTGATCGGCGAGGGCGGCCACCATAAAAAAGAGGGAGAATGCTGTCAAACACCAATCGAATATCTTCATGTTTAGACTTGCTTAGCTATTTTCACGTAGGTAGGGCTATTTTTCGCACTTGGAGAGGTTTGCCGGGACACGCCCCACAGCCAATATTATGAGCCAGCACACGGGGGTATTGGAGGGGGTAGTTGGCGGTAGAAATACTACAGGGGTAAATGGGTGGGTTTTTGGGGCTGATCCGAATTTTAGTGGGTTATTTTGGGAAAGAAATGGTTGTTTTTGGTTGGGGTTGTTAAATGGGTGCAATTTTGGACCTGCATATTTCCCCATAGAGAAATTCGCATCTGAGGCCTCATCGCGCATCTCATTTTTCAGTATGAAGACCTTAGCTGAAGAACTTAGCGAATTAACCAAGCCCAAGGAGGATTTCGATATCGAAGATGATATAAGATCGGATAACTCGGAGAACGAGAGTGGGTCTGAACTGGACGCATTCAAAACGGGTCATTATGTGTCTGTGGGCAAGAGTAAATTGAGACTGAATGCACCCAAGAATATCTACGGGGGCACTAAAAGCAGCCGTGCAGCCATTTTTGGCGATGAAAGCGACGCAAACAGCGAAGAAGAAAGTGTCAGTGGCGACGATCTGCAACAAGAGGACGATTCGGGCCCTGAAAGCGACGAAATGGACGTGGAGAACGACCATAGTGGCTCTGACGATGAAAAGTTTGATTCTGACAACGATTCGGAGTCGGGGATTTCTCTCGATGCACAGTCTGACGATTCTGAATCTGAATCTGGCGAATCCGAAGAGGAAGACAATTCTGCGGCTGATAAGCTCAAAACTCTCATCACTAAAGAACGCCAGACCATTGGAAAGCGTATTGCCCAAGCGAACATTACTGACACCCTCAAAGGGTACGCCGTCACTCACCAAAATAAGACTTTTGATCTGATAATTGAAGCCAGAATCAAAATGCAAAAAGGGTTGAGCAAGGCCAACTTATTGCCCGTAGATTACGACACCCGTATGGAAATCGAAGAAGCAGATGTCACGGACCAGTTGAAAGCCGTGGAATCCACATGTTACGAAGTCTTGGATGCAATTTTTGAATTAAGAAATAAATTGAACGAGAATGACTCTCTTGAAGCAGTCAAATTGCCCAAAAAGAGAAAATTCGATAAGTACTTCGAAACTACCTCTGAGTTCGATAATCAGCTTAAAAAATTCAGATCTACAACCTTGACGAAATGGTCCAGCAAGGTGCAGAACTCATCGGGATCCAGTGCTTTGAACGCATCCAAATTTAAAGTCATTAGCCAATCTGCAGAACAACAAGTGCTCAACAACATAAACGACATGGAAAGATTAAAGAAACGGACATATTTGAACAGATCAGGAATAAAACCCTTGGGCTACAAAGAACCTGAACAACACGACGAAGAGGACGAAGAAAACGAAAACCCCGATTTACCTGCTAATTACAATAAATCCAATTCTAAAGACAAAAACGAAATCAGGTCCATTTTTGACGACGAAGACTTTTATCGTATTTTGCTTAATGACCTTGTGGACAAGAAAATTGCCAGTCTGGACCCCACAAACGGAGGGATGACTATTTCGTTGCGTAGCAGTCAAAAGGCCCAAAAGAACAACAAGAACATCGACACAAAAGCATCGAAGGGCCGTAAATTGAAATACGACGTACAAGAACCCATCGCACATTTTGGAACCGCCATCAACACCAAATGGGACGACAACCAAATCGACGAATTCTTTGCCAGTTTATTGGGGCAGAAAATTAATATGGACGAAGTGGAGGTCGACGTAAGCGAAGACGAAGCAGAAATTAAATTATCCGATAACAGCATCAAATTATTCGCCTAAAAATGCACCTTCAGGCGTTCTATATGGACATATCCGCCGTATATACTATAGCATTCATTAATTGTACAGTACACTACCTTTTCTAAGTATCGAAAAATCTAGGAGCATCTCAAGTCGCATCTAATTCACCCTGAACAATGTTGAAGAAAGAGGTTAATTCTTCTCCAGAATCCCACACTCCTCGAGAAGACCGTTTGGAGCGCATGAAGGAGTCCCAACGAAAACTCCGGACAAAAAGAAAGCAGGAGATGGACGTGATTAGGGAGTCAAATGCGGCTCTTGTACAAGAAAACGACTCCTTGAAGCAAAAGATAAAGGACCTCCAGAAGGACTTGGAATTGACCTTGGGGCTATTTGACGATCAAATCACAAGCGCTCAGCTTGAAAAGTTGATCACAAACACGGCCGTGCAGGACGAAGCCGAGCCTGTAGAAACCATAGACCTAGATGAGTTCATTGACACCGGTGGTTACAGAGATAAGCCTATTTTATGGGTGGGTAACAACTTTTTATTGTCGATAATGTGTCTGAAAAATCTTCTTTGTTTGAATAAGGTTATAGGGGACACCAAAGGTGTTGCTTTGAAAGAAACGCCATTGAGATACCTCAAAAAATATGGTGTTTCGTTGGCATCGGAGCATCCAGAACTTACAAAATTGGTTACCTATCAACAAAAGGTACCTAAAAGCTGGCTTTTACGTAGCAACCAATTGCCTAAAGGAGCCTTGGGAATTACCGATATACTAAACTATATCGTGAAACACGGCGACACTGCCTCGACCAATTCGGACTTGTTGGCATCATTCATCTCAAGATTTTGCTTTGCTACCAGAAATGGGCCGGCATTGTTTGAGCACGACCTTTTACGAAGCTTGCAACAAGCAACAACCTCGGATTACGATACCTCGTACATCTTGGGAACTCTCGATGACAATTTATGTGCTACCAGAGCAGCAAAAGCTGTGTGAGAACTACGATTATTTAATGCCCGTGTAAATATCATATACATTCCTATATTTGTACAAATTCTTAAGATAAGCCGTTTTAGAGGGAAAATCTGGTTTCAAACCTGGCTGGTGCCCTGAAAATGATGCCATCTTTCGATGGTTCTACCAAAGTATTTCAACAAATTTCTTTCGCCGGCTTGCAGTCTTCCCAACAAACTTCCCTTGATGTAATTCCAATGGTGGAATTGGATCTTCTCCCAGTCCTTCAACTTATTTTGCTTGCTGAACCCCAAATTGTGCAATTTCAACGAATTTAAGAGTTCTGGATCGAGCTCTGCTGTGGAGCTTGGGTTGCAAAAGTAAATTATCACCAATCTTTTAGAATGAAGTTGGTCTTTTGGTGGTTCCACCACTCTATGCAAGCATGCCTTGAAGTATCCTCCGCTGATAAACTCCATGGCATCACCGATATTCACAATCAAAGAGTCAGGTCTATGCTTGACGTATTTCCATTCTCCATCGAAGTAATCTTTGATTTGTAGCGAGAGAATTGGTTGCGATGTAATGAACGCAAAGGCACTTATATCACTGTGGCCTCTAAGCCAAGTTTTTTCGGTTTTTTGGCTTTCAACTTCGTTTTCGTACGGATGGTACATCATGAATCTGCCGTGACTTGCAGAATCGTCTTGGTTGGTGCCGTAGTTTTGGAAGTAGTTGTTTAGGATAGTTCCTTCGGGTACCTCCAATATCAAATCACACAAACTCAACAATTTGGGCAACAATTCTCTGTGAATGGTGTTGTAATAATCTGCTATCTCCTTGAGATGGTAACTCACCAATTCTGGATGTTGATCGTACTGCTCTAAGAAGTCATCAGTGTAGGTATTTCTGAAGTTGTAATGGTCGATGGAGTCTCTGATACCGTTTTTGATAGCCCAGTACCCTTTGGGCTTAAAACCCTGTCCTCTTTCTCCTCCAACACTTTTGGTGGTTTCCTGTTCCTTGGTTGGTGCACTTGCCAAGTACTTGGCTTTGACGTCATCTGGTAATGTCAACACGCTTTGAGCAATTGCCCGTATATACTCCACTTGTTGGGGACTTACACCGTAGTTGATGATATTAAAAAACCCATAGGTGGTGATGGACTTTTCAAGTTGTTTTGCCAAAGCCTTTCTCCCCTCCAAATGGTTGTCTCCCTCTTTGAACAACGACATGTCGATGGCATCCAAAGTAAGGGCATTGACATCTTCTTTGGTTTCTTGGGGATCCACAAAGGGCCTGACGTTGTATTTTCTGTCGATCTCTTGTACAGTAGCCATGGTGTCAATTATGGCTTGGATACGAAAAATTGTGGTATTTATAATCAGTTTGTAGTTTGGAGCCACACTTCTGTCCTCCAATGCTATTGTTTTCGGAACTTGTAGCTCCACAGTGTGAGGAGTTGTAAAATTGTGGTTACCACAGTTGACAATCGGATCATTTGCAAGCCCATAATAAGGTTTTGGAGCCATTACAGATCCAGAAACCACGAAATACGGCATTTACGACGATCTGAGATTCCTATTGTTTCGCCAGAGCTTCAATATTATACTTTTTGACACCTAATTTCTTCCCATTACATAATCATCGATTATCTCATACTGTTCACTTTTACGTTTTTATTCCCAAATAGGTAACGGGCAATCACCAATTGGGAAAGTGTGGAATGTGGCATCAGATTTCATGCTGCATGCTTTATAATTAGCTTGATTAGGCTTCGATATATAATCTGGTGCATCTTCTGTATAGCTAAATATTTGACTTTGTGACGTTTCGTAATGGTGCCTTGGTTTGTTCCCCATCTAAGACAAGTAGACGACTTTCCCGACACCGAATCGGTCATAGATGTGGTGGATTTGAAACAGGACACAGTTTTGGTTGATGACACTTCGATTCTATCGGATGCCAGTCATGTTGTTATCAAAGAGTATCGAGATGAGGCACATAGGCCCTGGTGGAAGTTTTTTGATGAATATGAGTATCGGTTGACTTCTAACGAAGCAAAAAAGCACGACTGGTGGAGATGGTACGAGAAAGGCACCGACAAGGCGGAGATCAAATTGCTTGTAAAGTTGGATGTTTTGTTGGCTTTTTACTCGTTTTTGGGGTATTGGATCAAATACATTGATCTGGCCAATTTGAACAACGCCTATGTCTCGGGCTTGAAAGAAAGCATAGGAATGAAAGGAAACGATTTGATCGACACCCAGGTTATCTTTTTGGTGGGTAACATCATTTTTGAGTTGCCGTGGATGTTTTTGTTGCCTAGAGTATCTCTTCCATATGCCTTATTTGTGTGTGAGCTTATTTGGGCTGTTTTCACTTTAGCGTTATTCAAGGTGGAAAACCCTGCCACTTTGAAAGCATTTAGGTTTATCATTGGGTCTGCAGAGGCTGCCTATTTCCCCATCATTCACTTTTCATTGGCCAGTTTCTATACTTCCACCGAAGTAAGCAGACGTGGTGCTTTTTTCTACTGTGGGCAGTTTTTGGGGGTGCTAACATCGGGTTTGCTTCAAAGTGCAGCATCCAAAATCCCCGGTCCCAACGATAAGCTAGAAGGATGGCAATGGATGTTCATCATAGATGGAGTCATATCGATTGTTGTTGCTGTTTTGGCGCTAGTAATGCACCCAGGCACGCCTATGAAATGTTATTCTATCTGGCTCACTGATGATGAGATCAGATTGGCAAGATCACGAATGAAAAGAAATGGCAGTGACATGAGTCCTACAGTGAAGTCGTTTTTCGATAAAAAGACCTGGAAAAAAATCCTAACTTCGTGGCACTTCTGGTTATTATCATTAACCAACATATTTGGCTTCAACACGAATAGCACATCCTCGGGGTCTTTTGCGTTGTGGCTTCATTCTTTGGACAGGTTTTCTGTGTCCAAATTGAACGATTTGACGGCTTTGCCGCCCGGATTGGGTTTGATATGGATTTTGATAGTTTGTGTGGGTGCAGATTTAACCAGGAAGAGGTTTGGGATGATCATATTTTCATTCATCATGAACTTTATATCCAATTTTATATTGGCTCTATGGAATGTGCCTGAAACGGCGAAATGGGCTGGATTTCTTCTAGCGTATTGGTCATGGTCCCAGAGTTCTGTGTTTAACCCGTTGATAAGTGATATTCTTAGACATGACAGTAATCAAAGAGCGATAGAGTGGATGATTATTTATATCATAGGCTTACAATCGAGTGCTTGGATTAGTAGACTTACTTTTCCCACCACAGATGCACCCCTGTACCCTAAGGGGTTTTCCACCTGTGCAGCCTTTAGTTTATGCTATGTGGTGAGTATTTCGGTGTCTTATGTGTTTTATAAAAGAGACGAAAAACGAAATGCCCTTTATAACGGGATTTATATCTACAACAGTAAGAATGGAATAGACCCGGAGTTGCAAAAGAAGATCGATGTACTGAATTCGTCAGAAGTTCACCTGGATGTTCTAATTGAGGAAAAAGCTTCCATATAGAGAAATTTGTAGATAGTTTATGGCACATTGTATAATATTCATTCACTGGCAATCTCTTTCGAAGAATTTTCCTTGTTATAAACAAGAGCTTGCACTTAAATTCTGTCGTAACGCTAAACACCCACAATTTTGGCCTCAATTCGAGCACCTTTGGGCTTTGAAAAATTGAAAACTTACTGAACTAAATCGTACTTGGATCTGTTTATCAAGCTTCGGAGCATTGGCCTAGATTGGCTTAACATTGATGGTTTCTTTTTGTCGGTAAAAGATGTTCAAGAGCAATATAACTTAAAGAAGGACTTCAGAATAGCCTCTTACAAACTACAAATGTTTGCATACTGGCCATATTTTATTCGAAATATAAAGGCTACAACTGGGACGTCTGGCACAAGGAGAGCGATTTCACCTAATCAAAAGATTATCCGGTCTAAAACTCGCCAAATTCCTCTTCAGACCACACAAATGGCTTGTCAGGAACACTCAACCCCTTTTTAATTTCCGGGATCTCTAAAAGAGACTTCATCCATTTCTTCACCAAAGGAAATTGATCTAATTTGACACCAATTAAAGGTAAGAATAAAGCCCATGAGAATATGGCAATATCAGCAATAGAAACATGGTCACCTACTACAAACAACCCATTTTCCTTGTTACGTTCTAAGTATTCCTCAACAACATTGTACAATCTAATGGTTTCGTCCTTATATCTGGTTACACCATATTCGATCTTTTCGGGTGCAAATCTGATGAAATGGTTTGCTTGACCCTGCATTGGTCCCACTCCTGCCATTTGGAAGTACAAAATCTCCAAATGCTTGTAGTAGTACTTACTGGAAATATCATAACTAAACTTTCTGTCCTTGTCGTAAGTGTCAGCCAAATACGTCATAATAGCAGCGGTTTCGGAGATTGTAACACCGGTGTTCTTATCTTCCAAAGTAGGAATTCTACCATTTGGATTCATTTTCAAATAATATGGTTGTTTTTGTTCAACATCGCTAAAAGAGATCTTCTTCACATTATACTTTAACTTTAAAAGCTCGAGTAAAATACTCACTTTGTAGCCATTGGGTGTTCCTACTGTATATAAGGTAATTGCTGTATGTTAGTAGGGGTGTATATATTATAATTGAACTCTTATATCCTGTGAATGGTGAGTGCTACGTCAACACATACGTAAAGACATGCTTATTAATTCTAAAATTGGTGCGGCAGTTAAATATGTCAAATCACGTTACTAATTAAGTACGCCTGTAGTTAAGATCGTGGCAGTGTTATTGCTGAACGTACTACATTTCTCGAGATGCCATTTGCTGAAGCTGCTAAAAGTGCAATTGGAAGTGACCTAACATTGAGAAATATAGCTTTTAAATTAAAGCCGGGGATGTAGGGTCTTGAGGGCTTATTTCTACCATTGTTTGAACAGTAATGATCCAATATCCAAGGTTTATTTACTTTTAGTTCATTTTTGCTGCTGTCAGGCGAAAATCTGGCATATTTTGCGTTTCTGGATACAGTGGATCTCAATAGTGTCGGGATCTTGCATTAGACCGATTTAAAGACATTCCACTTAAGGTAACCGAAGGTTTCTTCAGACCACAGATATGGCTTTTCAGAAATGGTAACACCCTTTTTGGATTCTGGGATTTCCATAAAAGAAGCCTTCCATTTCTTTACCAAAGGATAATCGTCGATTTTGACGTGAGGAAAGGCAGGAGAAATGTGCACGAGATAACTGGGCACATAAAGTTAGTGCACAAGACAACTGGGCACGATAAGACGGTAAACGAGATAACTTGGTGCACTTGTTACTTTGAATCTGGTTGGGTCAAGCGAATTGACCAAGAAAAACTTTGATTGGAAACCTACTGGTGTTGGTTTGATCGAAGATATCGAAAAGAATTATGCTTTTTTAAAGCGGCTATTCTTTAGATATTTCAATTGTTGTGAAGCTATTCAGGGCCTCTATTATTATTAAGCTTTAGTTCTTGTATATACTTATCTAGTTGTTTCAGTGACACTGGTATGTCCATATTGTTAATAAATTGTGATATTTTATTCGTACTTATTTCATAGTCTATATCAACAGCCGCTCAACTCTATAATTCATCATGTTGCACACCGTCTGGGTTGGTAGCATCGCCATTGAAAAACACCTGCTTAAACTCAACGTCGTCGTATTCGTTATCCCCCATGTCTGGCTTAATGACAAATCTTCTGTAGGTTTTAAGTGGAATGTCGCCATGGCTGGTGACTTCCAAAATAAAATGGTAGGGTTTACAATAACCTAAAGGTCTGAGGAAAATGTTGAAACATGCATCCTTAAACGAAGGTGTTTTGAATGAAACTTTTGATCCTTCTTCGTTCAAGGAAGTAATTGGGATTTCTGCAACCTCCATGATGTTACCTTGAGTCAAAGTTGGTTCTATGTAGTGGAACCATTTAAAGGACAATTTGTTTTTGTTCAAGTCGTAACTTTCAGAGGCATCTAAAACAATCTCCGTATCTACTACTGGCTCAATAATCGTAGGTTTGTAGCTGGTGGTTCCATTAACAACCACAATTGGCTGGTGAGAGGTTTTTTCAAAGGATTTAACCGTCCATTGCATTCTGGCCTCAAAATCGCTTTGGAACGCATCTCTCCATCTCCAAATCGACGCCTGTGCACTGACGTGGGTTTTGTTATCACATCCGATGTAGTAATCTTGAGCATCACCATAATGGTAGCCAGATTGCAATGAAATGTCACTCAAAGTGTACCTTCCACCCCAGGACCCATAGGAGGGTTCTCTAGGGTCACTCAACCCATTAGGAATAACATATAAAGTAGTTGGGGTATCGCCTTCCATGTTGAACAAAAAGGTAGGATAAGCTTCACCCAAAGGACCCACAGATTGGATTTTTTCTTTGGCCCATTCCTTAGACACCAAACTGGAATCGGGGCCGCCAAAATCAATGTGGTTATAAACATCACCAGAAATACCCACCCAGGCAGCATGACCATATTGGTTGAAACCATGGATAGAAGAAATGTACTTAATTTGAGGGAAGTTTCTTCTGATCCATGGACCTGCGTTATCTTGGTCCGAAATGGAGTATGCAAGTATTTTTGAGCCAAAAGCGGCTGCTTCTTCGGCGCTTCTCCTTGTTTGTACTTCTTTTAACGCTTCAGCTAATACATTAGCACCTCCCCAAACCAAAACGTACAAAATCTCGTCGACATCATCGACGGCCTTAATCAAATTAACGGCGCCTTCACTGAGTTCCTCTTCTTCAAACACTTCCAACCCGTATCTTTTGGATCCTTTGGCCACAATGCTTCTGAAGTACTTGGCAGAAGGATATGATTTGGAATGTTTCAACAAGTTCTTGTGAACCTTTTCATAGGCATCAAGAATTGGATAGATGTCTTCGTCGTGAATGGTGTAATTAAGCCAATAGGAAGTGGTGGCCACGATCCCCTTGATGTTCAATTCATTTGAGTAAAGCAACAATCTCACTAATGATTCTGCGTCATCAGGCTCATTGGAGATATCCGTCAATACAAACACATCAGGCTTGACATCTTTTTCAGGTAATAAACCATTAACCAAGGCAGTGAAAAGTAACAATACTCCTACAAAAATCATTTTTCAGAGTAGTTGAAATGGTATGATTTATTTGTATGCGGGATTTACAGACGAAATTTCCAGATGGTAAACGCTTTATAAAGGAAGTAGCACCTTTTAACCAATGATATGGGGTAAATCAGTGGTGAGAGTCGCTGACGATTCAAAGCCCAGCCCAAAACAGGAATTTTAGTCGCGGCGTGAAACGATTGCCGCATTCTGGGGAAAAATTTGCGGAGAAACTTGGTATGTGAGTGAAGAAAAATGTTCCCACTTTACTGGATGAAACACCGATCGTAAATTATCCGGGCGCGGCACTCAGGATGATCATCCCAGCCTAATTTAGTAAATTTAGGCGCCAATATGCACTTGATTAAAATTCTTTTATATACCCCAAGCTTCCCCGAGTTTTTTACCCCGTTTTGACTCCATAATCTTTGCTAAACTTTTTTTTACGTCAAAGCTCCCCCACCTACGCTTCTGTATCTGGTAAAGTATAACTATTTAGCAACTATGGCTTCTCAAAACTCACCTGCAGAAACTGCATCGGACCATAATGGTTCTTTGTTCGAAAAACGCATAGAAACCGCAGCCTCAACAGACGCTCAAGCTCATAATGCACACGTTACTGAGTATTTAGATAAACAAACAACCAAATGGCAGGCCATCAAGAAGCACCCTTATGCCGTCTTCTGTGTTCTTGCCATGATTTGGGTTTTAATATTAACTTCTTTTGAATCTCAAGCTGGAGGTATTGTCATCTCGATCGGGGTTTTCAGAGAAGATTTCGGCTATTTCACCGACGGTCAATGGGTTTTACACTCTGAACATCAAAGTATGTTATCGGGTATCCCATTAGCCTTACAAATTATTGGTCAGTGGTCTGGTTCTTGGTTGGCTGACAAATTTGGTAAAAAATGGGTCATATACGGCGCTATTTTGGCCTCGTTGGCGTTTGTTGGTATGGAGTTTGCCGCCACTTCTATCGGTTTATTTATTGCCGGTAAGACTTTGACTGGTTACTGTTTGGGTGTTATTCAGGCATCTTCCGTCTCGTACGTTTCCGATGTCACTCCGTTGGCCTTAAGAGGTATGTCCTCATCTTTGTGTAACATTTCCTTTTCACTTGGTCCTTTGGTTTGTTTCATCATTAACTACAGTTTGTCCAACAACACCACTCGTTGGGCTTACAGGGCCATCTTTGCTTCCCAATGGGGGTTCTCGGTCGTTGCTTTGATTGTGTTGTTGTTTGTTCCTGAATCTCCTACTTATCATATTCTTAATGGTGATATTGAAAAGGCTGAAAAGTCCTATATCAAACTTTTGGGTAATCCAGTTGATGCCTTGAACCAAATCACTGTTGTTCAAAACACTGTTTTGGAGGCCAAGAGCTTATCAGAAGGCTCCACTTATCTTGATTGTTTCAAGGGCATTAATTTGAAGAGAACCTTCGTGTCAGTTATGCCATTTATTTTGTGTCCATTTTCTGGTGTTTATTTCACCGGTAATTATACCACTTACTTCTTCCAACTTTCCGGGTTTGACGAACAAAAGTCATTCCAATATACCTGTGGTGCACAGGCTATCTCCATTGGTGGTTGTATTGCTGCTCTTTATATTGTTGACAAAGTAGGAAGAAGAAATAATATTATCTATGGTGTTGGTTTAATCATCATCATTGATTTCATCATCGGTGGTACTGCTGTTGCATCTGCTAACAGTATAGGTGCATTGAATGCTTGTATTGGGTTCATGATGTTGTATGGGGGTGTTTACAATGCTGGTTTGGGTTCTGTCTGTTACCCAATTTGTATTGAAAATCCTACTTCAGCTTTAAGAACTAAAACTGTTGCTCTTGGCTTGGCCGCTACCAACACTTGGAATATGTTCTGGTCTTTCATCATTCCTTATATTTTTAATCCAGATAAAGGTAACTTAGGTGGTAAGACTATGTTCATTTTTGCAGCTATTTCGAGTCTTTTCTGGATTTACTTTGTGTTTTTCCAACCCGAAACTAACAAGAGATCTTATGACGAAATTGATGAAATGTATGCCAACCATGTGCCTTTAAGAAAATTCCACAAGTACGAGACTAGAATTTCCAAGGTTACAGTTGATGCCTTCAGTCAAGAGAAAACTGTTCCTGAGGTGGAACATGTAAATTAAACGTATCAAAAAGTATAATTAGAATAATATAGACTTATAGAGAATGCATATGTTAAGCTTGTTGAGTATTTACTCCTGAGAATTAAGCATTTTCATAAGCCACTCATGTATAACTAATCCACTCCAACGTTTGAGACCAGAAAGACTCCAATCCCATGTCTATGTCTTGTATATCCATCGTGTTAATCTGCGAAACAGGGGACGCTACTATGACCGGCTTCATGATCTTATCAAGATATGTTGTATTTTTTTCTTGGTCCCTTGTTTTCAATACTCTGTGTAACGATTCCAAGCCATCTCTTGCTAATATTTTGGTAGATTCTAAATAACTTCCATATGATCCATTGAGAAAACTTCTTGTATCTTGAAGCACATACCAGATTCTTCGAGCCAAAGAATCGGATATGTTGGAGAGATTACTTACAATGTATAATAAGAGTACCGTAGATGTACTTTCCAAGTAAGTACTAATAAAGATTATAGGTTGTAGCATTCTCACCTTGTTATTCAACTTAATGATGAAATCGGACAAAACAATTGCCACATCAATGCAAGTATCCGTTCCTACTTTAATTCTCTCGATTACAGACTCTGAGACATCAGTGGATGAGTTCTTTAGATAGGCACTAAAAATCAAAAACGGACGGAAAATAATCAATTTCAAATAAAGATAGTATATCCTAATCCAAAACCACTCTATGATTCTGGCCTTTTCAATTGTAACCACATCATCTCCAATTTCAGAACGCTTGATAAGCCCGTCAGAACAGTTGAAATAATCTTTGTCTAGTTCACTGGAAAAATATTCAACTTTGTTTAGCATAGTCAAAAAATCATTCTTTGAATTGTACAATTCAGCATGTATTTTGGACAAATGAGTACCAAATTTGAGGCGTAGCCTCATATGTTCTGTTGTTGCCTTAAATAAATTCATATTACCATAACCATCGTAATTGAAAGCACTTTCTTCCACGATAGGAACTGCTACATATTCGCTCAAACCGCTGGGTCTTCCCACACAAAAACTCCAGTACTTTTCGAATTGCCACACACAAACCCATACTCGTTGATGATGCTTGGAATCAAAAGTATGGGCAGCCTTTTTAACAACCCCATTTTTATGCAATCCTATAGCCACCGATATTCTGACTGAAATGCCAGCGTAAATGTATGATAAAGAGGTGTCCCCTAAAGAGCATGCACACAAACTCATAAAGAATACAATCCTGACCGCATCAAATGATGTTTGGTAGAAAATGTTGGGCACAGTCTTTAGGGCCAAATTGAAAAAGCCTCTGGCCATAGGAAACGCATTGGGGCTACTCTCTTCTATATCAAAGTATGACGTAGCAGCTCCAAGCGATAGAATCAGGTACAAAAGCGCTTTATCGTTCGCAGAAGCATTGGGGTTTCCCCAAGTTTGTGAAGCCAATGTGAATAGCTGATCAGCAAAGAATAACGGGAAGGGAATAGTCCAAGTTTCAAGAAAAGCGACCAAAAGCTTATTCATAGTTTCCGTGGTTATATCTTCTAAAGAAAAATCTACGGAAGACGATTGGTCCAAAACAGTGGGCCTTACACCAAACCTTTCAAGGCCCTTATCTTTGCTTTCGTCGGATTTGTCAAACTGTCTCAAAAATTGATTTAGTTGATTAACAAAAGAGAAGTTACTAGCCGATCCAAAATACTCTGAAACATCGTTTTTGCCGGACACCGATAAGTAATCGGGAATTTCCACCGGATCTTTGTTTAAAAAAGTAGCATCATTTATAACATCATGCGTTTGTTTTTTGTTCTCCCTATAACTCGATCTGATAATACAGGTTTCTCCATATTTATCACATTCTTTGCATACAGGCCCGCCCGTACACTTTATTTTCCGCTTTCTGCAATTCTCACACGCTTTGGACGTCCGTATTATACGCTTCTTCTTTATCAGGTCCATTGAATTTGATTTTACGAGATTGAGAAAAATAATTTTAGCTGCAAAATATAACCTGGTATAAATTTTTAAAAATTCATAAAATTAAACTATACATAACATTTTTTCACATTATGATTTGGCCATATGCATTTCCAGTATGGCTTCTACTTGACTGACGTCCTCAGAAACACTATCTGCCGGAGAAGCTTCCTCGGAACCTGGCGTTTTCCTGGATATAACATACTTGAAGATCTTCATCAATGAGTGTCTCCCTTGCCATAATGGAGTTATAATTATATAAATAGCCGCACAAACCAACCACATTAACATCACAATGATCAATCCTGTGAAAGAGCTTTTAGTGAGGTCTTTTTTGATACCGAACAAGGACACAGAAAGAATCACATAACAGCCAAGAACTACAAAGATATTCAATCCAATACTGAGCCACGAGTGAGTCTTTAAAAGCTTTTGGGTTTTTTCTGTCACAATTATGGCCTCTTTTTCTTCTTTATCCATGTCATCACCAAGAACAAAGTCGTCGTTCAAGTCGGCCATATTAAAAGGCACTTTATTTGGCTTAATGTAGGAAATCAATGGGATAATCAAACATGCGCTACTCAACGAGACAATATTACCAATAAAGGTGGCCTTTGTGTCCATCAAAGTATCCTTGTTCAATACGCCATCGTTGAATTTGGAGGTGGACCCAATCCAGCACCCTAATCCAATCAAAGTGGAAAGAGGGGCCCCTATAATCAAAGACCATTTGGTCATCTTAGGCCAGAATAATGCGTACGTCACCGAAGCAACCTCAGGACTCAATATAATACCCAAGAAACTAAGAAGCCAACCAACAGTGATGCCAATGTAGTTAAAAACCGTGGCCAAAGCCGCCATGAATAAACCAAACAAAACAACCGAACTATGTGCAACGTTAACCAATTGCTTACCAGAAACATCTTGCTTAATGTAGGTTCTGTACACGTCGTAGGTGAACACTGAAGAAAATGCAATGAGCTCGGCCGAGGTTGCAGAAGTAACAGACATGAATAACATCACCAAACCAGCAGCAGCACCACTTTTTCCAAAAATATGGTTCATTGCATAGATCACCGGCAAACCTGCATCTACTTCTTCGACGGATAAGGGATTGGGGTAGGTTATAAACGTAGGATCCGTCAACAAAGCTCTACAAGCCAAGCCACCTGACAGACCCAATGCAAACGGAATAATCCACCAACAGATACCACCCATGCTGTACCCCACAAAAACGCTCGACGCATCGGAAGCAATGGCTCTTTGGGAGTATCCCGGGTCTCCAAACACTGAACTAAGACCTCCAAGAGCCACAGACCATGTAAGGTAAAACATGGAGCTGTCGTGGAACGACAAATAACTTTGACCAGTTGCATTGGGGAACTTTTCCTGGGCAAGGAGCAAAAGATCATACATTTTCCCAGGCGATCCAATAGAAGAAGACCCACAGTAGACGGTGAAACATGTGGCCAATAAGATACCATAGATGATCACCGTATGAATCCAATCGGAAACAAACGTGGCCTTCAATCCACCCAAAGCAGTGTACACTATCACATTCAATGGCAACAAGAAACTAGCAGCCACCACATGCATTCCGGTAGCAGCAGCAAACCCTTGGGATCCACCAAGAAGCAAACACGCAGATATCATCACATTGGTTGCCATACAGTACACCAAAAATACCCAATGGCCTGCCTTTCCAAATCGAATAGCAAAACATTCAGACACTGTGTGTGCCGAAGGAGCATTTCTCTTCAATTGAATAGCTAAAAATAAAAATAATGTCACTTGAAGTGTGCCTCCAATTCCATACAAAAAACCCCCACTGATACCGTGGGAGTAGCTCCATGTCCCCGATGTCAAAAGTGTAGCAGGCCAGGTCCACGCTGACACCGTGCTGGAAGCTATCAAGCCGGATTTGACATTTCTCGAAGCCGTCGAAAATCTTTCAGAATTCTGCACCTGTCCCAAATAGGTAGCAAGCACCCGGGTGATCACCACCATTAAGAGAGCAAAAGCGGCACCCAACCCCAAAGCAAACCCGTAACCGTAACCTTCGCTCAAAATAGGCTCCATGTTTGTTTTTTTCAGAGTACAACAAAGATCTGGTTCTAATATATAACGAGCGTTGCGTACCTCATGCGAACGGTTATCTTATCTCTTATCTAGGACAAGTTTTCCCGAGATCCGGGTGCCGCTATTTCAAGGTGAATAAATGTAAACCGAGTTCCGAGTTCCGAGTTCCATGTCGGGTGATAATCTCTTTTAGACCGTATACCATGGGGAATACTGATAAACCACTTGTTATCTGACTCGGTGCTTCAAACACATACAATTGTGGTTGATAAGCGGAATTCTACCCGAAAATCGATATAAACTAAGCCGAACCCCCCAATTGGCAGCACTTTTCGCCATGACTCAAGATAATTGGCAGCTGATTGCCGAAGCCAAACAAAATAAGCTTAAGGAGGCAATTCCCTCTAAATGGATCATTGATACTATCAAGGATGATATGAAAAAAGCTGGCTTTACAAACACGGGTGAATATTTAGACACAATTCTCCCTAAAAATGAACTTTCAATTACCCGATTGACCATGTTGGAGCTTCAGGCCAAACTTGCCAAGGGCGAACTTAAAGCCATTGAAGTTACTGAAGCATTTTGTCATAGGGCTGCCTTGGCCACCCAGATCTTAAATTGCTGTAGCGAGATCTTCTTCGACAAGGCTTATGAAACTGCAAACGAGTTGGATCAATATTATGCCAAAAACGGTAAAGTAATTGGAAAATTGCATGGAATTCCCATTTCTCTCAAAGATCAGGTAGATCTCCCCGGAATTGACTCTTCTATCGGTTACGTAGCTATGGCTAACAAACCCAAGTCGGAGATCAGCTTGTTGGCTGGATATTTGCAGGAACAAGGTGCAGTATTTTACGTCAAAACCACCGTTCCCATGGCTATGATGGCACCTTCCACCGAATCCAATTTATTCGGCTACACCTACAATGCCATCAACAATAAATTGGCGTGTGGAGGGTCGTCTGGAGGCGAAGGTGCCCTTATTGGTGCTGGTGGTTCTCCTATGGGTTTTGGAACTGACATCGGAGGTAGTATTCGTATTCCTTCTGCTTTTCAAGGGCTCCACGCCTTGAAACCATCCTCTGGCAGAATTTCTTATTTGAACGTGACCAATTCCTACAGTGGACAAAACACAATGCCTTCTGTTATAGGCCCAATGGCTCGTTCATTGGCTGACGTGGAGTACATGACTAAACTCATCATAGAGGGCGAGCTTTGGGAGTCTGATCCAAAAGTGTTACCTTTACCATACAAGGATGCCAGTGAGTATAAAACCAAAAAATTAACGTTTGCAGTGTGGAGATTTGATGGGAAAATCATGCCCCATCCACCTATTGTTCGTGCTTTAGATGAGGCTGTTAAGGCATTGGAAGCGGCTGGGCACGAGGTGATTGAAACCGACTTTCCGTTACATGTTCAGGCATACGATACAGCTATCAAAATCTTCACTGCCGATGAAGGACTTGAAGTCAAAGAAGTGTGTGCCATAAGTGGCGAACCTTTGGTTCCATGTGTAGCAGAAAACATCGCAGTTGACATCACCAAAAAGCCTATTGCCTTGAACGAATGGTGGGAGATTTCTAAAGAACATTACTCGTGCCAACAGGCCTATTCTAAATTTTGGAGAGAAACCGCCAAAAACACTAAGCTTAAAAAACCTATTGATGCCATCATTGCTCCTCTTTGGCCAAGCACTTCGTTCTTGCCTGGGACAAAATGTACATTGAATTATAGCTGTCCATTTAATGCCCTTGACTGCTCCACTGTGGTGGTGCCGATTACGAAGGTGGACAAGACAATTGACAAGCCCAACAAGGAATACAAGCCGGTCAATGATGAGGACAAAATGATTCAAGATACGTATGATCCTGAATTATTTGATGGAATGCCAGTTTGCTTACAAGTGGTTGGAAAGAAGTGGGAGGAGGAGAGAATTATTGCTGTGGCTTCGGTCTTAGACCTGTGTGTGAAATCTAGTTATACTATATGACGTATAAATAAATACCGCGTGTATTGATGGGAAGGATAACTGCCACTCTAGGTATTTATTCCAATGCTGCATTTCGAAGGCCCACAAGGACGAATCTGAACAATGCCTCTTTAACTTCCAAAACTAAGCAAATGAACTGAGCCTCGTTTTGAGCTGCTTTGTTTATGCCAAATAATCTGAGTACCTCAAGCTTTGTAGACTCTTTTGCGTTATCAAAGATCATCTTACAGACATTCGTCAAGTAGCTATTATTGATGCACAAGGTATGGTTCAATTTTTTGCAATAAAAACAGGGCCCATCTTCGAGACTTTTCAAATTACAGGTTATATTTTCTAGAGTACAGTTTGAACATTTATCACGACAGGAATAGTATTCCCTGCCTTCAAGATCTTGCAACTCTTGTGAGTTTTTCAAACCTGGAAATAAGCTCAAATCGACTTTTTGGAGGTGAAATGCAAGTAAAATAGCAATGGCAATATCATGAAGTTTAACGTTGCCTTGACCTTTCAAACTATTATCATCAAATGAGCCAATTCGAAAGTTGGTCAGGATATATGCAGAAACAAATCGGACTATTTCTTTAAGCGAAAGCAACACTTCTCTTAATAAAAATTGGTGTCCATAAACCTCAAGAGATGACTCAGAAATGCTTATTAAGTGTGTCTTTTTTGATTTATTGATCTGGTTCCACTTTTCAGCAAGAATTGGTTGGAATGGAGGAACATGTTCACAAAACTGAAAGCTATTGAATCTGATCTTCCCAGAAACAAAGAGAATCAAGTTCAAAAGGGCAAGCCTCTGGGTTGGAACCCTAGCCTTGACTGAAATATCTATGGGCATGGTAAATTGTGACCACTTCACGTCTTGGATGGCTGATCTAAGACTCAAAAAGTTAAAGTCTCTGTTTAAGTTCGAGAGCCTTGAGGAACCCTGAGCAACAAAGTATTTTCGTAACTCATTTTGAAGCTGATTTCCTTCTTTGCAGCTATTTTTGAGGGTAAAAAGATGGTTTTCATTGTTGATTCTGCTTGAATTCTGGTGAGCGCCTTTTACGCTTTCCCAACAGATTTTCAGGAGTTATCAAAGTAGGGTTGGGCTGGACTTCGTGCTGTGGCTGACTTTCTTTAAACGAATTGAATAACATTGGGTACAATGAATGCTTACTCGAAGGAGAAATGGCTGCAAAAAAAATTACAACATTCAATACGCGGCTGAAGCACATTTTTCGTGTTTGTACCAATTAAAAACCTTAAATAAATCGAAAGTAGGGAGGTACATAATCATTTACCTTCTAAGTTAAACCCTCCATGTAATGATAATAAATCTAGTGCACCTGAATAAAACCAGGAAAACAAGAAAAGCTATGATAACCTATTTTGTTGATTTTATTGAATGCTTCTAAAGATTCAACTTCACAGTGTGTATTTCGGTAGAAGACATTTCTGCATCAGCCTTATAAGTCAATTTCAAGTGAAGCTTACAAAGCGAGGCAGGCCAAAGGTTTATATTGGGTAATTTTTGTTGAACTTTTGTTAACGGTTGCTTTATTAGTATTCGCAAAATAGTTTGAGTTGCTTAGGTTTTGTGGGTGTTCTCTAATTATTTTAATTTATCTTAGATAATTTGGAAAAAAACTATTTCGTGAAAATGACAAAATCAGCTACACTTGAATAAAAAAATAGATAAAATTGATGTGAAGGTATAATGTGGTCCAAATAGTATTTTTGAGTTTATATTTTATGATTAAACTTCAGTAACGACTCATGGCTACCCCATGCATAATATTTACAATACTGGAGATACATCACGTGATCATTATAGAATGTATGTAGAATAACTATTACACTGATTGTTTGAGCGATTGTGTTGCGAACGATGAAGAGTTAACTCGTGTAAGATTTTGCACGATGATACAATAATACAGACTTCCATCGTTTGAAAAGTTGACACCAGAAGTTAAGGCCTGCCTTGACTTAGATCGACTACAGCAAAAGTACTAAAAGCGAAGCAATAAAAAGAAGGATAAAGGTGGATTAGATAAGGTCGATGACTTGTTATCAAAACCTCTTAGTTTAAGTTGACAAAATTCTTTTCGTTAACCTTGCATGTGATGGCATCTTTATATGCGGCACCTGTGAGAGCTCTTGCACGGCACCGCTCGCGTACAGGAAAATTCAGTGACGAAGCATCATAGGTTTGGCATCTCTTTCTTTTGAAGTGTATACAATTTAGGGTTGAATTTGGTAAAACATCTTCGATGTTTCATTTACATATATACTTGCATAAAAAGCTCCCATTTCTTAATCTCAGCTTTATGAGTGACGAAGAGGTGTTGATGTATGAAGCGAACAAGATCAATTATAAGGGAGCTGATTTGTACGAGTTTCCAGAATGTAAGGTGTGTCAACATCCAAACCAACATCGAGTATACTGGCTTAAAAAATAGACTTAGATGACTTGGTATACTCTCCTCTCTACGTAACATGAGGAGCACGAGAGAAGTAAATACTTTCATCTTCTTATCAAGCTGCGAAACCGCCCAAATTGAACCTAGTAACAGCTTATTAAATGACTAATAATTTCATCAAGAAATGATAGTTTGCCTTCAGATAGTTGGAGGGAAGCTTGATGTCTAGAAAAATATCACCCTTGCAGCAATTATTGAGGCATCATTGACTCCCTAGGCTAAACCCACTACGTTTTTATAAGTAATCTAGTGTGCTGCAAGGAAATGGACACACCTTCAATACTAAATCGCTAGCTGTAATATTTTTCCTCGTTGGTACAAGTGCGTTTTAGGATTCAATTATCTCAAATAATTCATGAATATAGAATACTGTGAAAACGACAGTTACATTTAAATAAATATTTAGATAAAACTGATGGGTATAAACAATGTTTTCCGTAAAGCTTTTCATAAGTTTGTATTTCACGAGTTTGGTTCAATAGCCATTCGTGCCCCCAAGTATAATATACTATACTCGATATGACCCACGTAATCATTATAGAATGTATTTAAAATAACTGTTACACTGGTTGCTTGAGCCATTATCTTGCGAGGAGAAAAAACTTGTAGATGCTTGTTTATTTGTCAAAACCCTTGTACACTTTGATATGATGTATAATAATGCAAACTTTGATCAATTGAAAATCCGAGCGCTATTGAAAAATTTAAAGGCATTAGATTTGACACCTCATGGTCCAAGTACAGGAATTGAGGCCTGCTTTGACATAGATCGATTACTTCAAGTATTTAAAGTGAGTTAATAGAAAGAATGATAAAGCAGGATTCGATAGGGCCAAAGAAGATCCATCAAAAGCGCTTGATTTAGGTTTCTAGGGTTCTATCCAGTAAGCCTTTGGATACGATGTCATCTGTTATGCACGCTTTCTTTTATTGTAGCCAAGGCAACATAAATGTCTTTTAAATGGATTTAGAATTCGGCTAGCCCCAATAGGAGATGTCACTTCTTATAACATGACTACAATGTGAATGTAGATGTCGACGACGACGAGGGCATCGTATTGAGAAGAAGCTAGGAAGTGGCGATATTCGAGTTTGCACGTGTGATAGAGGTAAATTTTATAATAAAAAGGTTATCTTCGATGCCATATCAGAAATTAGCCTGCAATCCGCTGTCTTGATCAATAGTCAAATTACATCAAGACAAGCGTGAAACCAATAACCAAGCGCATGATTGAAAAGTTTTGAGAAAGCGCTCATCCCAAACCTTATAAGCAAAGAATCTCTTTCCAGGCGTCTCCTCTATCCTTGATACCTTGTTAATCCTAGATCGTTGCAACGATAAACACTAATCAAAAGAAGTCTTTTGGAAATATTGCGATATACAGCTTGTTCGCCGCAATGATCAGGTCATCTAATTCTAATTCCACTCGAATATTTCATAGTAATGCTAGTATGCAAGTCTGAATTGATTACAGACATACTAAAATGCTTCTGTCTGAAATTAATCTGAATAATATTCTAAAGGCAAAGTTGGGCGATCGCTAGGTTAACAACGAAAGCGCCACGTCAAGCTGTAGGCTTAGCGGCAACCTCAAGCGGGGCGGCTTGGTTTAGTGGCTTATTGACGACAACACTACTTTAAAAATTGGGCCAAAAATAGTCAATAAGAGGGCCCAAAGCAGCATAATCCCCGAGTGCAAACAAAGAAATCGGGGCTGTTATGTGTTTGTGCTCATAATTCAGCGAAATGTGTTTAGAGCGGATTGAAAAAACAAAAATGCTATTGTAAATTTTTTAGAAAATTTGTCCAACTTGTGCGTCAATAGCTATTGTTCGGTTCTTTTTCAAGCATATCCTTTCAGGCTACGCGGAAAGTAAAATAGTAATATTGGGACGCGTTTTTTTAAAAAAAAGTTAGGAGGAGGCGTATTGCAGTTGAAAGCAATGCTTCCAAATGCTTTGCTTAATCTTCCCGCTCAACTATTATAGAGTGCTATCGTCATCTCTCTCTAAAGTTAAACGAAAGCACCTTGTGAATCGCATTAGAAGCCAACTTTTTGCTGTCACTTTCCAACAATTAAGAGATGACGTTGCATTCTCTGCATTAACTTTTCTGGTGCGCATAAACTAAAAAACAATAGCTATTTTTTAGTTTTACTTGATATGTTAATTTATCGGTTTTCGCTCTACTTTGCCATTCAACAAGAACGCCTCGTAGTAAACAATAGATGGTTGATATGTGTGAGCTAATCAATAAACTGACTACCCAACTGTGTATTCTCAATTGAAGAGCGACAAGCTTTTCGAGCTATCTTCGGAAGCCTTTGGGCCTGCCATTTATGGGTAGTACCACGCCTTCCTTGCTGAAGGCACAAAAACCAAATTACACAGGTTTTCTAAAAAACAATCAAAGACTAGTTTACTTTGAGCTGTAAATGAACGACAGAAAAAGTCGGTAAAAGTTTGTCATGTCAATTTTGATTTGAGGCCAGATTGTCAAAAAAGTTTTGGACCAGGAGCATTGACGGTCTAATCAAGTAAGCAGCTCGCCCGTTTTGGCGAAGTTGGAATGGATACTGAATTGAATTGGAATTGTGTGCAGGGCGCCTCAAAAAAAAAAAAACTGAACATCTTAATCCCTCATAGTACTCTTAAAGGACCAAAAATCCGCTCGTTTTGGACTCCGGTGTTCGTCCTTCAAAAAAAAAATCTGATTTTTTATAAAAAATAAACCATTGATGCAAAACACAACAACCTTTTTGAACAACTGGCCTTTCTTTTCAAACTTACATGCTTAAATTGGAGAATTTACTAACTAATCAGTCAGTTTTCAGGTAATAAACAAAAAACTTTATGGAGATGACCTGAAAGGTGTGTCGTCTTCCTTATTTGGGATCCAGGGACTTCAAGCCAAAGAATATAAATAATTTGAATTATCCAGCTTATTCTTCACCTAGAATGCAACTTCAGAACTACTTAGCTCTTTTGTTTCTTGTTTTACCATTGGTAAATGCTATTGAGGGCTGTTTGCCCAAAATCTTACGACCTGGTGTTGATGTTAAATTCTACAATGTCCCAAAAGACAATACTAGTTATTTATCCAAAAATTCCGCCGTTGCATATCGATGTTTTAATGAAATGCAAAATAGAAAACCTTATGCTGATGTTGTGGTACAAAATATTAACTGGGCACATCCAGATGGTGTCAGTGACCCAGAATACTATACCGTTTATGGTAAACGGATTAATTTAAGACAATTAGGTTTGGGCCTTAACAGTTATCTTTATGCTACAGAAAGTGGAAGTTACACCTTTAAGTTCAATGTCAACAATGGTATAGATTTTGTGATTGGTACTGCCGCTTCTAAATGTTGCGAAGACCCCAAAGAAAGTGTTGTTATGGGCGGTTTACTTATTGGGGAAGTATACACCAATTCAGGACAAGCACACATTCAATTAACTAAAGGATACTATTACCCAGTTAAGATCCTTTTTTATAATAGTTTCGTAGGTCCAGCTCAGCTTGAATTGACTGTCGTTACTCCATCAGGTAAATCATTGACTGGTTCTAACATTCCTTGGTATCTTCCAGCTGATGACTCCCCATGTCCTGCAACCCCTACAGACACTACCACTTCCACTGTTACCTGCACTGGTTCCGCCTGTAAGTCGGGTGAGTCTACTTCTAAAAGCTGCGACAAGACTGCGTGTCATGAAGTTGTCGTGACCACTACTCCAGTCTATCCCACTGACACCACTACATCTACAGTCACCTGTACTGGTGCCACCTGTAAATCGGGTAAATCCACTACTACTACTTGTGACAAGACTGCGTGTCATGAGGTTGTCGTGACCACTACTCCAGTCTATCCCACTGACACTACCACATCTACAGTCACCTGTACTGGTGCCACCTGTAAATCGGGTGAATCCACTACTACTACTTGTGACAAGACTGCGTGTCATGAGGTTGTGATCACCACTACCCCAGTCACACCAAGCTCCAGCGAAGGTATCCCTACCGACACTTCTACGTCTACAGTCACCTGTACCGGTGCCACCTGTAAATCGGGTGAATCTACCACCACTACTTGTGACAGTACTGAGTGTCATGAAATTGTAATAACCACTACCCCAGTCACACCAAGCTCCAGCGAAGGTATTCCTACTGATACTTCTACGTCTACAGTCACCTGTACCGGTGCCACCTGTAAATCGGGTGAATCTACCACCACTACTTGTGACAGTACTGAGTGTCATGAAATTGTAATAACCACTACCCCAGTCACACCAAGCTCCAGCGAAGGTATTCCTACTGATACTTCTACGTCTACAGTCACCTGTACCGGTGCCACCTGTAAATCGGGTGAATCTACCACCACTACTTGTGACAAGACTGCGTGTCATGAGGTTGTGATCACCACTACCCCAGTCACACCAAGCTCCAGCGAAGGTATCCCTACCGACACTTCTACATCGATCGTCACATGTACTGGTGCTTCATGTGAAGCAGGTGAATCTACCACCACTACTTGTGATAGTACCGAATGCCATGAGATTGTGATCAGTACTACTCCAATTTACCCAAGCTCCACTCCTGTTGAAACCACCACATCAATCGTTACCTGTACCGGTGCTTCATGTGAAGCAGGTGAATCCACTACCACCACATGCGACAACACTGGATGTGAAGTAGTTGTGATTAGTACGACTCCATTGTATCCAAGCTCTTCCTTCCAAAAACCATGGACTAACTCCAGTAGCACTGAGCCAGTGGAGTCATCTCATGATCCAGTTACTACCACCACCACCAGCACTTGTACCGACAAATCTTGTCCAGCCGGTGGGGTGGAGACCACCACTACATGTTCCGGTTCTATCTGTTTCCCAGAAGTTATTACGACTTCTGTTGTCACACCTCACGGACCTGTTACAACCACAACAACTAGTTACTGTACCGGTAACTACTGTCCACCAGGAGGAATCGAAACTACCACTACCTGTTCTGGTACCGTTTGTTTCCCAGAAATTATCACTACTTCTGTTGTTACTCC